>CM053769.1:513383894-513416394 GCA_028658325.1 Potorous gilbertii
TTCTTCAGGGCTCTCTGCAGCGGAAATCTCCTTCACTGTGTTTCTGCGCGGCTTCCACTGCTCCAGAATTTGTCAGGAGTTCTTTTTACAGGAAATCTATGGGCTGTGGGTTCGGACCTAGCATAGGTGAGTCTTTCTACTCCCGAGGAGGTACATTCTTATATGTCTGCTTTAGGGTTAAGGTTGTTCATTATAATTACAGTGTTTGAATTACAGTGTTTTCCATTTCTATTCAACAAACATTTATTAAGTATGTACTATGTGCAAGGCAATGGACTAGATACTGAAGATAAAAAGACAAAATTGAAGCAATGCTTGCCCTCAGGGAGTTTCTACTCTACAGAAATAGAAATGACCCAGAGCACAGATAATGAGTATAAGGTAATTAAAAATAAAAGAATTACTAAGAACCTGGAGAGGGGAAGAAGCTCAGACAAAACCACTGATGAGATTATGGAATCCCAGCTAGGTCCTAAAGGAAGACCAGGATTTTGAGAGGCAGCATTGAGGAGGAAAAGCCTTACAGGCAGAAGATGGCTAGTACAAATGTGTCATGTGGTGTTTCTGAAAGGAACAATATTGGCTTAGAACCTGTGAAAAGTGAATTAGAAATGCTTGATTTTACATTAAATTAATTTCTTTTTTTTTTGGTAATGGAATGTGTTGGGGACTTGAAAAAAGGAAAGTGAATTAAAAGGTGAAATTCTGGAGAAAAAAGATCATTAGCCAATGCAAATGAGATGAATCATTGTTTTAAATGTAGCCTTTTATGCTTATAAAATCACAATGTTTGCTCCCCTCATTCCTTTGCTTCCCAAAGAAGTTTTGCGGCACAAAGGAATAATTTGTGGTTGCTTTGTGGCAGCAGTTAGAGCCTGTAAGCAGTCCCTGGTTGATCAGAATTTCAGAGAGAACTGGCAACCATTCAAAAGTGATATGAGGACTCCTAAAACTGTTATGGAAATGGTGCTTAGGTTCCTTAATTAACTTCCTAGTAATTTAGCTAAATAGCAGGACTTGTAGTTGGAAGACTCAGATTTGAGTCCCAGCTGTGCCACTTTACAAGCTGTGTGATCCAGGGTAAATCATTTTACTTCTCTGGCCTTTAGTTCTCTCATCTATAAAATGGGATTAATAATGCGTGCCCTACACATCTCACAAGGCTGTTGTAAGGAGCCAATAATATAATAAAACCAATACTGACACTTGGATGAGAAACCAAACAAGCAAACGAAAACCCCACCAAACCACTGGGTACGTACCGGATGGGAGTGACATTCTTCTGTTTCAGTTACTTTTGCAAGTCTTTTTAATTCTTCATGACTCCATTGGGGGTTTTCTTGACAAAGATACTGGACTGGTTTGCCATTTTCTTCCCCAGCTCATTTTACAGATGAGGAAACTGAGGCAAACAGGGTTAAGTGACTTGCCCAGGGTCACACAGCTAGTTAAGTATCTGAAGCTGGATTTGAATTTAGGTCTTCCTGACTCCAGGCCTGTCACTCTATTCACTGTGCCACCTAGCTGTCCCATAGTGATATCCTAGGGGACAGGTAATCTGAAAAAGATCTAGGACTTTTAGTGGGCTTCATGTTCAGCACATCAGCATGGCTACAGATCAGTGTCTCCCATGTTGTCTTTGTTAAAGTTTTCATGAGATGGAAACTTGACTCTCTTATCACCCCCAAATGTGCAGGAATAACAATGACACCTGGATGATACATGTGCATAAATTTTGCCTGGGCTTATTTATTTGAAGTGTCAAAAAAATCCTACCTCCTTCAACCACTAGTTAGATGCACCTTTAGCAAGTCAGTTACCACTGAACAGGTAATAGCAGACTATTGTTGTTCAAGGATATAAAATCCAACTCTTGTGAACCCATTTTGGGGTTTTCTTGGCAACGATACTGGAACGGTTTGTAATTTCCTTCTCTAGCTCATTTTACAGATAAGGACACTGAGGCAAACAAGGTTAAGTGACTTGCCCAAGGTCACAAAGCTAGTAAATGTCTGAAGCTGGATTTGAACTCATCTTCCTGACTCTAGGTCAGGCTCTCTATCCAGTGTACCCCTTAGTTGCCCAGGGAGACTTTCTGTGGAGCAATTTGGTAAAGAGGGAAAAATATATATGTTTCCTTTAATATATTTAGGAGACTTGGCATTGCAAAGGATGTATCATTGGGGAACTGGGGCAGATCCTCAACCCATCTGTGCTAAGTCCTAGTGAGTCCTATGTGGTAGAGAGAGGTTAAGGGCCAGTAAGTAACAGAGGCAAGATTTGAACACAGGTCTAAGCTTAGCATTCTATCTATTTTACCATATTGCCTTTACATGAAGGGGATAACTCAATTTAACCTGGCATGTATTTTCCATTATAATAATCCTTGGGCCAACAATCAGTCAATTTTTATTGAATACTTACTGCATGCCAGATATTGTTCTAGTATATAAAGATAAAAGCAAATGAGTCCCTACCCTCAAAGTGATCACAATCTTTCTGAGGGACTCAGCGTGATCATATTCATGTGTATATATACGATATATAGAAAGATGGTATCAGTCACCATTTCCAGTAAGGAAACAAATGAGACTCAGAAGAAGGACAACTTGCCTTAGGTTCCATAATTAGTCAGTAGCAAAGCCAAGATGAGAATTGAGATCTCTTTCCCCTCATGCTTCAGCCCTAAGCTTGTGTTGACATCAACCCAGACCAGCTGGAATTCCATACTCAGTTGCTAGTTTGGCTTGGCTCAGGCAGAATGACTTGGCTCCTGCTCTCCAGCTTTCCACTTCACCCTCCTCTGGATGAGCATGTTGACTGTTTTACTTGAGTCTGAAAGCTCAGGGCTGAGAAAGGTTGTCAAGATTGAATGTCCCAATCATAAGAAGATGCTCATACTGCTCCAGGAAGGGATTTAGAGCTGTGATGGATTCCTTCCCTTCTCAGCCATTTTTTTCCTCAGGCTCTTTAAGCAGTACACAATAGAATGCTCAGCCTGCTGCACCCCACTGAATAAATGGAGATTATTTTGCCCTAGAAAAAGAGAGGAGCATTTATGACTTGAATTCATATAGATTTCAGGGTGAAATTTCTAACAGCACAAATATACAAATTCACAAAAAAACACTTTTAGAAATAAAGAATGTAATTCTTAATAGTCACTCTAAAGACAGACAAAAACATTTATGAAAATAGGATGGAATTAGATGTCCAGTTGATACTTATCATAGATCCCTATGATCTTTCATGTGGTTTGTAAAGAAAGGTCAAAGGGGGAACATGAGAGAGCATTTATAGGCAGAAAAGATGGATTCAGGGGAAGACCTTCTATATCCTTTGATCTTACCTTTTCTGATCTATTCAAGACAGGTTTAATTTTTCTTATTAGAATCTCTTTAGCCTGCCCTTCTTCCACCTCTTGAGGATTAGAAGTAAAACCTACATTCTAAGCTACATAGCAGTTCTCAGAACTAGTTTGCTGATGCTTTGAAAGGGGGTGGGAAGGGATAAATCTATTTTTGAATTAAGGAAGTCCAACCCTTACATCAAAAGAAAGTCACCTCCTCAGTCTAGTCAAATTTCTTTTGTTAAATCTAAGAGAGGAAAGGGGAGAGAAAGAGAAAACAACTATTTATTCAGCTTACTATGTGCCAGGAACTATGCTAAGTGCTTTACAAATATACTCTCACTTTGTTCTTATATTAGTCCTAGGAGGTAGGTCTATTACATCCTCATTTTACAGTTGATGAAATTGATGCAGATAGAGGTTAAATGACTTGCCCAAAGTCGCACGGGTAGTAAATGTCTGAAGTCAGCTTTAAATTTAAGCCTTCCTGATTCCAGGCCCCCATCCTAGCCACTGCACCCCTACCTGCCCAGGGGCTGAGATATCCTTCTTTCCATTCCAAGCAGCCAGAAGCTCATGAGATGGCAGTTGATAATTACTATTTTTCGCAGATTATTGAATGAACAAGCTCTTAACAGATTCTAGGTCAATTAATAGGTGAGGATAGAGAAATACAAGGCTAAAAATACTTTCAATTTAAATAACACCTTTCTTCTGAAAGACTCATTGTTTTCATACTATTTCATTTGTCTCACAATATTTCTATAAAGCGTTAATTATTCTCCCCAGACGGAGAAAGTCAGAGAAAACTTGCAAGCATATTCCAGGCATCTAAGGCAAAATTGAGAATAGAACCTATTCTTGTCCATTGTGTTTTCTATTCCCGGAGTTTCCCAGTAGAACAACTTCAAATATGGATACAGTGGTAACTGTCTTTCTGGGTATTTCAAATGGGCTTCAGTGACTCCAGCCTTACTCTGCCAAGTAACAGGGAAGCAGGAGCGATAAGCTAGGTCTTTCCTCTCCTATGGCTGAAATTAATCTTCCTAGGAATAGACTGGCCAGGTTCCATCATCTCTTGCCTCCCTGCAGCCAAGCCTGACTATGGGGCAAGCTCTGCAAGGGGTCAGGATGAAAAATGAGCCATAGGGTGAATAGCAGGGTGGTAGGAGGTGAACATGGCTACAGTATCAATGTCACTAGCTAATTAAGTAAAGGGATGAAATTTGAAATGGAACAAAATTCATCTCTTAGCACCATGTTGTCTCCAAGCGACTCTAGAGAGTGGACAATCTACCTCTACATTTAGCATCTGCTTTCTGTAGTTCCTTTATGTTTTGCCAGGTCAAATAAGACCAATAAAAAGACCCAAGAACTCAAGCTGGATGTTTCTGAAATGGCAAATTATTTTTGCTGCTTTTATAGAAAATCCATTGGGCAAAATATCTCAAGTAATCGGCAACAATGAAATAATCAGGCACTGGATGGCTAAATAGAAATTAGGGACTTAGGTTGAAGTTTATTTTGGAAGAGAATATTGTACTGTGGAATCAAAGTAGGTTTGTGGATTATTTGGCAAGAGAAGGTCTCAGCATAGAGAGGTTATGCATGAATCAGAGACCTCACACCCCAGGAAGACAGGAAGACATTCTGTTGTTCTTATTATTTGATCATTTTAGTTGTGTTGGGGTTTTCTTGGCAAAGGCACTGGAGTGGTTTGCTGCTTTCTTCTCCCTCATTTTACAGAGGAGGAAATGGAAACAAACAGGGTTAAATGACTTGCCCAGGGTCACACAGCTAGTGAATTTCTAAGGGCAGATTTGAACTCAGGAAGATGAGACTTCCTGACTCCAGCACTTTATCCACTGTGTCCCCTAGCTGCCCAACTTCATTCTATTTTTCTTTTAGAATTTGTTCTGGTTGGGTTAAGAACTATTCCATTAAGGTTATATTTGGGAAGGTTTTTTTTTTTAAAGACAGACATAGTGGAGGTGGTCAGCTGAATGGCTAACCTGAAAAAGATTCAACCCTGGATTCTTCAAAATTAAAAAAAAAATCAAGATAAGGGCATAATTATATTCAGGAGGGGAATCACCCCTACCTCATGACTTTAGGTCAAGGAAATCCTTCCTCACTTTTCAAGTGAATATTCAACCTTCTTGCATTTTAGGATCATAGATTTTTGAGCTGAAGAGACCTCAGGGGTCATATAGTCCAATTCCATCATTTTACAGATGGAGAAACTGAGGTCTAGAGAAAGGGAATGACTTGTACAAGGTCCCAGAGCTTGTTACCGGCAGAGTCAAGACCGGAATTCTCTGCTGTCCTGACCGATATTTCTCTACTTTTCAGCAATTTCAGAATGAGTCGTATGACTTTCCATATCCATTCATAAAAGTTTTTGTCCAAGATATTATTTTTTCATTTAACTGATGAATATTTGTGTCTTAGAAGATGAAAGGCACTATGTTCTTCCTTAAGAGGCAGTGAGAATGCCAGGAAAAATGTGGAGATTTATTGGGGTAGAAATTCCAATATTTCATGCTTGCATGTAACAGCTAAAGATTCCTCTCTTGGTGCCAGAGACAATTACTGAAAAATTAAGCTGAGCGTTATAATCGTATCAATTCCCACATTAGGGAAAATTGCTCTCATAACTTCCAATGGCACTGTTGGGAGGTGAAATTAAATGGTAAATGTTAACTTCTCAAGTGTATCTAAGCTTGTAATGTTCTAAAGATGAAAACTGGAGATGAAGTCTCAGGACATCTTCACACTTTTGAGCTGCATAACTCAGCACATGTTACTTAACTTCTCTAGAGTCTCAGTTTCCTCATCTGTAAAATGAGGGGATTGGACTTGATGCCTTTGTCTCCCTTTCTACTCAAAATTTATGAGCCTGTGGTCCCACAAATGTTTATGTTTTCTAGTTTTATTCAGTTCTGGTTTGTTATTAACCAGTTCCTTTTCTCAATCATGTATGCCATTTGTCTGCTGATATCTGTAATGTTCCTATTGTCTGTTAGGTATCAAAAACTCTTAAAAGGTCATGAGCTGCGTCTATTTAACTTTGCTGACAAGCGTGTAGCACAACATCAATCACTCGGGGGGCAGTTATCGACTGTTATTTGATTATTTTGATGATGAATGATGATCTCAGTGTTGATATTGATGATGAGAATGATGATCATGATGATAGGCAAGTTTTCAATGAAAAAAAACCCCATACATTCCAACATGTCATTGTCAAGTAAACGTAAATAGAAAGCAACTTCCATTTTCATCCTCCAGACTCTCTCAGCCCCTTATGCACTACAATAGTGCTCTAAATATTTACTGATTGATGAGTTGTCTAGTTAGTCAATAAGCATTTTTAAAGGGTCTCTTATGTGCTAGATATTGTGCTAAGTGCTGGCATATAAAGAAAGGCAAAAAACAGTCATGCTCTCGAGAAGCTCATAATGTAAGGGAGGAGCTTAAGGTCTGAGGAATTGACTCGTATTAGAACCTGGAGAATGACTCATGCAGGAAATATTCTTATAGCCACATGACACAAAAAAAGAGCAGGGACATTGTTACCTAGCCTGCATTCTCCCACATACTTAACATAATGCCAAATGCATAGTAGGTGGCTGAATTGTCTTGAATGGACTTGATAGCTTATTCCTTTTATTTATTTCAAATTTTACTTTTTTGCTCAGCACTGAAGCTGGATGGACAACTCTGAGGAGGAGGAAGCTTATTTGAGCATCGACAGTAAATGTGGTTGTATTGGTAAAGACATGAGGAGCTTAAGAAGGACCCCAGTAAAGGACTGAGTGTTGAAGGAGAAAAGGCAGAAGATTTCAAAGATGTTACCTCTTGGCAAAACTTTTTACTTTAATTCAAACTGTCAGTCCAAGATACTGCCTGAGGCTTTCATTGGGTCAAAAGAATGTCTGTTCCATTTTCGAGATACTTGACCCTTCAACCAAATTTTCTTGTAATTTTTAGAAATAGAAATGTTTTGTGACCATGAAAATACACAGTAAATCATTCCAGCCATCATTACTTACGAAGGATGGTCCATTTTAAAAATGGAAAAAGACTGCAGACAACCAGAATTACTAATCTTTTCCAAAGAAAAAACCTGATTTGAGTTTCTTCCCTGACATAGTAGTTGAATCCTCCCATGTATCCCTTAGGGATCCATGGGCTCAGTTCATAAACAATTTCCAAGAATATGAGAGAATGCTTTAGAATGATTAAAACCATGCAGATAAATGTTCTCTATCTTTCTCTAATCTCTAATTGCTTGTTACATGTCTAGTAATTATTCCACAGGAAGTTTAATAGTATCTCAGGATTTTGTTCTTTACAGTGCCATGATCTAGATTCTCATTGAGTGAGGGCAAAGAAAGGTTGAAAATATTTGACTAGGTTTAGTTAGGGAGCTTTTGACTTCATTTAATGATATCGAATTCCTAGGGACTCATGTAAACTTACAGTAACATGTTTGGCAGGATGTCATGAAAGGTCTGTGAGAGGACAAGAGGAAAGATGGGCAGGAAGAAAAGAAGTGGGAGTTGCCAATCCTTCTCTGGTGCCCTTAATCAAATAACAAAGGGGTTGTCAAAAGGCTTGTGAGATAATGTAATGGGTATCCCACTCAACTCTGACATCACAGGCCACATGGGTTCAGTGTTGGGGATGGCTGAGGTCCCACTGAGGTCCTGACCTAAAACAGAACAGGAATAAATTTTACAAAATTCTGGGGAGTCTTAAATTCAAGCAGAAAGCAAAATAGATAAGCAAAAATCACATAGTAGGATCATTCTTAGCCTCTTTGTACAAATGAGCAATGTCTTCCACACAACCATGTGACAATAGAGACGAGAACAAATTCTTGGAATAATCACACTCCGAGGAGGGGAGGAGCATCAGTGTTGTATTCTCTTTTTTTCAACAATTAACTGTATCTCTCTGTTGCTGTTGACTTGCTGGTGTTCCTTGGTGTGGTTCTTAAACTCTGTATTGCCAATAGATGTTGTCTACCAATGCTATCTTCCAAAGCTCTCCTTCACTGTTTTTCTGCTGCACTGATGCCCCTATCTGTTTCTCATACTACCTTTACCACCAAGTCTGCTGATTAGGAGAATTGTCATCATTTTACAGAGACCGCCCTAGTCAGCATTCCTCAGGGCCAGTCAACTATTCTCAGTTAATCAGTTTCATGCTCAATGCTGCCTGCGGGCAAAAGGGCTGCCCAGGAAGCTCTAAAAGGAGGGGAACACTTTTATTGTTAATCTTTTGGTCTTTCTTCATGACCCCTATAGTAACTAACGTCTTGAAGTCGCGATGTGCCTCAAGAAGGCACTAGAAATAATAGAAGAAAATATAGGACAAGTTGGTGGCCTTGGCTAGCAAGATCCTAGTTCCCCCTAAAGGAAAATGGAAGTGGGTAAGGCTTTTGGTTTCCAGAGAGGATGCCAACCCATCAAAGCCTACTGCCTTTCTAATGAGATAACTCATTATTTCCCCCCACACATCTTTTGTTCTAGCTAGGTCAGTGTCCTCACTTTTCTTTGAATGAATCAACCTTATTCATAAGTTTTCTTTGCTCATGCTGAAACCCCTCCCTTGCTGGAAGAACTCTCTTGCCTGGTCTGCCCATCCAAATTATACCCTTCCTTTAAGATTCAGCTCATATCTCTTTTCCTCATCAAATATAGCATGTGGTTATTTCTCCTTCCTCTGAATTCATAAAGCACTATTCTTTACCATTCATTCTTTGACTTAATCATCAGCTGCTTCTATTGTGACTTAACTGTTTCTTAAAATGTATGTCTACACATATATATATGTATATGTGTTTATATATAATATAATGCAATAATATATATGTATACATATAAACACATACACACAAACACACACACATATATAATCTCACCAACTCGATGGTTAGTTCTTGGAAGGGTGGGAACATTTTCTACATTCATTTAAAAAAATATCTGCAGAGTATCTAGTAGGGCAACTAGGTGGCACAGTAGATAAAGTGTCAGTCCTGAAGTCAGAAAGACTCATCTTCCTGAGTTCAAATCTGGCCTCAGACACTCACTAAATGTGCAATCCTAGGTAAGTCATTTAACCCTGTGTACTTTAATTTCCTCATCTGTAAAAAATGAGCTGGAGAAGGAAATGGCAAACCACTCAACTGTCTTTGCCAAGAAAACTCCAAATGGGGTCATAAAAAGTCACACATGACTGAAATGACTGAACAATAAACAGTACTGAGTAGGCATTCAATAAATACTATGCTAAATGAATGAATGAAAGCATAACTGTCGAGGACCCAGATGTATTCAGAGAAACTTAACTGGTCAAATCAGTAATAGTGTCTACTGAGCAGCTACTATGTGTAGAACCCTGGTCATCTATATCTATAGCTTTTAAAATCCCTTTAAATATGTGGCATTTTGTGCTGGTCCTCTGTTCTGTGGATATTTGAGTACATTCTTTTATTAAGTCTTTCATACTATTCTAAATAATGAGAGTGAAATTTCATCTACTACTTATAAATAAGATCACTTCCAGCTGTGCTTTGTATAATTGTACCTGGATTTTATGCATTCTGGTAGAAATTTTTCCAACTATAAAGGAATTTAAATATTTGTCATTTGCCACAGACAGTCCAATCATTTTTTCTAAGATGAGGAAATCCAGACACAGAGAACTCTGGGGACTTGACCAAGGTCATATAACTAACTAGTGACAGAATTTAGACTAGAAAGTAGGTTTCCCAGTCTCTAATTCAATGTCTTTTCCACCATTCAGTTCAGTTCAGTTCAGCAACTTTTCAGTCATTTCAGCTGTTTACTGGAGTGGTTGCCACTTCTTTTCCTAGCTCATTTTATAGATGAGGAACTGAGGCAAACAGGATAAGTGACTTGCTGAGGTCATATAGCTAGGAAGTTTCTGAGTCTAGATTTGAGCTCACAAAGATGAGTTTTTCTGACTCACTGTGGCAACTAGCTTCTCCCTTTGTACTAGGGCAGCTAGGTAGTGCAGTGGATAGAGCACCAGTGCAGGAGTCAGGAGGACCTGAGCTCAAATCTCACCTCAGACACTTGACTGTCACTAGCTGTGTGACCTTGGGCAAGTCCCTTAACCCCAATTTCCTCATCCTGGATCATCTCCAGCCATCCTGATGAATATCAGGTCACTGGATTCAGATGACTCTGGAGGAGAAGTGAGACTGGTGACCTGCACAGCCCTCCCTCATGCAAAACAAAATCAAGTGCAAGTCATGTCATTATTTCTCTGATGGCACGGTCTTCTTTGGCAATGAAGGATGAACACACACACACACACACCTTTGTACCATACCATGCTGAATTTCTGACTTCTTGTGTCTAATGTCAGTTTGAGAAAACAGCAAACTTTATTAATGGCCAACTAGGAACAAGGCACCATGCTAAGTGCTGCAATCCAAACCAAAAAAAGCACTTATCTTCAAAGAACTTACATTGTGCTAGGGAGGGAGAGGGTATGCCTTAACATGACAAAAGTAAGCAAATGGAAAGTATATATGATAATGTAAAAAATAATTTTATTTGAGAGAGAGGGCTAGTAACTGAGGTCATCAGGAAAGATATCATGCAGATGATGACACTTGATTCATAGTTAGCAAGAAACTAGGGATTCTTTGCAACAGAAGTGAGGAGGGAACATATTTAGAGACAGAAGATTACTTGTCTTCTTTACATGGGCATGCCATGTAAAGAACAGGGAACTTTGAGTGGAAATAAACATACTAAAGGGAATGATGTGAGACAAAAAAAAGTAGGTGGAAACCAAATTGTTTACAATGCCAGGATTTTGGATTTCATCCTAGACATAGCTGGGAGTCATTGAAGATTTTTGAAGAAAGAGGTGGCATGGTAAAAATCTGAGTTTTAGGAATATCAATTTGTCAACTGTATGCAGGATAGATTGGAAAGGGGGAATGACTTGATCCGGGGAAACTGATTAGGAGGCTATGTTAAAAGTCCAGGTGAAAGGTAGTGATATCTGAATTGGGGAAGGGAGTGTGTGTGAGTGGAGAGATGTGGGGGAGGTAGAATTGATTAGACTTGATAACTGATTTGATATGGGGCTACAGGGAGAAAGTCAAGGATAATTTGGAAGTGATAAAACCTGGGTGACTGAAAGGATTCCATAAATAGAAATGGAGAAGTTTGGAGGATGGATGAGTTTTATAATATAATGAATTATATTTTGTACATGCTGAGTTTGAAATGTCTGTGGGCCATCTAAATGGAGATATATAAGAAAGGGTAGGTAATGGTGAGCTAAGTCTCAGGAGAAAGATTACGATAGATGTATAGATTTGGGAGTCATCTGTAGAGATGATAATTGAACTCATTTGAGTTCAGTGAAAATGAGAATGCTTCAAAACTCTTGGATTGAGATGGTCCTCTGTCAGGCATTATTATTCTGAAGGATATTCCTGCCCTCTGCCATCTCTGGTTTGATTCTTCCATAGATCTACGATCCCTTCAATATGAGAATTCTCTCCAGAGATAGACATTACGATCAATTTTTGCCTGCCCATCCTGTGCACATCTCTTGTGCATATCCTTTCACAAATCCTCCCCAGGGAGTCTGATATGTACTATGTTAGAGGCTATTTTCTGGATATATTGACCTTGAGTGGCCACCAGTGGAGCAAGTGGACCATCCATTGGTCGTCCCTTGCTCTATCTGTATGGCTAGCCCACTTGTTTTTCCTTCTGGTTTTGTCTTATGAAGGTCTTCTTTTCACTTTGTGTCCTGAACTATCCTTCATTGATAATTTGTTTCTGTGGCTCACATAAACCACTCCCTTCTCCGTTGTTCTTCAGATGACCTTTAGTTTTAATTCTTAACACACTGAAATTTTCCCTGACATGCAGCTTCCACTATCTCATCAACATTAGGTATCTATCTCATGGAAGACTAAAAATTCAACCATCTAGACTGGGCAGGCAATATTCAAAAACTATAGATTCAAATATTGAGAATGCAAAATACCTGTTGTAGCTCAAGATGAGAAAACCCTAGCACTGTATTGACAGCCCCTGAGGGAATGTGAAGAAAGCCTTCTCATATATAGATGGTTTATGAATTTTCTAGCAGGCAGCTTAATTCAGAAAAGGATGAACTATATACTCTCTCTTCCTTCGTGCTGACACTCTCTTGGGAATACCCTTTTATTCTGTGCATCATTTGCAGACCCCACACATCCTTCAGCATTCATAAAAATGAAATACAGGAGTCACAACTCAGCTCCAGTAACTCAATAGCTTCTGACTACTTAACAGTGATGTAGTGTTTTGAGGTTAATAATAGCTTATAGTCATACAGAGCTTTAAGGCTTCCAAAGACCTTTGCATATGTTGTCTGTTTGAGCATTATAATGTGCCTGGCAGGGAAGTGGCATGCATGTTACTAGCCTGATTTGACAGATGTAGAAACTGAGACTCAGAGACTTGCTCAAGGACATACAGCGAAGAAGTAGAGCTGGGACATAAGCTGAGTTCAGTGCGCCTCTCCTTACATCTCCCTATCACTGCCATCTCTCCCTTGTGAAGCTCTGCTTTCTGTTAGCTACAATTGGGTCTTACGCCTTTTGCTAGGGACTTAGAGATCTTCATATTATGGATGAGGAAACTGAGGCCCAGAGAAGGGAGGAGATACGTTCAAAGTAATGGCCTGGCCTAGAATGCTTGATTAATTCACTTCTCAAATCGTCAAACTCCAATCCATTCTGGCACAAACTGGAGAGAGTCGAACATAAATCATATAGATATGAGAAAGCAGGCTCTTTTGATGACTTCTTAAGAGAAATGTAAATACACACACATGCACACATGTATATTTAAAAGTCTCTCATTTCTCTTCAGTAACATCTGAGTTATCAACATACCTTTAGTCCTTTTACTAAGAATATGAATAAAGTCTCCACGATGAGATAGTTAGTGGTCATACTCGGCCTCAAAGAACACATCTAGGTTACTTTTGTGTGACCAGAAATGGAGTCAGCAGCCAGTCAGGTGGTCAACAAGCCTTTGTGAAATGATTGTGTATCTATATTCTATATCACATTGCTTGCTGTCCTGGAGAGGGGGGAAGGGAGGGAGAAAGGGAGAAAAATTTGGAACTCAAAATTTTACAAAAATGAATGTTGAAAGCTATCTTTACATGTAATTGGAAAAAAATAAAGTATTGAGGAAAAACAATAAGTCTTTGTTAAGTGCTTATTATTTGCTTACATCCTAATGGGAGAGACAACATGTAAGTAGCTACACACACACACACACACACACACACACACACACAAGATATACACAGAGTAGATGGAAGGTAATGCCAGAGAGAAGGCCCCTGAAGCTAAGGAGGGGAGTGAGAAAGGCTCCTGCAAAAGTTGGGATTTGAGCTGTTTTGAGGAAAACGAAGAGATAGAAGTGAGAAGATGGAGCGTTTCATGGGGGCCAATGGTGCCTGTGGGAGGAATTACACTAGGCTGAGATAGCTGGACCATAGAGTTTGGGAAGGAAATAAAGTATAAGAAGTTTATACGAAGGGTGTCATAATATCTAGAACTGCAAAGGAAACTAGAATTCATTGAGTCCAATTCTCTAATTGAGCAGATGAGATTTAGATGGATGGGTGCAGGGAGATTGTAGGACATAAATAAAGGAGTGTACAGAATCTGCCAGGCCTCTGAGACCACACTGGGGGAGGGGATGACTGAGAAGATCAGTAAGTTTCCATGAAGTCAGGTTGTTGGTAGAGGCTTCAGGAACTTGGGTTCTTCTTTCTTTCTGTAAAAGGATCCCCTTAATCTCTGTTTTCTAAATCTTGCCATTCATATCTTCTCCACAAGGATTTCCTGCCTTGCCAATTACTCCATCCAAACCCCTTACAGTACTTAAAATCTGTGCCTAACATCTAGAATCTCAAGAGATCTCAAAGGCTATTTACTCTAATTCCTTTCATTGTACAGATGAGGTCAAGACAAGTGACTTTCCTAAGGTCATACAGCTTGCAAACAATAGATATAGGATTCAAAGCCTCTGACTCCCAATCCAGGGTTCCTTCTGCCCTCTCATCCTGCTCTTCATATTTGCTACATAGCTTCCTTGTAGTTTTATCCTACTTTTTGTGAGTTTGGTCTGTTTTTCCAAACTGAACTCTCAGTACCCTAAACCAGACTCTGAATGCTTGAGGGTCAGGGCTATATCATGTCTCTGCTACCTATATCACATTGCACAGCGTCCTGAATTGAGATAGTCAATGTCTGTGAAAATGAGGAGGGGAGATGGTACCCAAATTATTGGGCCAGTGCCTAGTCATTGCCTTGGCAGATACTGTTCACTGAGCGCCTACTACAAGGGTAGGTGCATACCTAGGCCTTAGGATCTCAGGGTGATATTATATTAGAAGTCTTGAATTCTTAAGGAACCCATACACAAATTGAAATGATTATTAAACAGGCTGTTAATAGCAATACAGGATAACAAACTTTTATTTATCCTAACAAATATTTATTAATATTGTTCTAGTATTCGATGCATGCAAAACTAATCTAAGAAATGGTTCTTACTCTTGGTGACTTAAATGGAATGAGGCAAAAGACATGGATACAGATGATTCTAATAGAGGGCAGAGGTGCTAAACTCAAATGAGCAGCCCAGGTTAAGATGCTATCTGAGAGATCACCAATAGCTTAGGGAATGTGAGATAATTCTATGGAAGAGCTGGGACTAGTAGGAAGTTAATAAATTGGCTTCAAGTGGCAAGTTTCCTGACTCAACCTCAGCTTCAGCACCTGCTGTTCCCTTCTCTGCTTTGTTGCTCCACTCTCCAGGGGCTGATGATCATGAGGCCTTTTTTAAGGATAACTTTAACCCTGAGGTGGGATATTCCCATCCTATATGCAGGCTGGTATTTGGGCCTGCTGAACAACCACAAACCAAGTACTGAACCTCCCTAGTCTTGTCCTCCAATTTGGGTGCACTCTGTGTGGTACAGTGGAAAGATATACAGATCCAGAGTCGCAGTCCCACTCACTACCTTCTGAAGTGGCCCATTCCACTTTTGACTAGCTTTGATAGAATTTTCTTGACGTCAAGTCCAAATTTGTTTCTTTGCAACTTCTATGCAAAAAGATCCCAGATCTGACTTCTGGGGGGGATTAGAACAAGTCTAATTCCTCTTTGTCATGACAACCTAACAAATGCTTAAGGTCTTTTCCAGGCTAAATAGCTCTTGTTCTAACTTCTGGTGTTTCCCCAATTCGTGTGAAAATGCTCTCTTGGAGAATTGGCTCTGGGTTAGGTACTCCTGCAAAGTGATATTGGATCAGGAAGTTAATTTCTCTCTCACCTTGACATAGTCTTCTACAGAACCCAGCCCTAAAGAGTTGGGGTGGTGGTGGTAGTGGTAGTGGTGTATGTGTGTGTATATGTGTGTGTGCGTGTGCGTGTGTGTGCGTGTGTGTGTGTTATAATGTCCACATGAGGAGATAACCATCCCTTCTGCTCCCTGGACCCTCATAGGCCTTGGTGGCCATCCTCAGGTAGTTAGCAAGACTTAGGTCTCTCTGATGTGCTGCTGAAAAGAAAGCTGCCATGGAGATGAGTCATCCTTGTGGCAGCATCCAGAATGAGTCTTAACTCTATCATAATTGGTTACCTCTGGAGAAGAGACTCAAAGGCAGGAACAGACAACAGATGGAAAGGATTTATCATTGAAAATGAGGGGGAAGGAGGAAGACATGGCTAGAAGTTTTATAGGCAATTCCCTTTATTAATGTTTCTGTGCTAGAGAGCACAACAAAGCTTGTTGGTGATTTGCAGCTTTTCTCATCCTTCTCACATCTCTTACCTCTCTCTTTCTAATTCCCCAAATGCAAGAAAGCCTCAGTGGGTCTGAAAGTTACCTTGAAAATGTCCAGTAAATGTCAATGTCAATTAGTTTCACTTCAAGCTCTTTTCCTACTATACTAGTGACACTGAGGGCAGTGCTGAAGGATGGCAATCATCATGACATTTGGAGAGCTTAAAAAAAAGTTTATCCAGAAAATGAATTGATGGCCCCTTGATCTCCTCAGACTGAAACAATGGAGGTCTGTGCATTTACACAGGATGTCCCCTGAGCTTGGAATGTACTACCTCTTCACCTTTGCCTCTTAGAATGCCTAACTTCCTTCCAGTTTGGTTCAGATGACATCTTTTACATGAAACCTCTCCTAATCCCTTCAGTTGCTATGATCCCCCACCCCCAAAGTCTCATATCTATTGTATATACACATACATAATATATGTTCATCTTACCCTCTAATGGCATATTAGCTCTATAAGGGCAGGGACCTTTCCACCCTTCCCCTGTGCTTCCTTCCTTCCTTCCTTCCTCCCTCCCTCCTCCTTTTCTTTGTTCTCTTCCTTTGTTCATTTGTTTATTTATGTTAATCTGTCTGTCTATCTGTTGGTTATATTTTGTCTTTTTATCCCTAATACTGTTCCTGGCATACACTAAGTGTTTAATAAATATTTGTGGATTGATTATGTGAAGTGGAGGGTCTTTAGTGCTATTAGGCTCAAGAATTCCATTCAATGGCTACTTACCATTTCTACTTCTAAGTGGCTTGGCATAATAGTTGATATTTTTCTAATTCAACAAACATTTATTAAGTGCTACATACCTGATAGAGAAGCAATGTGGTATGGTGGATAAGGTCAGATGTCTGGGCTTCTGATGAATACTGGCAAGATACTTAGCCTCCCAGTGCTATAGATAAGTAAAGTCAACTAATATTTGTTACACACATAATATATGCCAGGACAGGTAGGATGGCACAGTAGATAGAGTAGTGGACATAGAGTTAGGAAGACTCTTCCTTAGTTTAAAACTGGCACAAGACACTTACTAGCTTGTGACCCTGGGCAAGTCACTTAACCCTATTTGTCTTAGTTCCTCATCTGTAAAATGATCTGGAGAAGAAAATGGAAAACCATTCCAATATCTTTGCCAAAAAATCCCAAATGGAGTCACAAAGAATTGGACATGACTGAAATGACTAAACAATAATACACGCCAGCACCATGCTAAGCATTGATAAGATTTAATGCTCGAGTCAGTATGGAGTCATTGGAGTTTATTGAATAGGAGTGACATGTTCAGATCTGAATTTTTGGAAAAATCCATTGGGAGCTGTGTGGAGTATATATTAGAATGAGAAGACTGAAGCAGAGAGACTGATTAGAGGATTATTCCAATAATCCAGCAGAGGAAATGAGAGAAGGGGACAGGTGTGAGAAATGTGGAGATAGAATTAAAAAGTTACAGCAACTGATTGCATATGTTAATGGAGTGAGAGAGAAAGGAAGAGCTTAAAGATAATATTAAAATATAAAAATATTGAAAAATGAGGTGAATATAAGGCTGTTGGTGTTCTTAACAGTAAAAGAGGAAGTTTGTAAAATGAGTAGGTTCAGGTAGAAAAATAATGTAGGAAGGAAGGAAAGAAACAAGCATTTATTAAGCACCTTCTTTGTGCCAGGAACTGTGTTAAGTATATTGTAAACGTCATCTTATTTGATCTCACAGCAATCCTAGGAGGCAAGTGCTGTTATTATTTCCCCCTGAGAAAACTGAAGATCAGTGATTTGCTCCAGCTTGCACAGCTAGCAAGTGTGCAAGTCAAATTTCAACTCAGTTCTTTCTGACTCCAATCCCAGTGCTTTGTCCACTCTGCCATCTAGTATCCTCCAATGTCATGATATTTGTGGAGTCCCAAAAGCACTTATGCAACTTCTCTGGGTAAAGGTTATTTTAGGTTGCATCTACTTTGAGAGGTCTACACCGGACCGAAGGGCAAACATGGGAGCTATTATAGCTGAGAGAGGGGAATGAATATTGAGGGATAAGGGTAGATATGACTGTGTTGGAGAGCAACCCAATAACTGGCCATTTCTCAGCTATTACATCCCATGTGGAATGCTCCTTATCTTTCTACCTGGTTGATCCCACCTCCTTTAGGATCAGACCATGGCCCCCTGAGGGGAGACCATGTCCATCCAACCCCTATTTCCAATTTTAGATACTACTGTTCTAATGCATTTATTATGTGCAATGGTGAATGATAGTTATTTGATCTTGTTTCGCATCTCCCTAGAAGGCTATGTGCTCCATGAAATCCAATACCGTATTTTGTGTGAACTCTTTATCTTTCCCTAACAGCATCTGAACACAGTAGGTGTTTAATAAATGCCTGAATAGCCAAGCAGGTAATCATTATCACCCTCATTTTAGAGGTGAGGAATGGAGACTCAGAGAGAAATTAAATGATTTGCTAAAATATCACACATTAAGTAGCAGAGTGGAGGCTGGAACTTGTCTCCTAATGTAAAATCCAGGCTTTTTCCATTATACCGTGATGCTTCTCTAGAGTGTCTGCCTATACCAGTCTTAGTTGAAGGGCTATGTTTTCATGACCAGAGCATTGAGGGCTCTGTAGCCCTCATGACTTAGCCCAACCTGTAACCTCTTTCATCCTCAGCATTCACAGAACCAATCCACCATCTTCAGGGGAGTTTTCAGCAACTTGTTACCATTTGTTGGGAAAGTCTAGACCACAACCTAGAAATTCTAGGAATAGTAATGCCTGAAGTAGGCTCTCCATAGAGATTCATATTCTGTGATTTGCTGACTTTGGAGTCTTTTTTTTAACAGATGTCCCCTGCCTCTGATGATTCACTGTCTTTCAATTCATAAAGGGCACCCTCCTCATCCCTGGCCTGGACTTGACATCAGAGTGATAAAAAAAATCTCATCTTAAAAGTGTCCATGGATTGTAGAGAGGGGAGCATGAACAATTGTTGTCTCATTGAGATTAACCAGATCATCAATCAGGTCAGCCCTGATGATTAACCCCTCCAATCAATCGCCATGCAGCAGGTTCTGAATAAATACTTGCTGACTGTATGTGCCTGAGGGTCACTTCGGTGGCACCTTGTGTGTATACTGAACTAACTCTGGTTATTGCCTATCTTCATCTTTGTCATGCTAATGCCCCAGCAGCTGAGCCCTGGATTTTTAATGTGCTTTATTTTAAACTGAGGGCATATCTAGGAACCTGAGTGCAAAGCAGATCTGTGTTGAGTTATCTTTGGCTAGTACGCAATCAAACCAGGGCTTTCTGCTACTTGAGATGAAAAAGTTTGAGAATTTAGAAAACAAGTAAGCAATGAACCTGGTGGTAATCTCTTCTGGATTTCAGCACTGTGCTATTTTCTCCCTCATTGTACAGAGTACAACTAGATAGATGGGCTTATTTGACTTATTTTTAACAGCCAGAACTTGAATGACTCACCCAGTTCTTTTGGGCATCAGAGTTCTCATCTGTAAAAGACTGGTTCACCTCTGAGGATTCTTCTAGTTCCCATGCTTCGTAATTCTAAGAGGAGAAAAGGTTGGCTCTGTAAAGGGGCAGACTGATTTGTCTAGCCCAATTCCTTCATTTAATTTGGATCAGGAACTTTATCCCATTGATCTATGAATCAACAAGCATTTATTTAGTACCTACTATGTATCAAGTACTTTGTTAGGCACTAGAGACACAAAGATTAAAAAATATAGTTCCTGCCTCCAGGGATTTTACTTTGTATTGGGGAAATAACATCTACCTATATGTGAATTCAAATTATATACAAAGTAAATATAAGGAAATTTCAAGTTGAAGAAAACATTAATAGCTTAGGATAAGTAAAGCTTTATGTAGGAATTATCATTTGAAATGAGTACTGAAGGAAGGAGGGGATTATACAAAGTAAAATTAAGGAAAGATTTCATTCCAGTCACAGTAGATAAACTGTGTAAAGATACAGAGGTAGGAGATGAATTTTTGAGTACGAAGAACAGTAGGTAGACCTGTTGGCTAGAAAGTTGAGTGATTCAGAAGAATTATAAACTTTCCAAGGATAGATCAAACCAGATTGTGAAGGACTTTCAATGCCAACTTATATGTTATGCTAGAAGCAATAGGGAGCAACTGGAGTTTATTGAGTATAGGGAGGGTGATGTGGTTGAACCTGTGCTTTAGGAAAACTTTTGTTGTTGGTATGGAAGATGAGCTGGGGAGGGTAGAGACTTGAGGTAAGGTGATTAGTTGCAGTACCATTGCATAGTACAGGAGAAGGTTGTTTGATGTGAAAGAAGGTGACAAATTGGAAAGATGTCATGAAGGGGGAATCCAAGCAGGCTTGGTAGCTAATTGATTATGAAAGTGAGGGAAGATGGAGAATTGAGAATAAGTGAAGTTGCAAGCATGGTTGTGCACTTGACACAATTGAGAAATTTAGAAGGAAAGGCAATTGTTTCCCTTTGGATCTGTTCTGTTTGAAACATCTATAGGACACAGAGAGAAATATCAGGTAATTTGTGATGCACAATTGGAGCTAGGGGAAATACTAGGAATAAATACACTTGAGAGTAAGAAATACACTTGGGATACTATAAGACTTGAGAGGAGGAGAAGAAGGTATGGGTAAGCCCCTTCTTGGGAGATTTCCTTTCTGGTGGGAGTAGGGGAAACAGATGTGTTCAATTCAATGGAAATCATTTAGAACCAGAATATTAGCATATAGCCTCAGGACTGATATAATTGTTATGCCTCCAATGCCCTAAGCAACTCAATTGTCTGCCAACTGGAAACTCACTACTGATAGCAAAATATCCTACTGTGCTGGATAAAATTTGATTTTACGGACTTTCACCATAGTTTTCACTGTATTAGTACATATTAACATGGTATTTGGAGCAGGATAGTAACTGGGACAAGAAAGATTCCCCAAACATCCATAAGAGTACACTTCTGAACAGGTTGACCTACCACCATTGGGAGGAGATATATGTAGAAACATATGTGCCCAAGAACACATGTAGGTAGCATGCATGGCCAGTGCAATTTACATCACTGAAACTATAGAACCTCTGATGTCTAATGGTGATTTCATCATACTATTTTTTTGTTGCTTTCTGATGGGTTCCTCCACAGTAACATGGTGACTATAACCCATTGCTGCCTACTAGTGTTTGGATATTTTGTATCTTCTTTACCATAAGGGCAAAGGTCTTTTAGTTTTTAGCTGGAAGTCCCAGGGGACTATCTTAGTTTTTTGTTATGCAGATCCCAGCCAGATATTCCTATTCAGCTTTCTATAGAACCTCTTTCAGTTTGTATTTTGTGTTATTCATTTTAAATTCCTCTTGGACATGAGTGAGAAAATTCCTTCTATAACTCCTTTCCATTTCTATGATGCCACCTGTAGTTTATGAATATTACAGGGTCTCTTTGGAGAATTTTGAAAGAGTCTGGTGACCGTTCCCACTCCTTGACTCCAAGCAAGCAACCAGGTTGCTACACCGTCTACATGTGGCTTTTTTGTTTTTTGACTCTTATTTTTGCAAATCTGAGGCACTTATTCATGTTATGGATGTTTCATGTTTCAGATCTTCCATGAATCTCTCTAATTTCATGTGAAAATATACCTACGACACACTTTAAGCACAGCCACTGATTTTTTGTTCACATGACTATAAAGAGACCATTCTCTCAAACAACCAATCAAGATTCACTTACTTTGAGGCTACTTCTAGATTTTCTCAAATATCCCCTAAAAACTTACAGTGCTACTGAACTGTGATCTTGTGAAGGAAATCTTCTGCAAAGGGAACAATTATGTATTTTCCCCCTTCAATACCACAGAATCCTTAACTCTTAAGTACAGGCACTCAGTACGTATTTGTTTATTGATTCACTATTTTTGAACATTTCTTTTCCCTACCCTCTTTTCTCTTTTTTAGTACGCCGTTCTAAAGCTGCAGATGAAGAGCGGAGACGGAAAGCTCAGAGAGCCCGAGATGAGTACCGTCGGCACTCACTCCGAGCAATTCAGAAAGGAACAGTTGCTGGTCTAAGCAACATGTTCCAAGAAATTGGCTTGTACAATGAGCAGGAGGCAAAGCTCAATAACCACCATCCTAACCCCACTGCGCCAAAGTCCCTCCTTGTCCCAGTTAGGTAAGTATGAGGCAATCAATTAATTAACTAGCATTCATGAAAACTTTCCTTGTGGTAGGCAGTGTGCTAAATGACAGACCCACAAAGATCCAAACAAATGTTTGTCCTCAATGTGCTTAATTCTAGTGGGGAAAACATGACCATATGAAGAGACAATTGAAGCGAATTTGTTGTTGATTGAATCCGTTGTCACTTCTTTACCTCACATATTTTACTTACCAGGGATTTAAAAAATCTTTATTTTTAAGTTGAAATATTGAAGATGAAAATATTTGTCAGATCAAAAGTATCCTTTTAAAGAAAGTATTGTTTTGGTATGTGCCACTCACGATCTATGTCTGCTAAAAACTGAAGATGCAGAAAACAGTCTTCCATTAACATTTTAGAATGGAGAAGAAATAATATGGGGGACAAACTGACTAAGGCTTACAACAAAACTTATAATAATGTAAGTTATGGTCCAACAGTCTAGAAATAAGTACCTTACTGCTTGTGGAGACTATTTTTTGAAATGTGTCAAATTCTAGTGTATCTATTGCAAGTCAAAATTTTTCCCAGAAAAATTCTGGTACCTTTTGACTTCTCAATAAAAATTGATCTTTCATCTGTTTCCCAAATACATATGAAATGCCCTAATGGAACTTATGTAGGAATAGCTGTAAGGTAGCTTTGTATAGTTATCAAAAATTCCTCTGGGATATTAGGATAATCCCATAAATGTGATGACCAAGACAGTTCAGCTAGTACATGAAATTAGTGTTGAGAGTCCTGGCAATGAAGACTGGACAGTTCCTTCATCATTTCTCTACCCCTTGTCTGCTCCGTCTTGTCAATGTCAGTCACTGTGGCTATGATGTGTAATTGGGGAGTAAACTCAGAGGAACTTGTGTCTTTCTCTGTTCAGAAGTATTTGACTTTGACGGGTAATCTCTTTGACCTGCTGGACTAAGTTGCTGAAACTCACTGCTAACGTGAACTGAAATTCCTAGCTTGATGAAGAATCAAAGTGAGCCATCTGAAGGAATAGCAGGCTCTTGGACCTTGCCAGGCTGCTGACGGGCCATCTGTCAGAGCAGTCTTTCTCATTATTTTTATTTTTGTGAGATGCTTAAATCATTTGGTCTTCATGGAGACAGAGGAAAAGAAACACTAATGAAGGCAGTAAATCCCAAAGACAAGTAGCTGTAAGTCTGGATAGCAAAGTCTCAACTCTCACTAAATTAGGTCACTGGCTACAGAGTGCCATGTTTAGTAGGGCATTGGTGATTTCTTCCTCCTCCTTGGGGCTGAATAGAGGCTTTGAGAAGAATGTGATATTATGACATGGTGCTAGATGCTGGTCTTTAGCCCTTCCCCCTCAACCTTTCCAATTGCTCAGATAGGTCTTTACTCAAGTACATTATGGTTTCCTTATCTTTTTCTTGTCTTTAGGGGATCTTTCCTCAAGTCAATATGCTGTTCTTAAGTGCCACAGTCATTTTTGGGGTGTGTGTTCCTTTCCTGCCTCCCATTTCCAACTCTGATTTTGTTATGTGAAGCATAATTAATAATGGAAATTTTTTCTTGGAAAAACAAGAAAGTGAGACAAGGTGGGATGGTATGGAATATATATATATAT
Source organism: Potorous gilbertii (assembly GCA_028658325.1). Classification (NCBI taxonomy): domain Eukaryota; kingdom Metazoa; phylum Chordata; class Mammalia; order Diprotodontia; family Potoroidae; genus Potorous; species Potorous gilbertii. The sequence goes on from CM053769.1 coordinate 513,407,970, forward strand.
ATACATATATATATATGTATATATATATATATATCTTTAATAAATCAGTCCTCGATCCTTTTAAAAAAATAGCATTTTATTGATGCCTTTTGCTTTTTACATCTCAGTGATTTCATAATATTCTTTACCTGCCCACCAAGAGAATCCTTTCTTGTTACAAACAAGAAATCATTTCAGTAGAGCTGACACAGCAACTACACCTAGTGATGACATAAGCTGCATTCCACATCACTACTTCCCCATCTTACATCACATCTAACGTGAGTTCAATTACTTTTCACCATTATTTTCAATGATATAATCACATCCTGTGATCTGTTCTACAAGTTTTACTTCGCTTGTTACACAACAGTTCATAAGAATATCTCACTCATTCCTTTAATCTTCCGTGTAATTTTCCTTTCTATGAATTAAATGTTTATTTTTTGTTCATTGACTTCATTCATTTATTTTTATATATTTTGTTTCTTCTATCATCTTCATTTCCATATATACTCCTTCCCTCTCTTACTTAGAGAGCCTTCCCTTGTAACAAAATAAAAGAGAAAAGAATAAAAAAAACCCATCAATATATGCAATATTTCATTCCCACAGTTTTCCACTTCTCCAAAGAAGACAGAGGTACATTTTCTCATCTTTTTTTGTTATAATTAGACTATATTTAGTCTCTTCGTCATTATTGTTTTTCATCTACATTGTTATCACCATTGGATATATGGTTTTCCTGGTTTTGCTTACTTTGCTTTGCATCAATTTACATATGCTTTCTCATGCTTCTCTGTATCCATCATGTTAATTTTTTTTAACAGCACAGTAATGTTTAATTACAGTTCATTGACCCAATATGTTTTTAAATCCTCCTTTCCTCCATCCATTGTAGTCAGTGCAAACTTAGGGAAATCATGATAATCACAAGGAGAGAGGTGAATTGTTTGGAATGCTAATCCTTAATATATTCCAAACACTGGAAATATTTTGGGTATTTTTTACCTTTGGTAAAATTTCTCCCTTTACTTTGCTCTATGACTTCATATTAGAGTTCATTGAGATTTGTTGATTCTCAGTGAATGCCCTGTGCTGCATATTGATGTCTATTTTTTCTTTCAGGGCCTGGGAACGTCCTCTTCGTCCAGTCTCTAGAGATGTCATCATTCGATGGTTTAAAGAAGAGCAATTGCCCCGCCGGGCTGGCTTTGAGAGAAACACCAAATCTGTTGCCCCTTGGTTTCATGGTAGGAATGTTTTTCGTTACTTGAAGGAACAATTTAATATATTTGTCTCTTTTCCTAGATATGAGCAAAAGTGGATCAATAACAAAATTCTCAAACAATGAAAGGGTAGAAGAATACCTGAAATGCCTGGTATTCTTTTCAGTATGTGAAAGTAAGCAAAGCTTCAGAGGTTAAAACTGTTTTACTGAAAGAGGTATAACTAAGGAGGGCATCTATGGTTTTGTCTAAGATGACAATATTTACTGTTATCTCTATATCCTATGGTTAGTAGCCAATAATCTGACCTGTATCCCTATAGGTATTTGGAGGGATGACAGTCCCAGGAGAATCCAAGAGAATAAAATTCCAGGAAAGGAGTGGGAGAGCAAAAGAAACTCTTTCTTTCCCCCTAACTATTGAACTCAACCTTAGTCCTCTCTCTATCCTATCATTCCTCCATTTCCCCTCTTCTTTCTGAAAACTTCCTCTGTTTCAAAGTAACTCTTCATTCCTAATGTCTTTTTCTCACTTCCTTTGACTTCTGGTGCTCAGTGAAGCCTGAGCATTATCTTCTTGGCTGGAAGCTTCTATCAGATTCTCCATCATATCAGGCTAAGAGGAAGAGATCTCATACTCATTCATCACCATGGCTACATTCAGACCCTCTCACTGTCTCATCAACTGCTTCTCTTGCTTCAAATTTACTACATCCTTTCCTGATCTTTGTTTGCTTTCATTTATGTATCTCCAAGTTACTGTTCCTTCTCTCCAGTAAGCTCAATACTGAATTCTGCTTGACATCAATCCTTAATGGCTTTGAATTCCTCCATTCCTGTGACTCTATAATCCTATATGCCTCGATTTGAATATAGTTTTTTAAATGCATAGATTCAATAATACTGTCAAATTTAGCTAGTTAGATTAAGATTCTATTTTTGTTATTTTTTTAAAAAGGTAGTTCATGATTGTGATCCAAATCTGAGATAAAACCTAAATTTAGTTGTTGCATCAACTCATTAAGGTATCTGGTTCATACTTTGCATAGGACCAAGTTTTATGAAATAAATACTTTAAGTATTGAAAATGCCAGCCTTACTTTTTTATTTGATGACAGCAATGTCACAAAGGTTAAGATAGTTGCATAGTCACACCCAGATTTGTGAAGTCCACAAAGCTAGGGGGATAGTGTTTGGATGGATAGGCTGCAACCAACATGGTGAAAAGTATAGTTATACATTATTCCAATTACTTTTATTTCCCAATAACATATAGAAAATTAACAATCATTTTTTAAAATACTGACTTCCAAATTTTCTTCTTGCCTCTTATCCTTCCCCCGTCCCTGAGATAATAGCAATCTGATATAGATTATATGTGTGCAATCATGCTAAACAGTTCCATATTAGTTATTTTATGTAAGGAAACGAACAAAAAAAATGAAAGTAAAAAAATAGTATACTTCAGTCTATAGTCAGACAACATAAATTCTTTCTCTAGAAGCAGATAGCATATTTTTCATCAAGAGTCCTTTGTCATTGTCTCGGATCATTGTATTGCTGAGAATAGCTAAATCATTCACAATTCTTCATCATGCAATATTGTTATAACTGTGTACAATATTCTCCTGGTTCTGCTCATTTCACATTTTATTGAGTGATGCAAGTCTTTCTAGTTTTTTTTCCTGAAATTATCTTGCTTGCCATTTCTTATAGCATAATAATATTCTATCACAATCATATACCATATCTTGTTTCAGCCATTCCCCAACTGATGGGCATCCTTTTGATTCGCAATTTTTAGCCACCGCAAAAAGAGCTGCTATAAATATTTTTGTATAAATAGGTCATTTACCATTTTTTTGATTCCCTTGAGATATCACTCCAGTATCTTTGAAGAAAACTCCAAATAGAAGCATGAAGAGGAGGATACTAGTACAAAACTTAACTAAAAAACAGCTTGTTTTCAAGATCACTACTTTGTAATATAGTTTGAAATCTGGAATTGCTAAAATGCCTTCCTTAATTTTATTTTTCATTGATTTCCTTGATATTCTTCATCTCCTGTTGTTTCAGATGAATTTTGTGATTATTTTTTCCTGGCTTTATAAAATAATTTTTTAGTAGCTTGATTGAGATGGCACTGAATAAGTGAATTCATTTAGGTAGAATTGTCATTTTTATTATATTGGCTTGGTCTATCTTTGAGCAGTTAATATTTCTCTAATTTTTAGATCTGTTTTTATGTGAAAAGTATTTCATAACTGTGTTCATATAATTCCTAGCTTTGTCTTGCTAGATAGACTCCCAAGTATTTTATGTTATCTGTAGTTACTTTAAATAGAATTTCTCTTTCTATCTCTTCCTATTGTTTTTTTTCGGTAGTTAATAGAAATGCTGATGATGTATGTGAGTTTATTTTCTAGTCTGCAACTTTGCTGAGATTGTTAACTATTTCAACTAGTTTTTTAAATTGATTCTCTAAAATTCTGTATGTATACTATATGGTCAACAAAGAGGAATCGTGTTGTTTTCTCATTGCCTATTTTTATTCCTTTTCTTTCTTGTCTTATTGGTATAACTAGCATTTCTAGGACAATATTAAATAATAGGAGTAGTTATGTTGTGCAGCGTATAGATTGCAAGGCCTGAAGTTAGGAACATCACCTTTCTGAGTTCCAGTCTGGCCTCAGATACCTACTAGCCATGTGACCCTGGGCAAGTCCCTTAACTCTGTTTGTCTTAGTTCCTCATCCATAAAATGAGTGAAGAAAGAAATGGCAAACCTATCTAATATCTTTGCCAAAAAAATCCCAAAAACAAAAAATCGAAGCCCAAAAGGGGTCACAAAAAGTTAGATGTGACTGAACAAATTGAATAATAGCAGTGATAATGGACATCATACTTCACCCCAATTTTCTTGGGAAGACTTTAAGTCTATCTCTTATGTAGATAATGCTTACTTTTAGTTTTACATAGATGCTACTTATCATTTAAAGGAAGGCTACATTGATTCTTATGCTTTTGAGTTTTTGTTTTTTCTAATAGAAATAGGTGCCGTAGTTTGTAAAAGGCTTTCTCTGCAACTGTTGGAATACTTCTTTGGTTTTGGTTGGTTTTGTTTTTGATGTGATCAGTTATAATGAGAGTTTTATCTTTACCAAACCTTATATTCATAACATAACTCTCACCTGTTTATAGTCTATGGTTTTGTGACATAATGCTGTTATCTCCTTGCTAATTTTATTTAAAATTTTTGTGTCAATATTCATTGAGGAAATTGGTCAGTAGTTTTCTTTCTCTGTTTTTGCTCTCCCTAAGTTAGGTATCAAAATAATATTGTATTATAAAAGGAATCTGATAGAATTGCTTCTTTATCTATTTTTTCAAATAGTTTACATAGTATTGGGAACAATTGTTCCTCAAATGTTTGGTAGAATTCACTTGTGAGTCCTTTGGGTCCTGGGGAGTTTTTCTTAGGGAACTCATTGATGGCTTGTTTAATTTCTTTTCCTAAGGTAGGATTTTTAAAGTATTTTGTTTCCTTTTCTATTAATTTGTACAGAAATAATTTTTATAAATAGTAATCTATTTCACTTAAGTTGCTTTATTAATAATACATGCTTTATGGCATGTAATCAGGCAAATAACTCCCAAAAATCACTTAAATTTCATCTTCATTGCTGGTGTATTCTTCCCTTTCATTTTTGATATTTGCAATTTAGTATTCTCTTTTATTTAAAAAAATCAAATTAACCAATGGTTTACTTTTTTTTAAAAATAAAACCAGCTGCTAGTCTTTATTTAATGAAGAAAATATTTTATTTGTTCACTTTAAAAAATTCTCAATTTTACTACTTTCTCCTTTGATTTTCAGGATTTCCATTTTGGTGTTAGTTGAGAATATACTCTTTCTCTCTTTTATTCATGTATATATTTAGAGAGATAAATTTCCCCTAAGTACTGCTTTGGTTGCATGGAGCTGCTGGTTTCCACTTGCCCAATTCTAATTTTTAGGGAATTATTTTCACCAGTGAATTTTTGTACTGCTTTTTTCCATTTGGCAAATTCTATTTTTTAAGGTGCTGCTAATTCTGTTACCACTAACTATTTATACCATTGATATTTTATCCAATGGACTCTTGTTCAACTTCCTCCCTCATGTTGCAAATTTCTTTTTCTGATATTCTGTGTTATCCTGGGCTAGAAAAAAACGTCTCGCTTTTACCTTTTTTTGGCTCTGATACTCCAAAATTTGATTTGAGGTGTTACTTTAAGATTGTTTATAGGGAAATCCTAAATTATTTTTAAATCACTTGCAAGAGTACAAGATGGAAATGATCTTATTTCTGAAAAAAAATACCCTATTGTTGTTAACTATATGTTTCATATGAGCTTATAGTATGATAAAGATACCAAAAAGCTAATGTAATATTGGTTTTTTTTTAAAAGTGTGTCAAGGGATTATGTCATGTAATGCAGAAATCTGGTCTTTGAGTCTTAAAGATCTGGAATTGTCTGCCTCTCAGATGGACTGGGTATGTTACCCCATGCAAGTCACCTAACTTTTCAGGACTTTGAGTAACTCTCTCATGGATGGGGAACCTGTGGCCTCAAAGCCACGTGTGCATGGAGAACCTGTGTCTAAGATGATATATATAAGTTGCAGAGAGGGTGCAGACCTGAATTGGCAGTTTTCTCACCTGGGATTTCCTTATACCAGTGGAATTTCATATCCTTAAGAAACATACGGATAAAAAAGAGAGATCATAATCACTATATTTTATTCAAATCCTATCATAAGTATTGTGTTCAATTCTGGAAATCACATTTTAAGAAAAACATTGAAAAACCAAAATGATTATAGAAAAGAAGGACCAGGAGTTTGGACTGGTTGAGGTAACCAACTGCCTTGTCCTACTAATGCATGACAACTAAACAGGCAGGAGTTAATATCTGGTAAATGTTGGAGGAGATGTGGGAAAATTGGAACACTAATATATTGTTGGTGGATTTGTGAACTGATCCAACCATTCTGGATTGGAATTATGGAACAATTTGGAACTATGTTATTAGGTCTGTATCACAAAAAAGATCATAAAAAGGAGAAAGAACACACATGTAAAAAATTATTTATAGTGGCTCTTTTTGGGGTGAAAAAAATTGAAAATTGAGGGGTTACCCATAAATGGGGAATAGCTGAACAAGTTGCGGTATATGAATGTAATGGAATATTATTGTGCTATAAGAAATGATGAACAGGTAGACTTCAGAAAAACCTGGAAAAATTTACATAAATTGATGCTGAGTGAAAGTGAGCAGAACCAGGAGAATATTGGATAGAGTAACTGCAACTTTGTGTGATGACCAACTTTGATAGACTTGGCTCTTTTCAGCAATACAGTGATCTAAGACAATTCCAAAAGACTCATGATGGAAAGTGCTATCCACATCTAGAGAAAGAACTATGGAGTCTAAATGCAGATAGAGTAGACTATTCTCTCTCTCTCTCTTCTCTTTCTTATAGTTTTTCCTTTTTGTTCTGATTCATTTCACAAGATGAATAATGTGGAAATATGTTTAATATGATTGTATATGTATAGTATATAAAGTTTGTGTCAGATTACATGCTGTCTTGGAGAGGGCAGAGGAGAATGAAGGGAAGGAGGGAGGGAGAAAAATGTTTGGATCTCAAAATCTTATAAAAGCTAATGTTGAAAACTACCTTTACATGTAATTGAAAAAAAAATCACTAATAAGTAGAACCAAAAGAGTTATGCCTGGCAGTTAAGACCATCTATTCTAATTAAATTCATTTAAATTCAGAAAACTATCTGTTAAGTGGTTTCTCTTGATACTTTCCCAAAGTGAAAGGTATTACACTGCCAATCAATGTGTTGTGTGTCAATGGAAATATTCATAATCACAGGCCAGGTTTTGTGCTAAACATATCCTGACAGGAGATCTGTGATCTGGTGGAGTTGAGGCCCATTCTTCATTCTAGCCTGGATCCCCAAGTGGCCCTCTATCTTTCCATCTTTGAGCCCTAATGTCTGACGAACTAATTTCTCTGAGAGTTAAAGGCCATTATTCCTCCTCTAATTCCAGAGTTTCTTTGCTTCATCTCTTCTGGGATGTAGGAAACAATATAGGTTTCTCACTTCTCGGCTACTCTGTTCCTATAGAAGAAGCATGGAACTCCTTTGCAGATTTTCTAAGGATTCACCACTAGGAACTGTAGGGAAAATATAAAAAGGTTAAAATGACTAGCAAAAGGGGGAAATAAACAAACAAAAACTCAACCACTTACAAGCTCATGCACATACGCAGGGAGCTGGGCTATGATTCTTGGCTCTCCCCTCCCCTTTTCCCGCATTGACTTGTTCCCTATTTCTATACTTCCCAGGTTCTTTGGGACTTTACTTCAATGACTAATTCAAGCTTCCAGGTTCACTCATTCTGACTTTGTTACATAAACATTATTATCCCAATTTTGTGTCTAAGGAACCCAAAATGATTGATAGTAGAGCTAGGATTAGACCATGATTTTCCAAGGCATCAGGAAAGCATTAATTCATCATTTCCAGTGAGTCAGACACTGTGCTAAACACCAGAGTTATAAAGAAAAGAGCTATTTCCTCTACACCATGCTGTATCCAGGGGTTCTGAGACTAAATCTGTGAGGCTTTGGGGAGTCCCAACAAGGCACAAGGCACTATACAAGTGGATCTCCCCAAATTTAATAGTATCTCTCCCCCTTCAACTCCCACCTGTTTCCATGAATCTATCAGGAGCCCAGGTAGGTAGTCTGTGCTGTCTGAAAATCACAAAAAAGTGAGATGAGCAATTGGTTTGAGTTTAGATGTGGAGAGGAATGCCCTGAATCCAGGGGCCCTTCCATTGCTATGAAGGCAGGAGCCTTCTTTGGAGCTAATTTGTTTCCAAATTTTGTTTGGTTTGAAACAGGAAATATGACAGCAGAAATGGCTGTAACTTATAAGAAAGTGAAGAGATTTCACATTTACTTTTCCCTGGGAACATAGTCTACTCACAGTATAGTTGTTGATGTTTTTTTTTTTTCATATTGTGTTAAGTGTTTACCAAGGAACAAAAAGCTGTGACTTTGATTGAAATAAGACCCAGTACATCAATAAATTGGTTTTATTGTTGATTCCCTCAAACTCTCTTTTTTGATCATTCCTAATTTTTTTCAAAAGG
>CM053769.1:513418609-513528810 GCA_028658325.1 Potorous gilbertii
CCCTGCTTATCCCCTTCTCCCTGACTTTCCTGTATTGTAAGATAGATTTTCATACCAAAATGAGTATGCAATTATTCCTTCCTTTGGTCAAATGTGATGAGAGTAAACTTCATATTTTTCTCTCAGCTCCCCTCTTTTTCCCTCCACTAAAAAGTCTCCTGCCTGCCTCTTCTGTGAGAGATAATTTGCCCCATTCCATTTCTCCCTCTCTCCTCCCAATACATTTCTCTCTCACCGCTTAACTTCATTTTTTTAAGATATGATCCCATCCTACTCAATTCACTCTGTGCTCTCTGTCTCTGTGTGTGCATGCATGTCTGTGTGTATATGCACATGTGTATGTGTGTGTGTGTGTGTGATCCCACCAACTACCCAGACACTGAAAAGTTTCAAGAGTTAGATATTGTCTTTCCATGTAGGAATGTAAACAGTTCAACTTTAGTAAGTCTTTTATGACTTTTCTTTGCTGTTTACTATTTAATGCTTCTCTTCATTCTTGTGTTTGAAAATCATATTTTCTTTTCAGCTCTGGCCTTTTCATCAAGAATGCTTGAAAGTCCTCTATTTCATTGAAAGACAAGTTTTTCCCCTGAAGTATTATACTCAGTTTTGCTGGGTAGGTGATTCTTGGTTTTAGTCCTAGTTCCTTTAACTTCTGGAATATCCTATTCCATGCCCTTCTATCCCTTAATGTAAAAGCTGCTCATCTTGTGTTATCTTGATTATATTTCCACAATCCTGGAATTGTTTCTTTCTAGCTGCTTGAAACATTTTCTCCTTGACCTGGGAGTTCTGGAATTTGGCCACAATGTTCCCAGGAGTTTCTCTTTTTGGATCTCTTTCAGGCAGTGATAGGTGGATTCCTTGAATACTTATTTTGGCTTCTGGTTCTAGAATATCAGGGCAGTTTTCCTTGATAATTTCATCAAGGATGATGTCTAGGCTCTTTTTTTGATCATGGCTTTCAGGTAGTCCCACAATTTTTAAATTATCTCTCCTGGATCTATTTTCCAGGTCAGTTGTTTTTCCAATGAGATATTTCACATCATCATCCATTTTTTCATTCTTTTGGTTTGGTTTGATTTCTTGGTTTCTCAAAAAGTCATTAGCTTCCATCTGTTCCATTCTAATTTTGAAAAGAACTATTTTTTTCAGTGAGCTTTTGAACCTCCTTTTCCATTTGGCTAATTCTGCTTTTGAAAGCATTCTTCTCCTCATTGGCTTTTTTAAATTCTTTTGCCAATTGAGTTAGCCTATTTTTCAAGGTGGTATTTTCTTTAGCATTTTTTTGGGTCTCCTTTATCAGGGTATTGACCCATTTTTCATGCTTTTTTTTTGCATCTCTCTCATTTCTCTTCTAAGTTTTTCCTCCACCTTTCTAACTTGATTTTCAAAATCCTTTTTGAGCTCTTTCATGGCCTGAGCCCATTGGATATCTATTTCAGATGTTTGGGATACAGAGGCCTTGACTTCTATGTCTTTAAATGATGGTAAGCATTGTTCTTCCTCATCAGAAAGGAAAGGAGGAAACATCTGTTCCCCAAGAAAGTAACCTTCTGTGGTCTTATTTTTTTTCCCTTTTCTGGACATTTTCCCAGCCAGTTACTTGACTTCAGAGATTCCTCTCCACTCCAGCCTAGATCTGCCCAGCTAGTGCTTGGGGTCTAAGATTCAAACACTGCTCCCCAGCCTCAGGGCTTTCAGTGGCAGGCCTGGCTGCTATTCAGGGTAAGATTAAATTCAGGTTCTCAGGTGGAAGTAGGGCCACCTCCCAGGCTCAGTTCCCTCAGGGTGTTTACATGGAGACCTTCAGTAATGGTCCTGAGCTTCTGCCTGCTCTGGGAGCCCCTGGTCAGTGGGGCCTCTGCTGCTGCCTCCCAAGATGGCCTGTGTTATGGAGACACCCTGCTCCCCTCTCAGCCCACCAAACAGTCTCTCTCACTGACCTATGCACCTCTGGGTGGAGGGACCTTTGTGGCCGCTGGAGATTCTGTCCCCGAAGCCTGCTCGGATCTGCTCCTCTTGGTGCAGCACGGCCAAAGCAGGGCTGGGTTCTGCTTTAGTCCCCTGCATGACAGACCTTTGGTGAGGGTTTTTCAGGTCTTTCTGGAACAGAAATCTCCTCCACTTTGTTGTTCTGTGGCTTCCACTGCTCCAGAATTTGTTAGGAGTTCTTCTTTACAGATATTTTATAGGCTGTGTTTTCAGAGCTATAGCATATATGTGTCTTTCTACTCCACCATCTTGGCTCCTCCTGATTATTTCTTAGAACAATCAAGAGAAAGTGAATAGTTTTTGGTAGTTAGACTCGATGTCAAGAGACAAAAGACTCACTGGGCCTTGTTTTGGTTCAGCCCTTGGATATGCAGAGAACTTGAACTCGATTTGGTGCTATGAACCTTAGGTCTATTGATGAAGGCATCTGTGTGCAGAGCAATAAGTTCAATTCTATCGTTTCATCTCAGGTCAATTCTATTAGGTGTTGGCCAGTTATGGCAGGGAAGCACCCTTTAAGAAATCAAAGGAGCAGGGCAACTAAGCCCATGCAAGGATGTCACAATCACTCAGGCCTGCTGAGCACTGTTTGTATCCTAACTTGATTATGGTCAGCTCTCCCATTAACTTATAGGCAGGCCTTCCTGCTTTCATTCAGACCTCCTTTCTTTTGCCTCATACTTTCTCTTCTGTGTGCTTTCATTTACTTCATTGAATTGGCATTGGTTTTCAGCTGCCATGGTTGGGTGTGCTATTTCCTGAAGCTCCCAAGTATGTATTTTTGTATATATGTGGGCAGTTAGCATGCAGGGAAGGAAGTAACAAGGCATGTACACAGGAAAATGCAAAAATGAGAATATTGTAAATACATAGGAGTACAAAGTGCTTTGAGTTGAGATGAATGTAAAATCCTTGAGAGTGGCTTTATTTAATTTTGTGCCTTTTCACCCAATGATTACATTGTGTATGGCACATAGTAGGCACTTAATAAATCCTTATTGGTTTATTGAAATGAGGGAGAAATTATTTCCCTCCTGACAAATGATGAAAGGCTGAGAACCACTGGGTACCAGGTGAGGCCCTCTGCTGACTTTGGAATCTCTGCCCACCACCCAGTTTTTAGTCCTAATTCTTTTATAGATGGTGGTACATTTGATTTAATTCAACTTCATCAAGAATTAGACTATTAAAAATACAGGGAAATATATGGCATGGTCTCTGCCCTCAAGGGGCTTATAGGATGTCTGAGAAAATGAAACATACATTCCTCAAGTGAAGACCAATACAAGATAGGATATAATGAAATATAAGCATTTGTGCCATCAGGGACCATATGTGCTTTAAAGGTTCAGAGGAGAGAGGTAGCCATGTAGAGTACTGGGCCTGGAGACAAGAACACTTGAGTACAAATGTAACCTCATACATTTATTAGTCATATGATCCTGGATGTACAACTTTTTAACCTCTATTTACCTTAGTTTCTTCATCTGTAAAGTAGAGATAATAAGAGCACTCACTTCCTAAAGTTGTCACAAGGATCAGATGAGATAATTGTAAAGTGCTTAGTCCAGTGCCCAGAACATAGTAAGAACTCTATAAATGTTAGCTATCATCATCATCATGGAAGCAGTCTTTGTTGTCATTGGAGTGGTAGTAGTAGCAGTCATAGCAGTAGTAATAGTAGTAGTAGTAGTAGTAGTAGCAGCAGTCAGGGAAGGAGTGCCCTTGTTTTATTTCTCATACTGGATTGTTAGAGGCAACTGGGTGATGGACGGGGAGCTAAACCTGGAGGCAATAACACCTCTTTTCATAGTTCTGTCTCTGACACTATTTGACAGTTCTTGTTTATGTGACTTAAAATATGTCACTTTCTTCTCTGAGCTTGAAGCATTTCTCTAGGATTTATCTCCTAAACGGTCAGCTGGTACTAGAATTTCTCACACCAAAGAAAGCACAGATTCTGGGTCTATTGAATAGATTTCAAGCTCCCTGAGGGCAGGTACATAGATGATACCTTATTCTTCTTTCTAATCTAATCTAATGCCTTGCCCTTGGTGGGACCTTACAGAACATTTGCTGACTGGGTGTGGTTGAATGTTAATGCAAGTGGGGTTGGCTGGAAGGAATGGAAAAGAAGGGTATTCCAAGCAAGGTGTCCATAGCAGTAAGCTGGTTCCTCCCCTGAGTGGTTCTTAATTTATTATTATTATTTGTTTATGAAAAAGCCTTTCATGATTTTAATGATAGTGATAGTAACTAGTATTTATATTCAGTGCTTCAAGATTTGCAGAAAGCTCTCTGTGCCTTATCTCATTTGATCCTTGCAGCAACTGTGAAGTAGGTACTATTATTGCCTCCATTTTGCAGATGAGGAAATGGAATCTGAGAAAGATTAAGTGATTTGACCAGAATCTCATAGCTACCAAGGACAAATTCAAGCTCAAGTCTTCCTGACTCCAAGTCCAGCCCTACCTGCACTGTACTACCTATCTGGTTCTGCTCATAACGCTTACCTTAAAACTTACAGAGTTTTAGTGCTTCTATTTCTCTTGAAAGAGCAGAACTGAATGAGAATGAAAGTGGGATCCTATCTCCATCAGGGTCTGAATGGAGATGGTGGTCAAGTTGGTGGTATTTTGACCTGGCATGTGCCTGGCACATGTTACTTCAGTTAGGCTAGATTGCCTGCCCTGGGAGTGGCAGTTGGTTATCCATTGGTGGGGATGATGGGCTCCTTCTTCACAGGAGTCACCTCCTCAGAGGATGGCCATGAAAGATAGGTCAGAGTTGGACCTAGAAAACATGGAGTCAAGAAGCTCTGAATTCAGATCCCTGGATAAACCTTCAGTTTCTTCATCTGTAAAAAGGGAATGCTAACAGCACCTACTTCACAGGGTTGTTGTGAGAATCAAATAAGGTAATGTATGTAAACCTTGCAAACTTTAAAGTCTTATAATATATAAGTGTGAACTGCTAATATTTGGAGATCAAGAAACTGGACATAGACAGAACAGTCTAATGGCTGCTCAGGGAAGTGAAAACAAACAGACATTACAAACAATTGTGTGTATAACCTTAATGAAAAGAACAGCTTCCCTCCTTCCCTAACCACCCAATACTCTCATGCTTGTTAATTTTGGGATGTCAGAACAATCAATGATATTATATGTAAAAAAAATGCTTTGAGATCTTGTGAAATATTGGTGGCAGTGCACAGTATGACTGAAAACTCTAAGATCAAACTGACAAATGGATTTAATCCTTTTATGTTGGCTAGGTTAAAAAAAAGGAGAGAGGAGTGAGATGAATTTGGAACTTTAAATAGTTTATTTTCTTGTCTTATTCAAGTTCTTTGCCACTGTTTGTAACCCAGGATTCTGAATCCTAGATACTCTAACTGGTTTTCTTTTAGACTGATCTCTCTCTTGCCTGTGTAAGACACCCAGGCTTGAGCTGTATTGATCTAGCCTCAGGGAAAAAGCTATTGACTTGTCAGAGATCTTTAGAGGTGGTCATATTTTTTTAGACTTTTAGAGTCAAATGGTTCTGCTCCTAGGGACTCTGCTATAGCACACCATTATTAACTTAATCTTCATCATCATCATCATCTACTGTCATCATAGTCATCATTTATCAAATGGGGGCACCGGATCAGATGATCTCTAACTTTCTTTCCATATTTAAGATCTATGAACCCATAATCACGATCAAGGAAGTATTGAGTGGCTCCTACACTCACAGCACTGTCTGGGGTTAGATAAAAGATTTTATAATATGTGATACTTGCCCTCAGGGGAGTTTATAGTCTATTTGAGTAGACAAGACTGCAAATATAAATAAATCTGTAGTTAATAATATAGGCTAACATATATAAAGTGCCAAATGAAAGGTTCAAATATATTAATAGATTTCTACCTAGAGGTCAAATGACTCTTCAGAAGGGAGGTAGCAAGAAAAAGTGAGAGATTTATAATGTATCATTAAAAGATCTCTGGTTTGATGATTGACAGTGGATAGAGTGCCACACCTGGAATCAGGAAGGCTCTTCTTCTTTAGTTCAAAGCTGGCCTCAGTCCCTTACTAGCTGTGTGACCCTGGGCAAGTCACTTAACCCCGTTTGCCTCAGTTTCCTCATCTGTAAAATGAGCTGAAAAAGGAAATGGTAAACTACTCCAGTATCTCTGCCAAGAAAACCCCCGAAGGGGTCATAAAGAGTCAGACATGACTGAAATGACTCAACAACAGCAAAGGAAGCTAGACTGACATTTAGCTGAATAAATTATTAATAATTTCTATAAATGTGGTCAATTAATAGAGGCTAATAGAGAGTAATTCAGACTACAAACTATCAGGAGGTGCAAAGATATATATATCTACATATATATATATATATATATATATATACATATATATATATATGTATATATAACAAGACATATATATAACAAGACAGGGAATACAGAAAATATCCAGGAGAGGGCCAAAGAGAGTGGCACATGATTGTATTTTCACTTGAGACCTGGGGAATGTGGGAAGAGAAGGATTCTGCTAATGACCTATGGAGTATATACTATACATGTCTTGTCTGAGAAACTCACCAGATCTGCGTGCTTCATGTACTAGCTCATTTCCCTGAGGAGAAGGTGAAATGTTCTCTACATTATTAGAGACGATTAAGGATTTCACACAGGATGGAAGAAAAAACTAAACGCAAGGTAACAAACATTTACGTATTGTTGATACAAAAACAAACATGAAATAACCCGTACTTGTGATCTTATGTTCTATTGAAGGAATGTCATACATTCAGAAAAGTAAATGCAAAGTAATTTGAAGAGTAAGAGAACATTAACAATATTTTTGGAGGGGATGGAAATCAGGGAAGATCTCATGGAGAAGGTAACACCTTAGCTGAGCCTTTAAAGAAAATAAAGATTCTTAGAAATTGAGGTAAGAAGAAAATGCATTCCAGGAACCAGGATGGTTTATGCAAATAGATGAAGGTAGGGGATGGAATGTAGAATTCAGGGGAAATTTTTAGCTTGAATGTAGAGAAAATGAAAAGGAATGACGTGAAATAAGAATAGAAAACTAGGTTGGAGTCAGATTGTAGAGATCCTCAATCTACTAGATGAAGAATTGGATTTTATTTTAAGAAATTGCCGAAGGCTGTTGAGCAAAGGGGTAATGTATTCTGATCCAAGAAGGGATCCACAGTCAAAATGATTTTGAGAATACCATAGGGATAAAAATCAGCGTAAAAAAGTTTGATGAGTACAAGAATATGACACAGTGGAGAAGAAGAAAATATGAAACTTTGCAAGTATAAGCTTCTATTTATAGAGTGCTAGACTTGGAATTGGGAGACTGTCAATCAATAATATTTATTAAGCACCTATGTTCCATGCACTGTACTAAGCACTGGGGATATAAAAAGAGAGAAAAGATATTCCCTGCCCTCAAGGCTCTTACAATCGAATGGGGGACACAATATACAACAAATATACTCAAAGCAAGTTATATACAGAATAAATAAGAAATAATTAAATGAAGGACAGCACAAGAATTAAGAGGGGTTAGGGAGTAGTTCTAGAAGAAGGTGGAACTTTAGTTGGGACTTAAAGTTCAAATTCTCCTTTAGGGACTTACTAGCTGTGTGACTCTGATTAAGTCATTCAACATCTTTCAGCCTCAGTTTTCTCATCTGTAAAATAAGAATAAAAATAACAGCTCCTTTATAGGGTTGTTGTGAGGATCCAATAAAATGACATGTAAGTCACTTGGCAAACATTTGAGCATTATATAAATGCAAACTATTATTGGGAATACTTTTTCCATTTGTAAAGGAACAAAAAGGAAAATCCACAGGTATAAATCATCCACTGTAAGGAAATGTATTACTCATCCCAGAAAGAAGATACATATATATATATATATATATATATCGTGGTATTTGTGATTTCTTGCTGAAATGGTCTCACAGATGGTCCTCACAGATCTAAGTCTATGATCCTAATCATTTCTCACATATCATATTCTGCCTTGTATTTTCATTTATCTTTAAAGGTATCCTATTGGTCCAAATATGAATCACTTTCCTTGAAATTAAACGAACAAACAAGCCTACAGTCATCTGGACCCAAATGACTCAGGAGGTGAGAGTGAGGCTGGTGACTTTGCACAGCCCTGCCTCACTTAAACCCAATTCACTTACAAGTCATGACATCACCTTCTCAATATCATGATCCTTTTTGCAAAAGATGGACAAACAACAACTTGTGAGTAGTATTAGCTGCCTCACTGGGAACCTAACTAGCCTGATGCAGTTGGGCAATGCAGCTCCTTCCTCCCTCCCTCCCTTCCCTCCCCTCCTTCATCTTTCTCCCCATTCCCCTTGTTGCCTTCCCACCTCTCTTACCTGTAGTTGCTCTGTCTAAAGGAATATAAATTTTGATTTCTGATACCTCACAAGATATCTTGGGGTTTACAGGCTAGATTTCTTTTTTTAAGGACCATGCTTTAAACCTAAATTACTCTGACTCTCACTGACTGACCAACAACAGGTCCTAGTCCAAACCTATCTTGGACTTTTTTTAGGTTCTAATGACTCAGAGTGAATGTAAATAAAAATTTTTTTTGAAAAATGTTTCTGAGAGTATTCCCCTCACACACTTTTTTTTCTGACTAGGTAAAAGATGCCATTCTTTGCCTCATTTCTTACCTAACCTTAAATCACTGAATGGGTGTTGCCTTAATCAAACTGAGACCTAAGTCTCCCATTGTATCCAGGACCATCTCCAGTTGTCCTGATCTATATCTGACCACTGAACTCAGTTGCCTCCAGAGGAGAAAGTGAGCCTGATGACTTTGAAAATGAAGGACAAACAACAAAAAAAATTACAGTTTATTAGAGAAAGTGATCTAGTATAAATAATGGTAGATAGCTTTCTCAAAGTGAGGACATAGACAAGGTAACTGGCAAAAATCTTAGTATTTTCATACGGTTCTGTGAGACAGAAATAGATGATAGATAATTTTAAAGGTATATACCCAATTCTCTGAGAACTGTAAGTAAAATCTGTGTCTAGCTCTATTAGATATTAAACTTTTATTAATGTGAAATAATAGTAATAATTTACACTTTTTCACATTTATATGTCACTTCAAGGTTTGCCTTGCCTCCACTGTTGTCACAGATTTGTGCCATCCTTTTGAATCCATCCTTTGTTACATGCCCCTTCCTCCATATTTTAGACATCTGCACCTATCAGACCTCCTTGTGTAGTCACATTAATTTCCTTATATTATATTGGTGATTGTATGTATTGTCTTACCCAATTAAAACATGACCTTCTTGGGAGTAAGGAACATCTTGGTTTTCTATTTGTATCCCTATCACTTAGCACAGTACTTGGCACCCAGTAAGTACTTAATACATGCCATGCCATTCCATTCTGTTCTTTGTAACTACACTCTTCTTTCATTCTTGACCTTGTTTTTAGATTCTGTCCAAGGGATCATACCTCTTTTTCTCAGAATATTTTGAAATCTGCTTTCTTAAAATCTAAGGGAGATATTAGAGTAGACCCAATGACCAGGTCTTCCATGGCAATCACAAATACTAAAAAGAAATGGTTACTTTACCCCCAAGCTTCCTATCTCTTCCAAAATCCAAACCAGTTCTTTATCCAGACCTCAGCTACCTCACAGGTGCAGCCTGAATGGGGATTCTGTTCACTAGATACTATAAACTATTCATTTCACCTACAATTCACCCTGATAGAGTAAAATCTACACAGCCTTTTACTAGCTACCTGCTCCTTTAATTCATGTATACATTCAACAGAGCTACTAACTACTTGAGTCAGTAAGGCTTGTCTTGTCTGCATTTCTTCAATATATGTCTAAAGCTATGTAATTTATCTTAGATCAGTGGTTGTCAAGTTGGGAGCCACAGAGTTATTGCTAGAGGTCTAGGAATCCATAAGGGAATCTATAAATATTCAATCAAAAATTAAGGACATAGTTTGTGCCAGGTACTATGTTAGGCACTGAGGTTATGAAGACAACAATTGAAAATCATCCCTGCCCTCAAGAAATTCATAATCTAGCCAGGGGAGATGGTATGTAATTCAATAAGTGATTGGAGAACAGTTTGGGGATGGCAGGAATAGCTCAGGAATCAGGAAAGGCCTTGTTTCAAAAATGGTGCTTGAGTTGAGCCTTGAAGAAAACCAAGCAGAGATTTTGTTGGGGAAGAAATACATTCTAGGCAGAGAGAGAGCCTGTACAAGTCCCAGAGATGGGAGATGGTGCCATGTAGGAAGAGCAGGATTAGTATGGTTTGATAGAAGTGTGGGCAGAAAGAAGTAATATACAACAAAGGCAGAAAGGTAGATTAGGGCCAGGTGGTCAGGGTTTTAAATGACAACAGGAATATCTATTTGATTATGGAGGTAACAGGTAGCTGAGTGACACGGTCAGACTTGGGCTTTAGGAAAATTAGTTTATCAACTTTGTGAAGGATGAATTGGAGGCAGAGACACTAGTTAGAAACCCAGAAGAAAGTAAAAAGGACCTAAACTAGGGTGGCAATGGGAAGTGGAGAGAAGAGGATGTATGTCAGAGATATGATGACAGAAACAATAAGAACTGGCAACTGATTGGAAACATGAAGTGAGTGAAAGGGAAGAGTTAAGGGTAACACCAAAATTGTGAATCAAGGAGACTGGAGTATAGGGATATCCTCAATAGAAATAGGGGAAAAATAAAGAGAGGAGAGTTGTGGGGGTGGGTGGGGATGGAATATAGTAAGTTCTGATTTGTATGTTTTGAGTTTGAGATGCCTTTGGAATATCTAGTTCAAAATGTCCAATAGGTTGTTAGTGATGATGAAACTGGCAAGGCTAGAAATAAAGGTCTGTGAGTCATCAGAATAATTAAATGATGGTAGCTAATGAGTTCACCAAGAAAGGATGAGAAGAGGGCCCAAGACTGGGGGAAACCAACAGTTAGGGATAATAGATAATGATGTCACAGAAGACATAGAGAATGAATGGGTATACCCTCTGTAGACTGAATAGTGTGACTTGCACATAAATGTATTAGTATTATTATTGTTTTTCAAATGCTCCTAAGATTAAGAAATTACAAACTAATGAAAAAGTATTACATATTTAATAGTAGCTTTTGTCATTATATTTTTCTTTTGCCAATTTTTATAATTAACAAAAATCTATTTCTTCCTACCTACCTTGTCCTCCATTGAAAAGAAAAAGAAGTATACTTGCAACATATATACATAGTCAGAAAAAATTCACATATTTTATCATTCAGTATATACTAATAATACAATTGCTATGTTGGAGGAGGTCTGAAAGATTTTTTTTACATTATAAAGTAGTTTTCATACAAAAAAAGCGGGGGGAAATCCATCTTTTGGGTTATAAATTTCTCACATGGTGAGGTCTGTATAAATTACTGTGCTTTGTACATCACAGTCATTGGGTAAATATTTCAGGGGTTCACATTCCTTTCTATATTCTATTATGTCTACTAAGTTTTAGAATCACCGTATCTAAGGATAAAATGGCTTATAAGAAATTCAGGTCCATTCCCTAAGGCATGTGACTACCATGAAAGGTCAAAAGACTTTCTCAAAGCTCTTGCTTGATTTCTATTAAAAAAAAGTTCATAGCTACAAAACAATGAGAAGTAATTTACAAAGATCATTTGATCTGGTACCCTCATCTTACAAAAAAGCAAACTTGGACCTTGAGAAATGAAATGATTCACTTAATGACACATAGTAAGTGTTTGCAAAACTTGGATTGGAACCCAGGTCTTTTGATTCCAGGACCAGCGCTCCAGAGAGAAAGAGAAAGAGACATCCTTTGCAGTTATCACTCCATTAAAGCTCCATTTGAAAAGTCCATTAGCAATGGCAGTTTTAAAATTAAACTCCTAGGAATTCCCAGTAAACCAGTTCCCAGGGTCCTCCTTTCCCATTTCCATCAGATATGCCAGGACCATTTAGAAAAAGAAACAGAGTCAAGAAAGGGCCATGTAATCACATGGAGCAGTCGCATGTGACGGATGCTTTAGGCTAATGGGCTGTGTCCCCTGCTGACCTGCTCTGATGAGTGATTCACTGCATATACACAGGGTGGCTAGCATTTACTGGAAATTTGTTCTGATGCTACACAAAGGACTCATAGATATTGAACAGGATTTAGGGTGGCTCATGGTCTTTCAACACCTCCCACTTCTCAATGTCTCCAAAAGAAACAATATGTGCTCAAGGCCTAGGGGTTTTCAAGCATTGCTCATAAACAGTTTTATTAATCAGAAAACCTGAATTCTGGTCTCTGTTCCTCCACTAACTATGTGATCCTTGAGAGATACCAAAGTCACAATTAAAAAGTAGGAAATCAGCCGGTGTGTAGGTTGGAGGAGAAAACAGGGTTATACATCTTGAACTATTTCCTGAATGCAAAGACAGCTAATCGTACTTAAAAGGAATATAGTACTGTTCCTTAGGATACTTTATACAATGCTTTAAAGAAACCATATGAAACTCTTTTTTAAAAAATAAAATAATATTTTCATCTGTGGTGATCCTGTACATTTTTATGCTTTTATTGAGACTGCACCTACATTGAGACAGTATAAGGAAAGATAATTAGATTTGGACTCAGAAGACCTGGGTTCAAGCCCCTGCCCTGTTACTTACTAATTAACCTTTCTGAGTCAATTCTTACATCTCTAAAACAAGGAGACTGGATTATATGATACTCAAGGTCCCTTTCAGTTGTAAGTACTATAATCCTATCCTTCCTGGTAGGATGGATGATGACTCTTCTCTTAAAGGACTCTAACAAAAGAGATTTCTTAATTTCATTTTGTCCATATTTAGAAATAAAAACATCTGACATTTACATAGTATTTGAAGGTTTACAAAGCATTTTAAATACAAATATCTAATCTGATCCTCAAGACAATCCCATGAGGATATGGTCCCAATTTTATAGATGAGGGAACAGATGGATGCTCAGAGATGTTAAATGACTTGCCCAAAGTCACAAAGCTACTAAGTGTCAGAAGTAGAACCCAGGACTCTGCTGACTCAAATTCCAAAACTATTTCTACTATATCCAAGTTTTATTTCTTAACCTCCACATTGTTCATTCATTCAAAAACAAGGAACCTCCCTTGGGCTCTCTCATACCCTCACTCCATACCACTTAGACCATACTGTATAAGCTGTAGTATCCACAGGTTAAATCCCTTCAGGCAACAGTCCAGGCCTGCTGCATTCTCTTTACTCCAGATCAATATGACTCTCACAGATTTGAATTCAGGAAGTTGAACCTTCTTTTTTGTTGTTGTTCTTCCTTTGCTTTTTCGAAATTAATTAATTAATTTGTTTTCAGTTTTCAACAATCACTTCCCTAAGTCTTAAATTTTCTCCCCCTCCCTCCCTGAGATAGCATGCAATCTTATATGGGTTCTACACACACATTCTTATTAAACACATTCTCACATTAGTCATGTTGCATAGAAGAATTAAAATGAAGGGGGGAAACCACGAGAAAAAAACAAAACAAAACATAACACAAGAGAAAATAGTCTGCTTCATTCTTAGTTCTGATTATAAAGTTCTTTCTCTGGATGTGGATGGCATTTTGCTTCAAGAGTCATTTGGGAAAAGTTTTAGGTCCTTGCATTGCTGTGAAGGGCTAAGTCTTTCAGAAACAGTCCTCACACACTGTGGCTGTTACTGTGTATAATGTTCTTCTGGTTCTGCTTATTTCACTCAGCATCAGTTCATATAAGTCCTTCCAGGCCTCTCTGAATTCCTCCTGTTGATCATTTCTTATAGCACAATGATATTCCATTACATTCATATTCCATAACTAGTTCGGCCATTCTCCAATTGATGGGTATCCCCTCAATTCCAGTTCTTGGCTACCACAAAGAGAACTACTATAAATATTTTTGTACATGCGGGACCTTTTTCCATTTTCTCTGATCTCTTTAGGATACAGTCCCAGAAGGGATATTTCTGGGTCAAAGTGTTTGCACATTTTTGTAACCCTTTGGGCATAGTTCCAAATTACTCTCCAGAATGTTTGGATCAACTCACAGCTCCACCAACAATCAGTTAGTGTTCCAACTCTCCCACATCTTCTCCAGCATTTATCATCTTTCTGTTTTGTCATGTTAGCCAAACTGATAGGTATGATGTGGTATCTCAGAGTTGTTTTGATTTACATCTCTCTAATCAATAGTGATTTAGAGCATTTTTTCATATGACTATAGATAGCTTTAATTTTTTTCCTCTGAAAACTGCCTGTTCATATGTTTTGAACATTTATCATTGGAGAATGACTTGTATTCTTGTACATTTGACTCAGTTCTCTATATATTTAAGAAATGAGGCCATTATCACAGACACCAGTTGCAAGAATTCTTTCCTAGTTTTCTGCTTCCCTCCTAATCTTGGCTGCACTGGGTTTGTTTGTGCAAAACTTTTTCAATTTAATGTAATGAAAATTGTCCATTTTGTACTTCATAATGTTCTCAATCCCTTGTTTGGTCATAAATGTCTCCATTCTCCATAAATCTGACAAATACACTATTCCTTGCTCCCCTAATTTGTTTATAGTATCAGCTTCCATGTATCCATTTGGACTTTATTCTTGTATACAGTGTATATAATATACATTGGTTGATGCCTGGTTTCTGCTACACTGTTATTCAGTTTTCCAAGCAGTTTTTGTCAGTGAGTTCTTATGCCAGAAACTGGGGTCCTTAGATTTATCAAACAGTAGACTGCTATATTCATTGACTACTGTGTCTTGAGTACCTAACCTATTCCACTGATTTATCCTTCCAGTTCTTCGGCAGTGCCAAGTGGTTTTGATGATTGCTGCTTTATCATACAATTTGAGATCTGGTAGGGCTAGGCCACCTTCCCTAGCATTTCTTTTCATTAATTTCCTTGATATTCTGGACCTTTGGTTCTTCCAGATGAATTTTGATATTATTTTTTTCTAGCTCTAGAAAATAATTTTCCTGTAGTTTGATTGGTATGGTGTTGAATAAGTAAATTAATTTAGGTAGAATTGTCATTTTTATTATATTAGCTCAGCAACTGATATTTTTCCAATTACTTAGATTTGGCTTTATTTGTATGAAAAGTGTTTTGTCATTGTGTTCATATACTTCCTGGGTTTCTTTTGGCAGGTAGATGAAGTTGAGTCTTCCTGACTCCAGATAGGCACTCTATCCACTGTAACACTTTGCTGCCTCACCTTATTGTTTAGGAGAAGGTAATGTGACAAAATGGTTTGTGTCCAAAAGAACACACTGAGTAAATGGGGCAATTTTGTTACTAACCAATGTGCTTCTCATATACTTAAAAATTATGTGGAACAGGTTATGTTTTCATATACAATATTCTTTTAGTTCTTTGAGTGATGAGGTGTTCAAGTTTGTTTATGATAATAAAAAGAAAAAAATAAGAGAGAGAACCCCGAGCCAATCAAAATACAAAACCAAAGACACGTTGCCTTTAGTGTTCCTAGGAGACATAGGAATGTGTCACTTCACTTGGCTTCACAACTATAGAATTCCCCACATGCTCATTCTGTTATCACTCCTGAAGGGCTGGCCCATCATGTAACCCGGGGATCTCAGCCCTTGGGGAGAAATCCAACAGTCAAAGGAACAAAGATTCCCTCAGAAACAAGACATTTGCATTAACAGGGCAGCTCAGTTGACAGGTTTCAAGACCCCTAGGGTAAGTTTAGCAGAACAGAGGCCCTGACCCAATTTTCTTTATTTCACTCAGGGTTACAAGATGATAGGATTTAGTACTGGAAGGGACCTTAGAAACCATGTAGTTCAATCTCCTAATTTCGTAGATAAGAATCCTGACATCCTGAGAGGATTTAGGTCTGCAAAACTGTGATGTCTCACTAAGCTTGATTTGGATTTTTGTCTTATAAACTAGAGGTAGTGGCAGGAAAATAGGAAGGAGTAGGGTAAAAGAGAAGGTAATAGAGAATGTCAGAGAAAGTGGGAGAGAGGGAGACTTATTGATGGAGCCATTTCATTATTATTTGTCCAGGCTGCTGATGGAAATTCTAAAGGATCCCCAGAGTGAGTGGAATGAAGGGAGTAGGTGTGTGGACAGAAGGGGGATGAAGTAAAATTCTGAGGTGTGATGATGTCTTATAGTTGGGCTTCCACATAATCTGGGTCAATGTTATAAATAGGCAACTGATGTCATGGCATTATTGAGGGTCTTAGGAAGAACTGTATGCCAAACTGTCTTCCACACTGAATGGTGAAACTTGATCAATAGTAATTCTTTCCTTGCTCTAAAGGAATGTTCTTTTCCTCCAGTTTACTTTCATATAGGTAACTCTGAGCCCTGTAGTTCACCTCTAGACATCAGGGGTTCCTCTCTATTTCCCAATTTTAGTGCCATTATCTTCAGTTATTTATGTTGTGGCTATAGTTCACACCAAGGTAGCTTCTACACTAGATCACACAAAAGAGACTTGAATCCAAAAATAAACAAACAAACAAGCATTTGATTAAGACAGAATTCAAAGTAAATACCAAGGTACTGGATCAAGCAGTAATCATTTTATGTAACCCTACGCAAAATAGATGCTATCTCTCATACTTTTGATGAAAGAATAATATCATTTTCCTTTAATTTTCTGCTTTGATCAGTTAATTCATACACATGATTATTATTAATTTTCAACGCCTTCAGGGGTTAGGCAGAGTCTTGAAACCATTTCTTGAGGTTTTTGCTTCTAGCATTACTATTGGGGTAGGGGGTGCAGAGTCTAGAGCCCTGATAGCTCAAGAATAGCTGACATAGGTCTTTCTGCAGCGCTGGAATCCTTATATCATAAGTAGGCTTTGCTATGTTTTCTTCTGCTGTCCCAGCTCCCTGGTCCTGCTGTCTGCTTCTATCTAGCACCCATGGTTTTTCCTGCTGTTCAGATCCAGTTTTCTCTGTGCAGCTCATCTCATCCATATTTACTCCTTTCATCATCTAATCACTGAACCTTGGGACTCACCTGCCCTCCTTGTAAGTCTGGGTCACCTCTCCTTCTTCTTCATGTGGCTTCTTTCTTCTCCAAATGAGTCTTGCTTGATTTAAGTAAAGTACTCTGGGCTTCCACTAAGAGTCCACTAAGAGAACAGCATCGCCACCCAGGTTTCATCTGTTAGGTAACCAAGATTTGAGTTTGTTTCATTGCATTAAGTCATTTCGGTTATGTCTAACTCTTCATGGCCCCATTTGGAGTTTTCTTGGAAAAGATACTGGAGTGATTTGCTATTTCTTTCTCCAGCTCATTTTACAGATGGGGAAACTAAGGGGATCACACAGCCATTAAGTAATGAGACCAGATTTGAACTCATGAACAGCTATTGAGTGTCTGAGGCCATGTTTGACCTCATGAAGATGGATCTTTGTGATTCCAAGTCCAGTATTCTATCTCCACTGTGCCAACTATCTGTCCCTAAAGAAGTCTAGAGATCATAGATTAGAGACAAACCACCCACTTTGGATGCAAGAGGAGAGAGGAGGAGAGAGGGTTTTCAAACACTTGAATGTGAACTAGTTGGCCAGACAAGTAGGAGAGGCCAAGTCATCAAGGAAACTGAGGCTTGGAGGAGGCAAGGGCAATGACAACAAAGACTGGGGGGCACTGAATACAAAGTCTGCCTACTTTGCAATTTTTACTAAAAGCTGGTGTAGAATTTAGTCCTTGTCAGCAGCTTTTTTCAGCAATACCACCACCTACCCAAATTGCTTCTGAACCTCATTAAATTAAAAATATGTTTCTAGTGACCAGATAAAGTTTAACTTGGGAATTTGCAGAGCTCTTAATTCTAGCTAAGTGCTGTAGGAGAGAGAGAAACTACTGCAGGGTAATTGTCTTTGCAATTCACATTTTAATTTAAGAGAACAAATGTTGTTTAGAGAGTACATAGAAACCAGTGAACATGCTGCTGCTGCCCCATGGAGCGCCCTTTGGACTTACTGGAATTCTTTCTTTATGTTTGCAAATGGAAGAAAGCTATTTCACATGCAAGCTTCACATTTATTAATTTTCCATCACCTAGGGTGAGAAATCCAATTTATTCTCCCCCTCCCACCTCAGCATGGCACTTAGCCAGAAATATTCACTTGAGTGGGGGTGGGAAGCTTAGGAAAGGGACTATCTTTGAAGGTTATGGTTTCCATATTTTTTATACATTTATCATTCTATATTATAGTTACTTGTATTTCTCTGTCATTACTTGCCTACTAAACTATGTGCTTCATGAGGACAGGGACTAGGTTTATTTATTTTTGCTTTTACCTATGTGCTCAGTATAAGTCTGTGCACATAGTAGGTGTTCAGAGATATAAGTATGGCAGGGCAACAGGGGCTGTATCCCAAGGCTTCAAAATTTAGAGGGTGCTAATAACACTATAATTCTTTTTTCAGTCGTATAGAAACATCTGAGGTTACGAACTAGTTAACAAGAACCATTAGTCAAATCAGAAAGCAGAAGGTACATTTTCTCCCCTGTTTGACCACAACCCAAGTCCACTTGGTATAGACTGAATCAAACCCTGGTCTTCCCCACCTATTTCAACCTTTCCCCAGCAGTAACCTTGCAGGGACCAGGATTTTTCTCTCAGTGTGACACCAAATTAGACATAAAAGGCTGAACTGAGATCCTTTGTGTAGCACAGGCTCTCTCTCAACCTCCCAACTGAAATTGTTTTAATAAGTTGATTTGAAAGAATGGTTCATTCTGCTTAAACCAAAACATGTTGTCTGGGGTACCACAATTGTTAGTTATAGCTTGGTGATGGTATAGAGTACTAGGCCTAATCAGGAAGACTTATCTTCCTGAATTCAAATCTGGCCTCAGACATTTACTAGTTGCGTGACCCTTGGCAATTCACTTAACCTTGTTTGCCTCAGTTTCCTCATCTGTAAAATGAGCTAGAGAAGAAAATGGCAAACCACTCCAGTATCTTTGACAAGAAAACCCCAAATAGGGTCACGAAGAGTCAGACACAATTGAAAAATTCCTGAATAACAAAGTGTTTAATAGAATGATGAATGATAATAGAAAATAATCTTCTTGAGATCAGAGTACTCTTTCAATTTTTTCATTTGTGCCCTCATTGCTTGGCACTGTGTCTGGCACATAGTAGTCACTTACTAAATGCTTATTGATCAACTGACATATTTGTGGATGATGACATGGTTGAAGAGTTTCCAAACACTCCGTCAGTCATCCAGCATCACTTGTTGACTATGATGCCAACTTGAACATGCTTGGAACAAACCTGTTCCAAGGGAAAGAACAGAGCTGGAGCTCAGGATTTGGAGATGACTTAAGTATCACTTGAAACCAAAACAAAAGAAAACTAAAACAAAACCACCTACTGATATTAATGAATACATAGCCACCACTATGGGTGGTGCTACACTGGACCTGGAGTCAGAAAGACCTGAGTTCAAATCCAGCCTCAGACACTTACTAATTATGTGACTCTGGAAAAATCACTTAACTCTGTTTGCCTCAGTTTTCTCATCTGTAAAATTAACTGGAAAAGAAAATAGCAAAGCACTCTAGCATTTTAGCCTAAAGCAAAAACAAACCAAATGGAGTCATAAAGTACAGAACACAACTCAAAAATGATTAACAATAGTAACGAGCAACTACAACAGATATCTCTGGATTTAGAGTCAGAAGACATGAGTTTAAATCCTTCCTCTGTCATTTACTATCCCTATGACCTTGACAAATGAATGGTGCAGGCTACATAACTTTTCTAATCTCTCCTACTTCTACATTTATGATCCTGTTCAACTATATATGTCTTTCCCTTTGCTTGGACACGATCTTCTGTATCTCTGATCTTTGAAATCCTACCCATCCTTTAGGGTGTAGCTCATTTACGGCATCTTTCATAGAAAGCCTTTCTTCCTCTCAAATGGCTGTGAGGATTCCTTTCTTTGAACTCCTATAGCATTGTGGTTATGTCCAATTTAATTTATTCTGAAAAGCATTTATTGAGTATTTAGTATATATAAAGCCCTGTGATAAGCACTTGGGACACAAGACAAAATGAAAAGTTTCCTGCATTTGTTTTGCATTTTGGTTATAGAAATTCTCACCCTCTAATTTGTATTAGAATTATTTGTATATGAATTAACCACAACTTATGCTTTGTCTTATTTTCCTCAGCTAGATGGCAAACTCCTTGAGAGGGTGGGTGGGTGGGGCAAGACCATGTCTTCCTCACTTTTATATTCGCCTCTACTTCTTACTTTAGTCATAGGAGGCATTCCATAAATGTTTAATTGAATGCAGGAATTGATTCTTTTTTGGTTCAGACTCCTGGCCAGTGTTACTGGTCTGTGCACAGTGTTCTATATCACTCGCATATATCATTGCTATCAGAATCTCAATTTGGGCTTTTATGTCTAACTTGATTTCACATGGATCTCTGTCCAATGTCTGAGTCCCCCACAAGAGGAAGTACTAGCATATTTCACCCCATTTGTGCATATGAGCTTGGTGAAATGGATTGGGCAATGGGGAGAGTTGAGACTTCTGGAGGGCAGGGGTAGTGCCCCTCTGCTGAGACCACTAGACTTCTTAATGAGGTCTAGATTTGTGATAAAGTCATTTGTCTTTGTCTCTGCTCTGCTCCCTGGTCATTACCTGTGGCTAGGGGTTGTAAGAGTGATTTCTTATTAAAAAGAAAAAAAGATTTTACCCCCTAGGAGATCCAATATATGTGCTCCTGTCATAGAGAAAAGAAAAATCCATTTTTTGAACTTGGACATGAATCTGAAATGATTATGAATCTTCTCTTTCTGAACTTGGCTCAGTTGAAACCAATTTCTTTCCTTGAACTTCAATTTTGCCCAAAGATGAGAATATGGAACAATTTCAATGCAGATCATGGCTGATTTCCTTTACAGTAAAAACAATTGTTCTAGTTCTATTTCTTTTAGGGTCACCAGCCTGTCCCTGTTTCTTGGCATCACATGCAGTGTTTTCTTAATTCTAGAGGTATAGGGGTAAAATATTCAATGAGAGAATCATTTAGCCAAAGTTAGGAAATGGATCTGAAATGTGATTGTTGCCCAGGAAGCTCTATATCTAGGGCTCTGATGTCGTGGCAGATGCTACCCTTGTATGACTGGTGCCACTTTTGCTTCAAATATAAACATTGCTTCCATCATGGCTCCCAGGGAGATGCCTCCAACTGGAATGTTGAACCGAGTAGTGTGTGTTTGAGCTAGTGGTGTGAGAGGCATGGTATTGTCATCATGCTTAAGGAAAGAGCTATAAAATAAGGCAGGTGCTATTCTATACTCAGCCATCCAATGCCACCTCTGCAATCCTGGACCTTTAATAGGATGCTATTCAAATTCCAGGATTGTAATATGTACAAAGGAGAGCTAGAGTTAAGAATATTATTAAAGAAATCTGCCCTTGAGGAAGAAGATGGGATAATCATGTATTAAGGGCAGAGATAACCACTGAATGACCAAAGGGCTTTGATGGCATCTTTGTTATGTCAAGAGAAAGAAAGAATGGTATGGAATTATGAAAAATTATGGGAGAGATCTACAAGAGTCGGGATGGGGCAGGACTGAATATAATATGATTTGCAGCATTGAAGGAACATTCACATAGATTAGAACACAGATTCATTTGACAGTTTAGTTGAGTGTTTTCTGAAGTTTTCAGAAGTCTTTTACATCTACATTATCTCATTTGACGCTCAAAACAACTCTGTGAGGGGACTACTAAAAGGCATTATTCCTGTTTTATGGAAGACAAAATGGACAGGCTCAATGACTTGCTGTACTCACACAGCTAGTAATAGTCAGAATTCAAACTTGGGTTTTTCCTAGGCCAAAATCCAGTACGCTTTCTAGCATTGTGCTTATTTTCAAAACCACTGGGTTCATCTTTCATGTCTACTTGGTGACACAGTGATACACCTCCCTGGAACATTCTTATTTCAGGTTCTGTTTGGTTATGGTCCCCCTCATTTAGCTTCCTATGACCATAACTCCATCTCCTCTCAGAAAAGTGCTCCATCTCTTTTAAAACAGGAACTCCTTAAAAGGCACTGGAAGGAGATACTTTTAAAACAGAGTAAAGTAAATTAAAGGTCACCAAAAGAAAAATGTTTAACTTATCACAGGCTTATAGGCAAAGGCAGAGAGGTGGGAGATTAAGTTTTGTATATTAGAAGAGTAGTAAGGAAATCAGTTTGATCAGATTGTAAAGTGCATTTTTCTTTTCTGAAAGACGAGTACTCCAAATTTGCTCTTTGTGTTTGTGTGTGATGGAAAGTAGCTGTCAAGAATGTTCTACCTAGTAGATATTAAACAAAAAAGTCTGTATGTACTGCCTTCTTACTTATACCTCCTAAAATTTCTTAAATTCCCTTTAATACTGAGCTCAAGTGCTACTTTCTATTGGAGAACTTTCCTGGTGTCTTCTGCTAGTACTTTCCTCCATAAGGTTATTGTATAATCTCTTTTTTGTCAGTTTATACAAACATCTATATGTGTGTGTTGGTCAAAATGAAGATCCTTAAGTGCAGAAGCTGGTTTTATTGTATGTTTGTATCCCTAGAATCAAACATGTCTTCAGTATGTGTAGTAGGCATGTCGCAAGTACTTGCTTGCTTGAACTATAAAAACTAAAATGACAGTAAGACTTTTGAGACACCTGTATACATACAGTACACATACATAGATATGTGCAGGTATAAAATGTATATACATATTTAGATATAAATATTGACATAAATTTGTGTGCCTATTTACATATACATATTCACATAATGGGCAGCTATGTGGCATAGTGGGCACAGTGCTAGGTCTGAAGTCAGGAAGACTTGAATTCAAATCTGCCCTCAGATACTTTCTAACTGTGTGACCCTGGGCAAGTCACTTAGCCATATTTGCCTCAGTTTCCCTATCTATAAAATGAGCTAGAGAAGGGCATAACAAACCACTTCAGTATTTTTGTCAAGAAAACCCCAAATGGGATAGAGCTGGATATGACTGAAAGAGTTCAACACCAACAATAACATGTATATAATATACACTTAAAAATACACACACACATATATACACATATGCATTCATTAGATTTGATGATAAATATTTAGCAGCTTCTTTTAAGGTTTCTTGCTTAATAGCAAAAGACCAAAACTACAGTCCATTTTGTCTTCTTCCTCCTGCTGTGGTTAAGAAAAAAACCTGACTGAAATAGTGTCGAAAACAATATGGCAAAATGTATTCCTTTTCCAGGAAATACTTTTTGAAGGCACATAGAAAGTGCTGTCCAAGATTTAAAGAGACAAGTATTAGAACAAATTATGCAGTATGACAGGAAATATGGAGAGAGAAGCTGGATGAAAATACACATTTTTCTAACATTTCTCAGTTTATAGTATTTCCAAGATTATGTTTCAATAACAAAATGTGTGAAGATTTTTTTTTGGTGTGAGACACTGAAGGACAAGCATATCAGGGAATATATATTTTCTCCATAAATATATATTCTGCTACATAAAGTAGCAATGGCAAGTTGCTACTTTAAGAAAAACTCTGTTTTATGGTAAAACTGTGTAAGTCTGGCCACTGATGGAATAACTGTTTTGACTGAAATCAAAAATAGCTCTCTGGGCTAGGTCACAGAGAGAGCCCCACACATGAAATTGATTCACAGCATCACTCATAGACAAGTTATTGCATCATAGAAGCTGGACCCAGAAGTATATAACAAACCTCCAAATATTATTGATTTGGCTAATCTTATAAAATAAGACCTTTAAATAGTAGCATCTTTTCCCTATTTTTGTAAAGAGAAGTGATCAAGAAGATTTCTTGTGGCATATCAAGTTTCCCTCATTATCTCATGACAAAGAGCTGAAAGGATTCATCAAACTTTAAGATAAGTTAAACATTTTTCTTTTCGAAAAGATGAGTGCTCCAAATTTGCTCTTTGTGTGTGTGTGTGTGTGTGTGTGTGTGTGTGTGTGTGTGTGTGATGGAAAACAGCTGTCAGGAATGTTCTACCTAGTAGATATTAAAAAAAAACCCAAAACACAATCTATCCTTTCAAGGTAAAAGTGTCATTTTAGCAATGAATGAGGAAATAACCATTTTTTGAAAGAAAACAGTTTATTGGAGAGAACATTTTGAAGATGGATACTTGGAAATGGTTCCTTCCTTCCTCATGTGATTTTGTTGCTGAACAAGATGGCATTTATAAAAACAAAAAACAAAACCAAAACTCATCTCTAGACATTTAAAGAACTCAAAAATAGAATTTTCTAACCTCGTTTAAAAATCTAATCAACTTCAATGTGAAGTTTTAATGGATTTTGAACCATTGTGTTTAAACCATAAAAATGAGACACCTTCTGATTTGTGTGCAAGAATGACTGACATCATGGAAGTTGGAAACATACTAGTCAAATTTCAAGGAAAATGTTTGCATAATTGTTAGATGGGATTGAAAAGTCACAATCATGGTTGAGTAAGAGCAGACTATGATATATTTTTTCTCTTTGGATGTACTTATTGACATAAGATTTCTTTTTCAATACTAATATCTGTTAAAAACAAGTAACAAAATAAACAGAACTCATAATCAGACCTTCAAATCCACATGCTACAAAGTGTTCAACCAAGATTCCCAAAAGCAATGATGCATGCTCAGTCACACTGCTCTCATTAACGATAATAGTGAGAACAATTAGTTTTTGTACGGTAAAATAAATTTTAAAATACTCTAAATGAACACTTACGTCATGTTTATCTCATTATTTTAAATGTCATGTTTATCTCATTCTTTTAAATTTCCATTTTATATATAATTTTCTAATGTATATGATATATTAGCATAGTAATATATGGAAAAAATGAAAACAAATATACATATACTGAGAAGAGAGTTTCAAAATTTTTTACTGATGATCTCATACAGTTGATTTCAATTTTTTTTCTGATGTGGTTGCTCAGTTAAAAACAAAAATTTGTAAATGATTGTTCCTAAGGCAGCTCTCTATGACTGTGAGTTCTAAAGGATTTACTCACCTCTCTGGGGTGTATGAGGTGTTCAATGAGGACTAGTACATCTGGCATGAGGGCTTATTGAGTCCTTTATCTACCTTTGGCATCCACCTGACACCCAATTCTCACCTGTGGTTCCAATAAGCTAATGATATATGTAGTACCCTGGAAAAACCATCTCAACAGATGAGATAAACCAGGTTCAAGGTAACTGACAGGTCACAAACCCATTGACGAGGCAGGGGGATGTCTACCCCAAACATGTAAAGACTTTTTCCCAGCGGAATGAGCGGAAAGAATCATTTGTTCTAACAGTCATGAGGATGACTTAAAGTAGACACAGTGGAGCTCTTAGAACCCGGTCAGACATTGAGATGCCAAGATTAGCCACTGAATGATTAGTTATCACCAGTCATCCTAACTTGGAATTTGATGACTGGAAGAAAGAGCAAAGTTGACAGATTTGTGCAACTCTGCACAACTCTGCTTCCCTTAAATCCAATTCACGTGCAAGTCAAGACATCACCTATAATATCACTGGTCCTTTTTGAAAACAAAAGATGTACAGCAACAAAGGTGCAGAGAGTATTGCTGTCCTGACATCTTTGCAAATAAATCAGAGTTCTTTTTCACCAAAAGGTACTTCCCTTGTAACATATACTGTTCCTATTTTTGTATCTGCTGGAGAAGAAAATGATTTTTGTGTCTCTTATTCTACTACTAGGCCATACATTCCATGAAGACAGAGACCGAGTCTTATAAAGTTTTTGTAGCTCCCTCACTTGTCATAGTACTATGAACACAATGAATTCTAAATAAATTTTTTAAATGATAATTCTTTCTTTAATTAAACTAATGATAAGGAATATTTTTACAATATTTTAAAATAAGCTTAAATGCTTCCTGCTCCATGAGGCCTTTCCCTGAATCTCCAAGGTACTAATACCTTTCTCCCTCAGACTTTACATGCATACTTCACACTGTCACAGAGATTTCCATACAACTCAGAGAGGGGAAGACTTGTACACAAAGAACTCAGCTGCCTGATACTCCCCTTTGCAAATGAATCACCTTATGACATGGAGGACACATACACACATCAGACCCTCTGAGTGGTCACATGAAATTCTCATCTTGATTGAAAGCTTTATCCTAAAGTTTCAGTAGGATGTATTGTGGGAGATACTTGCTCTTCCATACTTTAGGTGCCCCATCTACTGACATTGGGACTCCACTCAATGCATAAATGTGAATGTCGATAGGGGCTCCTGAGCTGGTGTCATTTTTTTAAACCAACATGAACTTCACAGAGATCAGCAGTTTTTTTTTCTTTAGGGAACATTTATTCTTATAAAGAGTAGAAAAAACTGAGTCATGACAAAAATTGAAGGGAGCTAAATGGTTTCATTTTTGTATTGTCTCTACTTTCATAAATCATTTTTCCTCCCAAATGGACTCTGGGTATTTACTTTTTGCCACTCTCTAACACCAAATATTCAAGTTGTTCAAAGTGCTTTTTAGCTATTTTCCTTAAAATCTCTTTTGTCTTGATCTCATTCCTGTTCCAACCAGTGGAGTAAGGAAGCTGTCCCTCTATTTTATAGGCATCTGAGAATTAGTTCTTTTGCTCCCCCTACTCTATATTCCAATCACTATTAATTGGCTTGATATTTGAGATAGATCATAGAGTGAAAATTAGATGAGTTAGGTACTTATAGTAGACATCAAACTTCAATGTAATATTCACCACTTGTTTACCAAGTTATGAGACTCACCTGCACAACCACTAGAATGCTGACAAAGATATCTCCATCATGTTTTACTCAAATTGTTTGTCCAAACCCAGCATGGATGGGATGCCTTGATGCTTTGGAAAGTCCCCCAACTTATTTTTGTACCTCCAGATCATTCTCTCTTGTCCAATATTAGCAGGTGACCATCTTAGGACCACAGTGGAGATGCCCTATGCTTCATCTAACCTGTGAGTGCCCCCAGCCCAATCCCTGCTGATAAGTCATTTTTGGCCTTCAAGAGCAAGATCTATCAAAGAGATGCTGTAGTTTACTATACCTCTTTTGCATATGTGGGTATCACACTCCGTAAAAACAAGATCCTGGGAACCAGAGGCATCTCAGATCATGAAAAAGATTTGAGGTCTACTTCATTAAAGAGGACCATGCAACATTTAATAAAGTATCACTGACTCAGAGCTGTCTCAATCTCTTTTATTGTAGGTTGGATAATTTTAACCCCCACAGGTGAACCAACTGAGTGGGAGATTGGGGGGGGGGCAGAGCAGTCATGAAATTGGAGTGAGTTTCTCCCCACCAATCCAAATAGCTTCCTATAACATTAATGAAAGACATTCTAAGGCTGGGGTGTCTCTCACTATATTTTTGTACAGAAGGCACTCTGACAACTTTTAGGGGGGATACAGGCAAAATAAAATATAGTTCTTGCCATTCAGTACCTTGTAATACAGGGTGGAGATAAGACCAAATGCCAAATTTCATATTTGCAAATGGATACCCTTTATAAGCCATAAACTAGGAGACAACATTTTAGAAGGAAAAGAATACTGTCCTTGGGGGCAACAGGATCTGCATTTGAATCCTGGCTTTCTAATGCCCGTGTGTTTTTAGGCAACTTAGCTTCAATGGGCTTCCATTTCATTGTTTGTAAAATGACAAATTGGATAAGATGAACACTAAGATCTTTCTCAACCTGAATTCCTTCAAACCCTTCTTGCGTTGCATGGTTTCTAATCTCCTCATTATCCTTTTCATATTGTTTTGGGCACACTAGTCCAATGTTCACCAATGTCCTTTCTAAAACTCAGCATAATACTCTCTCTCCAGTATATTATGTAGCATCATGTCTCTGTTATATATTAGGTAGAATGAGGGACTGATATACTGTTAGAATTGGAAAGGATTGTAATGATTTTTTCAGATTATCAATCAGATAACTGATTGATCAGAATCAGAAATCAGAAACCAGAATCCTATGGTGGCAAGCTCAGTGGTCAGGGCTGCACAATGAGTTAGCCACAAAATGATCTTTTAATATTCACAGTATTAATTAGAGACAACATGGCCTCGTGGAGAGAGCACTTGACTTGGTAGATTTGGGTTTGGATCCTTCTTCTAACACTAGCAAGCTGTGTGCTTATGGAGATGTTATAGGATTTCATCTGCAAAATGACCATAGTGGTACTTACAATACTCACATCAAAAGGTTATTGTGTTGATTTAAAAGAAATAACGTGTGTAAAGCACTTTGCCAGCCTCAAAACTACTAACAACAATACCTATGGTGATGACATTGGTGGAGAAAGTGAAGTATATGAGTTTGCTTAATAGTTCCCATGTTATCAAACCATCTGCTGTGCAAACTGTCTATAAAAACTGTAGAGGATGGGTTTAAATATTTATGATGGGTGCATAGTGCTACAAGGTATGACAGTTCCAAAGAGGGCATTTCCTCCCTCCTTTTCACCTCTTATCTTGTCCATCTAGATGGAATAGGTCTGTGCATCTCTTACTCCTTTTCTTTCCTTTGAACCTGTTTTTTCTCAATAGGCACTAAAGTCATCATAGTTGGAGTAGTAAAATAAAAACATAACAAAGTAAGAATGGAAATATGCAGGATGATCAGCAAAGAAATACAACATTTTGAAAGGTTTCCTAAAGAGAGAGAATTATAGGATGTGTGGTGGAGGTACAGAAATAAAGGGGAAAATGATGAAGCATAAATTTTAAAAACTTCACAATATTGAAATATGGGAAAAAATGGGTGAACTTCTTTCTCTAATTACTGGAATTGGAGGAATTCTATGTGGGAGATAGTGTTTCCACCTTACTCTGAGCTATCATAATTTTTATCCCACATCTTAAAGGAAAAAGAATTTTGGTAGTGTTCCAGGCATCCTGGATATTACTTGTGTTAAATTCTATAAATAACTGCTTTGTTGCTTCTCTAACCTATAATCTATTCAGAACCTAGGAAAACAGAAGTAATCTAGGCAGCTTTATCTTTTACATTCCCTCCAGTTCACTTTCCAGTCAATCAGTCTGGTCTCTACATTATCCTGTGCCTCCATTGTATGTCTTGCCTTTGTTCTTTCTGTTTTCCTCTCCTAGCTTCACCAAACCTTTCATATTTCTAATTTTTGTTCCCTAACTTTACTCTCTTGAAAATCTAAAACCTACCAATCCTTTATGTCAGCTCCAAGCTATAGTGAGTTTTCTCTTTCCTAAATCTGTACCAGTATATGGTCTAGGATTTAGGAGTTATCTGATTGATTCAATTCTGCTATTTTCCATAGACTTTACCATCTTCCGCTGAAACATCCTTAGGATTTCTGAAACTTTCCATCTGACCTGGGGTAGTTGTCTCTTTCACTTGGAATGTGAACTCTTTGAGTTTGATTAGCTTTTGTTTATTTTAATGTATCCTCAGACCTTATTGCAGAGTTTAAGTAAGCACTTGGTAAATGCTTTTTCATTCATTTGTTCTCTCTCAAATTATAAGTGTTTTGAGGGTAGGGATTATGTATTGCACTTCTACTGTATCAGTTATAGTGCCCAGAAAAAAGAGCTCTGCATATAGTAAGCACTCAATAATACCTATTAGTTTAATGATTGATTCCGAACTGAATCAGATCTTTTTAGAGTATTTAAGAATTATCTGTATCTGAAAATAGAATGTAAGTCCTTAAGTAAAGGGATGTCATCTTGTTGAACCAGATGACTCCTATCTTCTTCAAGCTCTAAATCTATCATTATTTGGAGATTTATATGTTTGTTTCTTCTGGGTAATTGCATTTCTTAGCCTAGTGCCTTGTATAGGTGCATAGTAAATGTTTGCTGGATGAAATTGGATTGATATTATTAACAATGTAAATAATGGATTAAAATCATTTTTTTAAAGTACTGACATATAAATAAGCATCAAAAAAGAGAGAAAACAAAATTTTGACTAAAAATGACTTGATCTTCTACTATCTCTAAATGATGTTAATGGCCTGAGACAAGGATAAAAAGAAGTCCTCTCAGTTTAGCTACTGTTCTGCATTCCTAGGAGAGAGGTATAAATAGCTGGATGGAGCAATTATTCACTCAACTATGGTATTGCTGAGATTAATTTCATTTCAGTAATATTCTTAGCATTCCTCAGAGACATTTCCCTACAAAAATGGAAAATTCTCATAAACGTACATTTAAATGTTGATAACATCATAATCCCTATTGAAATGACCTCTCTCACATTCTTCTTTGAATTAAATTAACTCTCAGTTTCATCCTCCAGCTCTACTCATTCATATCAGAGCATCTAGTACTCCAGTAAGTATTCAGGCACTATTTGTTGAATGACTGAATGAATGAATGGACAGGAAGAAGTGAAAAAAAGATACATTACTTTTCAGATTCTTTCTATGTGTTGACTTCACTTGTTAGATTACAAGGTCTTTGAGGGGAAGGACTCTTGTGCCTTTCTTTATATCTCCAGTGCTTAGCACAATATTTGGCACATAGTAGGCACTTATATGCTTATCAATTCTGACTCTGATATTGTCTGAGTTAGAGCTAAATTATTTTTGATTTTCCTTTTAATAACTGATATTTGGATAGCATTTTAACCTTTACAAGGTGCTTCATGTGGATTAGTTCAGGAAATACAGTGAACAGATCTGTGAGATAAGTAACAAAGGAATTATTGCCTCCATTTTGCAGATGCAGAAACTAAGGCTCCCTGATAATAGGACTTCTCTCTCTCTCTCTCTCTCTCTCTCTCTCTCTCTCTCTCACACACACACACACACACACACACACACACACACACACACACACACACATCTATGCATTTTTCTTTAGAATCACCAACTTCTAGTAAACTGTCTGGCATATAGAGGACACAATAAATGTTAACTGATTAATTGGTTGATTAAATTACCTATCTGTGATAACAGAACTGGAAAATGTCAGAAGCAGGATTCAACTCAAATCACTCTTGATTCCAAGCCTTTAAACTTTTTTTCCCATTATACTAACATGGCACTCCTGTAGTTGGTGAAGTGTGTGTATGTTAGGACTTAGAGATGTTATGTTATGTATGTAGGGATATTATGTATGTAGGGACGTTATGTATATTAGGGAAAAAACTGGACTGAGACTTTGA
Source organism: Potorous gilbertii (assembly GCA_028658325.1). NCBI lineage: Eukaryota > Metazoa > Chordata > Mammalia > Diprotodontia > Potoroidae > Potorous > Potorous gilbertii. The sequence continues at coordinate 513,449,944 of CM053769.1, forward strand.
ATTCAATCAATCAATCAATATGCATTTTTAGATACCTTGTTATATGACAGGCAGAGGTGATAGGTGTTGGGAATAAAAAGACAGAAATGACATATGTCCTGCCTTCAGGCAGCTTATTATCTATCAGTTCTAGTTCTTCGACTAACCAGTTTTTTAACTTTGAAGAGACAAATGCTTTTCTGTCTCTGGGCTTTAGCTCCCCACTCTGTTAAATTAAGGAGTTGGACTGGGTGACCTTTAAAGTCCTTTCTAACTTTAACATTTGGTTCAATGTAAGATTTAACAACAGTTGAGAAAAATGATGTGAGGTGTCTATCCTCAAGCACTAGAATTTTATTGAATCACCGTGGTGGACTCCTGTAATGCTATTTTTAGACTGTTTCTTTTGTGTTAAGACTATTATAATGCCATAGATAAAATACACCATTGATTAAAATATCACGTGTCAGACTGGTAACAGACTATTTTGCCTATATTGACATCACTCTTTGTATAAATATATTTGAAACAAAGAAATGTTGATCCATGTGAAAACCTGTCTTTCCAGTCAAGTTAGTTCAGAATAAAATTTCAAGCGCTGACAGTGAAAAATGAAGGGGTCAGTACTGGTAAATTTCCATCACGTTAGAAGGCTTAAAGAAATCACTTTAAATGAGGAACTTAATAATTCCTCCCCCTCTTAATAAGATCATGGAGAGAAAGCATTTTGAGAAGGAATAAGATACAAAAATTAATGAGAAATTGCCAAGATGTAAAGGAGAAATCTCAGGCTGGTGAGACACATTTGTGATGAAAGCTTTAAGAAATATGTACATGGGATAAATTGAGATGCATAAAAAGCCCAAAAGATCTTGTCTGGGCTGCTCACATTTCTCTTTTGGGGAAGGAGTAATAATAGGGAAATAAAAGAGCTGGAGTAAGTACCCAGCTTCAATTCTGGGTTAATGCTCTCAGTAAGCTGAGTGAAGGGGGAAAGAGAATGATTTTATGCTTCGAGGAAACATTAACAAACAAATTTATAGGTCCATTATACCTATGCTGTGTTTGAAGAAATAGAGAAAGCATCTTTCTTTTAGAAGTATTGCTGCTTGTTAGTAACTACAGTGTAAATATTTTGACAGAGAATGTAAAAAGGTTTATGGTATTTGAGAGGAGAAGCATGGAATGAAGTGTAAGGAGACAATTAAGAGATAGATTTCTAGCAGAATGAATGGGGAAATCATATTTGAGGTACATTAACAGTAATGAGTAGTGCACCCCTGATTCCCTGAGCACTTGACTGTAAATGTATTTAGCCACCATATTTAATTTTCAGAAATTAGAATGAAAGCAATCTTGTATGCGCTTTCTGACTAGATTGCTTTCATCTTTTCTTCACAGTCCTATTGCCATCCAGAAATAAAATAGAATTTAAATAAGGGACATTTTGCTGTCCTGTTCTTTCCTCCCCTTCCCCACCCAGAGCAAGAACAGATGGTAAACATTCAATATTTTCTGGAGCACCATTTAAAATCATGTGTGCATGATCAAATTAATCTGATGCACAGCTTTGTCCATACCACTTTCCTGCTCAGAAAACTTCAATAGATCTTCATTGCTTATTGAACAGATCATAGAAATATAAGGTTTAGAGGTTGAACGAATCCTAAGATTTTTTAGTTGAACTCTTTTACTTCTATAGAAGAGGAATTTATGACCCAGAGATGTGAGGTGACTTGCTCAAAGGGAAGTGAAAGCTTGGATCTGAAAGTATATGTTTCCCACCCATAATCCCTCACCTCTGTAGAGAAGTGAGGAAGATACATTTTCTAATCTCTTCCCTGGTGCCAAGCTTGACCTTTACAAAGTCATTTTGTCATTTTTGTGGTTTCCATGTATATTGCAGCCATTGTGTACATTGTTTCCTTGGTTCTGCTTACTTTAGTTTGTATCAGTTCATCTAAGTCTTCTCATGTTTCTGAGTTCTTCATATTCATCATTTCTTATAGCTCAGTTTGTATTTCATTATGTTGATGTACCACAATTTATGAGTCACTTCCAAATCACCAGGCTTCTACTTTGTTTCCAATTCTTTGCTATTATAAAAAAGTGCTATTATGAATGTTTTGGTGTACATGGAACCTTTCTTTTTGCTTTTTGTCTCCTTGGGGTCTATGCCTAGCATGAAATTTCTAGGTCTTAAGTGCATAAACATTTTACTTTATTTCTTAGTAGAATATGGTCTAACCCTAACTGGATGATAAACAGAAAAACAAGAGAAAACATACAAATACAAATCCCTGCACTTCCCTCTCTATCCCCTTCGACAACCATTTAATAAGGCACTTTTCCAAGCTGAGTAAGATAGCAGAATCACAAAATTTTTGTGATGAATATGACTTGATTGACCATTTATTTCAATCCCTACTTAAAAGAAATATCTCCTATAGCATGCCTGACAAATCATCATCCAGTGTCTGCCTGAAGACCTCCAAGGAGACATAATCTACCACTTACCAAGGTAGTCCTTTCTGCTTTTGGTTGACAATTATTAGGAAATTTTTCCTGATTTCTAGCCCAAAATTGACTCTTTATACTTGCCATTCATTCCTCCTGGTTCTTCCCTCTGAGACCAACAAAAACAAGCCTAATAGTGCTTTCCCATGACAGCCTTTCAAATAATTAAAGACAGCTAACATGCCCTCTCTGAAGTCTTTTCTATAATAACTGTTTACAATTCCTTTAAGATGGTCATATGACATGAACTCCATGTCTTTCATCATACTGTCTGCCCTTCTCTGGACATTTTCCAGCTTATTAATGTCCTTCTCGTGTTGCATCTCCTGGAATTGAACAGAATCCTCCAGATGTGATCTGACTGGGGCAGAGGTCAGAGGACTCATCATATTCTTATTCTTGGAAGTGATTTCTTTCTTTATGTGGCTCAAAATTGTGTTAGCTTTTTTGACTTTCATATCACATTGTAGTCATTCCTTTTATTTCCAAAAGGGAGAGAAATCAGCAATTAAAGTTATCCTTTACTGATGGAGATAAAAGGAGGAAGTTTTGAAAAAAATTGTGAGTGTAGTTTTGGCTGCTTCTTGTTTTTTTTTTGTTTATTTCTACTAGTATTGGAATAATAATATCTCTACTGAAATGTCTAGGATACTAGCTCTGGACAGAATTTTTTCTGACACTTGACTTTATCAATTTTAGAATAATCTAGGTTGGTACCTCTGTCATTAGATTGGCTTGTCAATAGCCTCCAGGTGTTCAATTGTACTGAAAAAGATAAAATGTTATGTGAAATGGGCTTTGTGGTTGAGGACATATCATCAGCAAAACACAAGGACTCATTTCCAGTTGTAAAGAAGGCACCCTATTCCAGAAAATCAAGAATTCCCTTGATCACCTTGTTCAACTTGGTAAAATCTTGGCAGAGATAGATACTGTCATCATTAGAAATAATGATGAGATAATTTCACCAAAATCCAGCCTCAGTTAACTGGCTCATAGACTTTTTGAAAAGTATTTAGAAAGGTTAGAAGTAGGCTCTCACAAATTAAAGTTGCTTCCAAACTCAACTCTAAGATTACCTTCTGGAGAAGGCAATGAACTTCATATCATAATTACCTCCTACTTGGCCTTTATAGACAGAATATCAAAAGAATATTAATATTATGATATATGTTCCACCTAATCTAAGGCAAGTGTAGCCTAGGAAGTGAAACAACCTAGGAAAACCTCCATGCTGCATTATAGACACTGAGAATAACTGATCAATTTATATATTTCCAAACTCCATGTCTCCCCCAATACTCATATAATAAGGGATAAGATAAAGTAGAGATAGGAAAGGCATTGACCAAACACAATATTCTATAGGGAGAACATCAGGCTAATCCATACTACTCTTAGCTTGATTAATGCAGTTACACACACTCTAATAAGTGGAAATCAAGGGCACTGAGCAGCTCTGGTTATTTTACAGGGTCTGGAGAAGGCCACTACTCAGATTTAGTGCTAGCTATAATCTCCCTACCCCTACAGACATTCCATGTTGATCAAAAAAAAACTTCTAGAATTCCTCAATGTGTTCAGCCAGTAACTGAATGCTAGTTATAAATCTCTCAGTGTTTATCTCTTGCAAGTGCTATCTCTCTGTATCACATTGGCATATCCTGGAGATGTGGAAGCACACTTCACACAATCTCAAATAGTACCATTTTTAGATGTTGAGAACAACTTGAAAGTAATAGGGGCTCCCTCCTCTGCCCTAGTCTGATTGTCAATGCTAGATTTGGAGTTTGAGAATATGTGTTCAAATCTTTCTCTAAGCCACTTAATCTCTGTGAATCTGTTTCTTTTTATGTAAAATGATGGAGTTAGAGCAGGTGACTGATGAACAGCCCCTTTCAGTTTTAAATCTATGATCCTATGAGCTGGAAGAGGAGATTAAGTCAGAAGTTTAGCTAACATTCATCTGGGATCTGTCCAGAGTTCTGAACCAAGGACAGCTCTGATTGACCCATCTAACTCCCTCTGACACCATTAGGGCATAATACAATAAGGAAGTATCCTAACTCTTCTGGATTCTCAAAAGGCTTAGTAATAGTGGATCAATCAATTAATCAAAGTATGAGCATTTATTAAGCTCTTCCCAAGTGCCAGGAACTCCACTAGACTTTGGGGGCACAAGTAGAAAGAATGAAACAATCTTGACTGGCAATGAGCTTAGATTTTAATGAGCCTCTCCTATTCTCCACCTCCCTCTTCTTTACCAACCTCATAGATAAAGAAAATGATATATGTGCAAGCCCAGCTTCCCTTGTCACTGTGACAGCACTGAGCATTAAGAATGGGCATACTTTCCCTCTGCTCCCTAGCAGTCTGAGTGGTTCTCTGGCAGGCTAGATGACAGTAACTGAATGAGTTGGGCCTATAATGGTAGCAGATGGTGAATTACTTTGGCAGTTTGGTCTCCCTTTCTAGACATCTTTGATTTACTGCTATGGAGTCTTAATTGGTTTTTCCCATGTGAGAGCGGAAACAGAACTAAAATGAGCTCTGAAACTCAGCTATTTGCATGCTAGTGACTCCAAATCTTTCTCCCCCTCCCTCACATTATTTGTGTATCACTCTGTCCATACCAGAAAAGCTGTCCTAAACATGAAAAACAAATGGATGGTCTACGGTGCTTTGCCACCTGATTTCTGAATGGAGCTAATAGTTCATTTGAGGGCAAAAAAAAAAAAACAAACCAAAAAGGAAGATAGAGACCAGATTTTGGAGGGCTTTGAGTGCCAGGCTATGTCAGTTAGTCAATAAGCATTTATTAAACACTTACTATATGCCAGAAACTGTGCTGAATGCATAAAAAGAAAGGCAAAAACACAGTCCCTTCTCTCAAGGAGCTCATATTCTAGTGGGGAATTTCCTTGAGCAATGTAGCACCATTGAAAACTCCTTACAAAAATCATGATGAATTTATGCTCCATCATGGGGAAAATAAGTCCACAAGCAAGCACTCTCTATTTTGTCCTAAGCACAAGCTATTAGCAGGAGGCAAATTCCAACTTCATTAAAGAAACTCCCAGAACATAGGAATTTCATGGATTTCCTTTCAAAATAAGGAGACCTTAGTGGAGACCTTGGTGGAGGAGAAAAAAAAATGGAGGTCTCTATAAGCTTCTGAATAAGCTATAGATAGTTTGTAAAAGAATCCTTACCTATGAGCTCTGATCTGATTGGGTCATTTTGGACACAGTGGGTTCTAGCCTATGGAGCTCAAGGCTTTACTTTTCATTTGACTCAGGATGTAGGTGTAAGAAAATGTTTTATTGATATATTTTGATTTTATGCTCCTATATATTCTTGTGTCTTTTTCATATCCTACTAATTCCTCCTTTATAACAAAGAACAATTAAGCAAAAACATCATAGCACAGTAAGCAAGCACAGATTCCAGAGTTTGCTTTCTTAGGTTCAAATCCTACCTCTGATACTTGTCCACCTGTATGACCTTGGGCAAGTGACAACTTTTCTATGCCTCAGTTTCCTCATCTGTAAAGTGAAGGAGTTGGACTAGGTGACTTCTAAGATCCTTTGCAGCTCTAGATCTATGGGACTATGACTTACTGGAAAACAAGCAAACAAACCCTTTGTTAACATGAGCAGGTAACACATTATGATCCCACAGTTCCCCTCTTCTGAGGTAAAGAGGAAAATTTAGTCTTCACAATTAATCTAAGTTCAGCTTTCTTTCAGTGTTACTTCATTTACACTGTTGTCATCATTCTGTCTATGGTGGTCTTGACTGTTTTCTTCAGTGTGCCTCAATTTATATGAATCTTCCCATGCTGCTGCAAATTTCTCATAATTGTCATGTTTAAAGGAAAATAACGTTTCATGATATCAACATATCAACATTCATTCAGCCCTTCCTGAATGGATGGGATCCCATTTTGTTTCCAGTTTTTTGCTACACAAAACATGTCACTAACATTTTGGTATGTGTGGGATCTATAGTAAGCTTATTTACATCATTGGGGCATATGCCCAATAGATGAATAACTGGGTCAAAGGTTATGAAGTTTAGTGACTTTTCTTGCATGCATTCCATGACTAGACTGAGTCATAGCTCTACCAATAGTATATTAGTCCGCTTATCTGCTCAATTTCCCTTCAATATTGGTTATTGTTTTTATCTTTTCTAATTTGATGGAATGAAGAAAAGATAAATATCTTTTCTTTGTCTTCCCAACTAGAGACATCTCTTAAAGGATCCATGCTACATCTTATATTTGCTTGCATTTCCAGCAAGGATAAACATGATTGCAGGTTATAGAATAAAACAGCAAAAATATTTTTTTATATAATGTAGTTCTCATTTTTAAAGTGTTTTCAACATGTAATCAATTTTTTTTCTCACAATGCCTCCTTTGAGGTAGATACTATTATTGCCATTTAAGATATAAGGAAACTAAAGCTCTGAGAAGTTCAATGGTATGGCTGAGATCAAATGTTTGGTAAGTGAAATAGAAGTCAGGTTTATGGAAAATTAGAGTTGGAAGAAACTTTAACACAGTGGTTATTAACTTTTTTTTTGGTATGACCTCTTTTGATAGGCTAGATGCATCTATAGATTCTTCAGAGTAATGTTTTTAAATACATAAGATAAAATACAAAGGATTAAAAAAGAAACAAATTATATTGAAGTATAGTTATTAATATACATGTATATATACAGATATGTATATCTATAAATAGAGACAAGTTCAAAGACCCTCGCTTAAGAACCCCAAGGAGAGGTTATCTAGTCTAATTCCCTAATTTTATAAAGAAAGTAATCAATCTAGAGAGATTAAATAAATTGTCCAAGGTTACACAAGGAATACAGAGCTGGGCCTAGAACCTGGGATCTCTTGGCTACGAATTTAACAAACTTTGCACTATACAATACTGCCCAAAAAAGATATTTTTCTTTAGACAGAAACTCTTAGAATCCATGCTATCCAATGTGGAATGATTGAACTGGGGAGATATTGTGTTGTCTGTCTTTTGGACATGTTCAAGCAATGGCCATATGGCTTCTTGTTGGGTATGGTGTAGAAGGAATTGCTTTGTAGACTTCTAGGTTACAAAGATGGCCTGCCTCATATATGATAGGGGCTCAATAAACATTTGTTTATAACAATTGATGATATTCATTTCTCTTTCTCTGGGTGGAAGAAGTAGAAACAATAGAAGTCAAGAATAGGTGTACAGGAATGAAATTCCAGGATTTAATAGTATTTAACAGCACATTGTTAAATGCCAGTTCTATGTCATTGAACTGCATACAAATGATTTAACAATAATGCAGTCAAGGTCCCCAAAGCAAACTACAACCCTTCAAATACTTGAATTCTATTTATTAAGTCATCTGAGACCTCCTTTGTCTAAGGAATGACACATCTTTGGCTAAGAAAAGGCACAGGATCAGTAACATCAAGTAGAATATAGAATTCTGCATCCACCTATCAGGAAACATGATATTCTCCAGGTTACAAATCCTAGACGACTCAATTTCTCTTTGACACTAAAAAAAACATACTTTGATCAACATTCTCTAAGCAATTGCTATTTGCAGTGCATTATTGCTACAAAAACAAAGAATGGCAGAATCCTCATCCTCAAAATCTTATAGTTTGGTAGTCATGGACACAGTAATAATATTATGAGTTAAAATGTATTATGGTGGAGAGTTCAGACAGGGAAGATATTAGGGCAGGAGGAGACATGATCAATTTAGTTTCCTCCTAAAGGGAATTTGATGGTATCTAAAGCCCCATATAACTAAGTCCAACTTCTAGCTTTGGAGGTGTGTGAAAGATCAAGTGGACCTGTAACTAGGGTAGGAGGTGAAAGGGCTTTGCCACAGGGTACCAAAATTTAGAGTTTGAAAAAATAATACAAGCTCCTTCAGCAGCTAGAAGTCACCATAGTAACTGCTGCACCCTTCTGTTCGAACGAATTTTCCTTAATTCCTTAATTTTGTGCTGATTATATGAGGTGTTAACATGGCTAGTTGGGGTTCTAGGATCAGGGAAATTTTTATGGAAAAGATAGCCCTTGAGCTGGGCCTTAAAGAATTCTATCTATCTATCTATCTATCTATCTATCATCTATCTATCTGTCTATCTGTATATCATCTATCTATCTATCTATCTATCTATCTATCTGTCTGTCTATCTGTCTATCTATCTAGCTATCTATCTATCTATAATGTATCTATTTTTATTTTGAACTCAAACACTATAACTCAAATACAGAATAGAGAAAAGAAAAAAAGAAACACGTCATAAACTTAAATATTGAAACAAATAAAAAGTAAGAAAAGAAAAAAGGCATATCGTGCACAGCAGAACATAAGAGTGAATTCAAAATACAGAGCAATACATTTTCATTTTAAGAAAGACTGTATGATAAATACTACACATTGAGAGCTATATTTTTGCTTTTTTATTTCCTTCCCTGTAAGTTTTCTTTTGTTCTCTGCTATGAACTTTTTACTTTGTTCTTTTCCCCCTTCTCCCTCCCAAAGTAGGTCACAATTAAGTGCAAATTTTATATATATATATATACATATATATATTTATGTGCGTGTGTGTATAAATGTATACATATGTAAATATATATGCAAATGTGTATATTTGTAAATGTATATATATATGTATACACACATATATATGTATCTCTGTGTATGCATGCACATGCATACATATGTTAAAGAATTTTAACAGAAAGAGGTTGTACATACATAGTCTGTTTCAGTCAGCCGCAAATATTTATCCAGTGCTTTCTCTGATCAGGGCACTGACCTCTAGAGCTTTTGGAACTTAGAGGAGCAGGAGTATTTTGTCTATGTTTCTAAAGATATAGAGGGAAAAGTGTAGAAATGAGCTTAAGGCATGGGTTCTTAACTTTTTAATAGTATTTATATTATGTTTACATTATGGAACCCTTTGGCAGTCTGAGTAAGCTTATGAACTACTTCTCACAATATGTAAATACATAAAATAAAAATTATAAATTAAATACATAAAATAAATAGGATTACAAAGGAAACCAATTATGTGGAAATAAATTACCAAAATATTAAAACCCTACCAGGGTCATGGTTCCCAGGTTAACAAATCCACATAGCAAGGTAGAGGAGCAAAGGAGGAAAATTCCTTTTCTGGGGAATTAATTTAAGCCTGGTATATTGGTTGAAGCTTCATTTAAATGGAAGTTCAAATGAGGTGACACAGAAGTGGATTTGTTCTCCAGAAGAGTTTGCTAGTGAGGGTCTTCTGCATGTCCTACCAATATAGGAAGACTTGGAGTATGGATCACAGGATCCTGGGTCTGGTATGTCTCTTGTCCAATACTAACGTAGCTAAATCTAAAGAGTCCCATCACCACAGGGTTGGATATCAGTTGATGCATTTTTTTAAACACTGGAAGAAGCTTAAGAATCTTCAATCATAGTTTTCCATTACACACAACATAAAGTTTAACTTCAGTTTAGCATCAAAGCCCTCCTCAATCTGGACCCTCCTGATCTTTCCAGTTTTATTTTTCATGAAATCCTTGCTCTGTGAATCTTTTGTTCCTGCCCAGAGATATGTGCTCATCCCCACATTGAATACAATGTAACCTCCTTGAGGAAAAGAGCTTTTTAATTTTTGCCAAGTGCCTTATCATACTAGATAATAAATGTAACTGAGTTGGATTGATTTTCTGCCTCTGTTTGCTTCCTGATTGTTCATCAATCTGTTCCTCCCCATTCCTGGCCTAATAATTAGCCATTCATTTGTCTATTTATCCTTTGAAGAATATCAGTGGAAAGAATGCTAGACATGGAGTCAGTAAGTCCTGAGTTCAAATCCAGCCCCAGATATTTACTATCCATGTGATCATGGACAAGTAACTTAAATCTCTGTCTGCCTTAGATTCTTCCTCTCTAAAATGGAGAATAACACCGTGGCACAGTGATATTTTTGTAACTGATAACTAAATGCATATTTTCCTCTTAGACTGGGTATATATAGTTAGTGATTAGGCAGGAAGATGGGCCTAATACCCCCAGGCCTGCCAGAAAAAAAAAGAAACAGAACATTTCAGGATTAGTTAAGAGTGAACCTGGGATTAAAAGAATGTACCAGTGAGTTTGATTACACATGCCTCTCCATCTCCCATTGCATTTTCATTGGCTGTCTCCCTCTCTATTACCACCTCCTGACTTTTGAAGTCCTTACCCTTGCTACAATAAACATTTCCTCACCCCCTTTAATGAAAATGTAATTTCTCTCTGGATGACATCCTATTTATTCAGTCTATATTTTTTGTGCACTTAGTTGTTTGCTTGTTTTCTTTTTCATTACATTGTGAGCTCCCTGAGAGGAGGATTTTTTTTTCTTTTCTTTGTAGCCACAGTAATTAGCACAGTTTCTGGCCTATAGCAGGGGCTTAATAAATACTTATAGTTGATGCTGATCTAGAGTACCCAGCTGAGCAATTACTAAATCCAAATGGGATATTCGAGGGGCAAAAGACCCCAGTTTCTTCTGGGACTGTGATAACATGGGATTCCTCACCTAAATATGATCCCGTTGGTAGGGGACACCCTCCTTATTGGTAGAGATTAATGTTCCTCACTTGCTTCAGGGTCAAGGAGAAACTGGCAAGAGTGAGGCAGGGAAGAGGCATTAATCTCCACCAATGAGGATAGAATCCAATTCCAGTGGAATTTGGGACTGGAGTTAGATAAAAAAAAAAAGTAATGGATCAAATTTAGATTTGAAACTTCAACCAAAGTCTTGGCTAGAAATATTAGAAAGCATCTAATCTGGTACTTTGTAGTTCCTTCCTTCCTTCCTTCCTTCCTTCCATCCATCCATCTTTTCATCTTCCCTTCTTTTCTCTTTCTCCTTATTTCTTATTTTATTTTTCAAGGAGCAAAACTTTTTTTAAAAAGTCAGTCTCTTCCTCCAATACCATATCCACATTAAGAAAAATAAAAACTGACACAAATGCAAAACCCACAGAAAATAAATCCTTCAATAAATACCTACTTGTTTCTGCAAAAAATAACTCCCATGTTGGACATGTATTAAGATGTATATTTCTTCCTATGCCTTAAGTTCATCACCTGCCAGGAAGTGAGTGACTTTTTTTATTTTCATTTTTTGAACTCACTGTCATTTTGTTGTTCAGAGTTCTAAAGTCTTTCAAAATTGTTTTATCTGTAACGTTATCATCATTGCATGTTATTCTCATTCCGCTTTCTGACTTTGCCAAGTTCATAAAGGTCTTTCCAGTTTCTGCAGAAAATTATCCATTTAATCATTTGCTATGGTATAATAATATTCCATTAGATTCATAAGCCATAACTTGTTTATCCATTTCCTAATAGGGTACCTCTGTAGTTTCTAATTTTTATCTACTAAGAAAAAAGTTACCATAAATATTTTGCACATATAGATCTTTTTTATCTTTCTTTGATTTCTTTGACGTATGGTTCTAGTAGTAGTATAGATAAGTCAAAAGGTGTAGACATTTTGGTAACTTTCTGGGCATTATTCCAAATCACTTTTGAGAATAGCTGGAACATTGTAAAGCTGTATGAGAAATGATTCATTCGGACCCCTAAATTCTATTGCAATCAGTATTGATCAGTTTGATATTTTTCACATATCATATAGGAATAATTAGACTAGATTGGGTCTTACAGTAGGCCTTGAAAATGGACCTCAAACTTTAATGTAATGTTCACTACTTGTTTACCAGTTATGAAACTCACTTGTGCAATCATAAAAATGCTGACAAAGATACCTTTATCCTGTTTTACTCAAATTCCATGTCTAAACCCAGCATGAGTGAGATGCCTTGATTATTTAGAAATTATTTTTGTACTCCCAGAGAGCTCTTTCTTGTCCAACATGAACAGGTGACCATGTTATGACCACGTAGTCAGTGGCAGTACCCTGTAATTTACCCAACCTTTGACCACCCCTGCTGATACATCATTTTTGGCCCTCAATAGCAAGGTCTATCATCCATTTTATCATGCCTTTTTGTATATTTGGGTATCAAACAATAAAATGTTCTGTAGATTGGGGCAACTCAGATCATGAGGAAGAGCTCAGGTTCATTTCATTAGAGAAGATCATCGCCTCTTCAACATTGAAAGTGCCATTGGTTCAGAGATCTAAGTAATTTTTCTTCCAGATCAGGCAATTATAACCCCACACCTCCACAGACATGCCCTAGAACAGAGGTGTCAAACTTTCTTGAGTGCTCTGCTCTACAACACTCCTGAGTGTGGCTAGAATCAGTTTAAAATGTAATTGGGAAATGTTTAACAAAACAAATAAAAATAAATATTGCATAGATAATGCTATTTTGCCAATGCTAAGTCAATATTCAGCTCCTAAGAATGAATTTCTAATTGAGTTTGATACCATGGATCTTAAAATACCCATTTTTCCATGGTTCCACTGACATTTGTCACTTTTTCTTTTATCATCTTTACCATCTTTGATCTGACACAACGATCTGAAGAGCAAAAATCCAGGAGCTGAATACAGCATTTTCCTTCTTAGGCTACCCCTCCTTTGAGATCACTTTCCCCACTCCCACTAATCCCTCCACTTAGTTTATCCCCATCCCCAGGGGGAATATACGTAAGCAATACTGTAACAGCCCATATTCACCTTCTGAAGGCTCCATTCTCACCATTCCTAACTTTTTTATTTCAAAGATAAAAAAAAAAAAAGAACCCGATGGTTGTGAAATAGAATTTCAAAGTTGTTTTAACTTAAATTTCCCTAATTACCAGTAATTTAGAGTATTTTTTTCATATAACTGTTGATAGTTTGAATTCTTCTAAAAATTTCCTATTCTTATCTTTTGACCAGTAGATAAATTCTGGGGAAACCGTTCTTAGTCTTATAAATTTGAACCAGTTCATTCTGTATCTTAGAAATGAGACCTTTATCAGAGTAACATAGATTTTTTTTCCTCCTATTATCTGTAGCTCTTCTAATTTTTATATTAGATTTGTTTTGGAAAAAAAAATTCCATTTTATGTAATCCATGTTCATTTTATCTTGTGTGATTCTGTCACTTACTGGTTATGAACTCTTCTCATATTCATAGATCCAAAATACAATTTTTTCTTTTACTGTTCAACTTGTTTATGATACGACCTTTCATAAGTCCATTATCCATTTGCAGGGGTAGCTTGGTGGCAGAGTAGATAGATTGTTGTATCTGTAGTCAGGAAGATTCATCCTCCTGGATTCAAATCTGTCCTTAGACACTTACTAAGCTGTGTGACTCTGGGAAAGTGACTTAACTCTGTTTGCCTCAGTATCCCCATCTATAAAATGAGCTAAAGAAGAAAATAGTAAATCACTTTAGCATCTTTGACAAGAAAACTCCAAATCGGTCACAAAGATTCAGACATAACTGAATTCACCACCAAAAAGAACCACTTGAATTTGTCTTGATATATAGTATAAGGTGTTGATTTAAACCTAATGTAAAAGTAGATTGCCATCCAGTTTTCCCAGAAGTTTGTTTTTCAAATAATGAATCCTTACTTCAGTAACTGGGGTCCTTGTATTTAGTAGACACAGTACTATTCTTTGTTGGCTTCTGTATGTTGTGTATCTAATTTGTTCTATTGATTGATCTTTCTCTCTTTTTGAACCAGTAACAAATCATTTTAATGACTACTGCATTGTAGTATAGTATGAGATCTGGAACTGATAGAATCCCTTTCTCCCTACCTTTTTTCACTATTACCCTTGTGATTCTTGATCATTTGCTATAATTTTTTTTTTTTTTAGAAAACTTTGGTATTATTTTGTTTAGAAAACATTCTTTTGGAAGATTGGCACAGCACTGAATAAGTAAATTAATTTAGGTAGCATTGTCATTATATTATACTAGTTTGACCTCCCAATGAGTAAATAATATTTCTCCAATTACTTAGGTCTTTATTTCTACAGAATGTTTTATAGTTAAATTTCTATAGTCCCTGGTGAATCTTGTTAGATTCCCCCAAGTTTTGTAGCTTCTGTAGTTATTTTGAGTAGAATTTCTCTTTCATTCTCTCCCTGCCAGGTTCTGATGTTTACATACCGGAATGCTGATAGCGTATACTTTTGCTGAAATTGTGAATTATTTAAATCAATTTTAGTTGCTCATATGTATTCACTCCATATATATAATATATATTATAGACATGTATGGACTGAATAATCTCTAATATGTATATATACATACATATGTATGTGTGTATAAACATGTTATATATAATTTTATGTATATATATATATATATAATGTTTGCTTTTGAATTTAGATAAGTTTTATTTACTATATTAACAAATGATCTATTTATTCCCACAATTTCTAGAGTTTTTAATACAAATGAGTTTGGATTGTGTTAAAAGCCTTTTTAGCACCTTCTATAATAATGTTTTATTTTTAATTTTAACATGGTTTATTATATTTATAAACTTATGTTGAAATAACCTTGTAGGTCTTTTACACTTAAAATTATTATAAGTTTAACAATCACAAATAAAAAATAGTAAAAGTAATACGGTGTATGAAGCTATGAACACTTGTAATATTTGTCAATAAAATGTATATTCATTTTAACAGGCTAGTAACACATTGTTATGTTTTATGCTTTTTCTGAACTTCTTTTTGTTTTCTTATACACACTTCTAATTTTGCCATCTTGACATATTATTTCTGAATACTACATAGTTTATTTTTATTTATAAATAAACATTAGAAAACGTGCTCTCATGGTTTGAAACATGTGACAGAAAGAAACAAAGAGGGAACAGATACTATATTAGGGCACCTAGTGTCAAGTAGCAATGACACAAGAAAGAGATAAGAAATGGAGATGTGATTTTATAAACATGATGTCATATAAGCCTCACAACTCTGTGAAGTAAGCATTGAAGTATTACTATGCCCATTTTAAAAACCTTACCTATGATATCATTGACATAGACATCTCCCAGATGAGAAAACTCCCCTCCCCAATGCAAGTTGGTAATTTTTTTGTGACCAGTAGCCATAGAGAGTTGCCTAAAGTACTAAGAGCCTAAGGGACTTGCTCAAGATGACACAGCCTGTATGTATTAAAGGCAGAACTTGGGGCTAATTAATTAAGGATTATAATGCAGTATGTTTGTGGATCTGACAGACTCAGTGTCAAAACAAGTCCTGAGGCTAGCCAACTCAAGCTGAGATTGAGGATCATTGAAGTTTTAATAAACCAGGATAGATGAAGACCCTGAGGCCAAACAAAAGGTCTCCTGCATGATTTCACTTACAATCCCCACAAACTGATACTGTTCTCTGAGGCAAAAGACCAGGACTGGATCCTTGCTTTTTCTCATACATCACTGTTTCTAGGCCCTTCCCTTTCTCATCACTCAGTCCTTCTTCACTCAAATCCAATTCAGTTGCAAGGCATGGAATCATCTTCCTGATGTCATGGTCCTCTTTGAAAATGAAAGACAAAAACTACAATAACTCCTTTTGTATGTGCCTCTCTCTCTCTCTCTCTCTCTCTCTCTCTCTCTCTCTCTCTCTCTCTCTCTCTGTCTCTCTCTGTCTCTGTCTCTCTCCCTCTCTCTTTCTCTGTCTCTCTCTGTTTCTCTCTCTCCCCCGCCCTCTCTCTCCCTCTCTGTTCTATCAAATAATTATAGAACTGGATGGAATTCTGAGGGTATCTGGTACTTAAATAGTAATCTCTTCTGTAAAATCCCAGAAAAGCGTTAATTTCTTCACAAAAGGGTAGTCTAGACACAGGGTGGGGAGAAACTTGAATGTATTTGTCTAAGATAGCCAGTGGATACCTGTTTGATTTCTAAGCTCACAACTAGAGAGAATTTACGAGTCCCCAAAGCTCTTTTCTCACAAGTCTGTGAGATAGAAAAAATCCTATTACGTCTGTTTTACAAATTAGGAAATTGAGGTTCAGTCAGAGAGGTTCAGTGACTTGTTCAGGTAGTGTCAGAATTTGAACACAGGCCTTCCAACTGAAAAAAACAGCTGTGCTATTTCCACTATCCCATGCTGCCTCCTGTTGTTCTGGTCTCTGTCTCTTTACTCCTTGGCAAGTCACATGGATGCCTCTTGAAAAAGTTATGTTTCCTGCATAGTCTTGTATACAGGGACCATCCTGATAGTGCTGACCTTGAGTACAACTTGGTCTGGGGAGACAGAAATGAATCCATGCAGCGTCTCCCTGACACCCTGGTGATATGGTGGTTATTGTGAACTGGTCTCACTGTCTTCCAAAGCTGAGCCTGTTTGAAAAGATTACACTCCTGAAACCCCCAGTTTCCTCTTCCTTGAGCTCTTTTTGGAAATACCTTTAAGAGATTAGTAGTAATTGTCTAGGGGGTGAAGAGAACAGGCTTTGAATTTCTGTTTGTGGATAGTAATTCCAATTAATACCTGAACTACCAGCAATCAAAGGGCCCAGGATTCTAAACCTCTTAGCAGAGCCTTGGGGTGAGAGCAAAGTTTCCTGACTTGAGTTCAAACAATTTTCAAATGTTCATGCAGTGTTTCCACAGATGTTGTTTATTTCTCCTCAGCAGTCTCAGGAGTAAGTAATCTTTCTCTCTCTTTTAGCCGTCATGAGAATTACACAATGTTTTGAAAGGGTGGGGAAAAAAAAGTTTTCATTGCTTTAATTACCAATCACTGAAGATTTAGACATAGACAGAATAAAATAAACAAACACAGGAAGAAAAGAGATTCTTAGAAATTGTTAATAGCTTTGGGTTAACATAGGTGAAGAAACCAGCTGGCTGGTGATTTATTAGGGGATCATTAGGTAAAGAGGGAAATGAAATGAAAAGAGCTTGTCTCTAAGGACTATGTGCCATTTCCTAGAATCACGAATTTTTAGAGTTGAAAAGGACACTCCCCGCTACTTACTGAGTAAGTAAACCAAGATCTAGAACAGAAATTCTTAACCTGGGATCTGTGACCATTTTAAAAAACGATAAACGTATTTCAATGTAATTGGTTTTCTATGTAATCCTATGTATTTTATTTTATGTATTAAAAAAAATTGTTCTGAGAAGGGGTCCACAGAATTCATCAGACTTCCCTTCCTTGTCAAGAATCCTTGACCTAGATCTATAAAATGACTTATCTTATATCAGAGAAGATGGGACAAAAGCTCATCTTAACCCTCCATTCAATCTTTCTTATCTAACCGGTGGGTCTGGAAGTGGGACACTAGCTGTCTTGTCCTGGAGGCTGGTGGAAGTCCATTCTGGTCTGGTGATGATGCTAAAGACTGAGTCTCTGACCTTTTATTGGTTGCTTTTACTACTCATCTACATGTGTGTTCATCCTTTGTTGCTGAAGAAGATCATGCCATCAGAGCAACAATGACATAACTCGCGATTGACTTTGTTTTGAGTGAGGGAGGGCTGTGCAGGTCACCAGCCTTATTTCTCCTCCAGAGCCATCTGAATCCAGTGACCAGATATTCATCAGGATGACTGGAGATGACCCAAGATGAGACAGTTGGGGTTAAGTGACTTGTCCAAGGTCACACAGTAAATGTCAAGTAGTCTAAGGTGAGATTTGAACTCAGGTCCTCCTGACTCCTGCACTGGTGCTCTATCCACTGTACCACCTAGCTGCCCCTACTATTCATCTATGCTATATCTGTGAATGAGATTGCCTATGAGTAGTGTCTGGTCATTCTAGGGCCTTGTAAGAAGCAGGACTTCATGTCTTATTAATAGAGAGGGTGAGCAGTAGTTACAGCAAGAGATCGAAAAGAGCTTAGCGGGAAATCTGGCTTTGGCTATATTCAAGTGTCTCTCCTCAATCCCTGAGCTAGTTAGGGGGCTGCATGGTTGCCAGAACAAATAGTTTTGATTTGGCAACTTACAATGCTGCATGAAAATCTAGTTATGTGGTTTCATTCAAGCCAAAGAGCCTGGTCAATGATTTGTAACTATGTGATTCAAGTTTTTTTCTATCCCTCTTCTCTCAGACTGACTTGGACTCATCCATCTTTCTTCAGGGCATTTTGGCATATACTTCCTCTGTCTGTTTGCTATTTTGTATAGCGGGAGAAAGCCTCTCTGTCAGTCAAAATCTTATCTAACTATCAAGACCAATTCAAATACTTCCTCTTCTATGAAGCCTTTTCAGATTACCAAAAGGACATAATCTTCCTTCTCTGAATTCAATTCAATTCGTTCAATGTGTCAAAATATCCCCAACTCTATCTGTCTATCTATCTATCTATCTATCTATCTGTCTGTCTGTCTGTCTGTCTGTCTGTCTGTCTGTCTATCTATCTATCTACCTGTCTATCTGTCTGTGTCTGGTGTCTATCTGTCTATCCATCCACCATAATCTATATCTATCAATTACCTCCTTTGATACTTTGATGTGAGAAAGGTAACTAGACCTTCCGTGTTTGTTTAGACCACAATCCATGAGAAGATACCTCTAATGGCCACATCCATCTTTGCTATTAATCAGCTAGCAGGATCATGCCTCACTGGGATGTCACATGAATAGTTAGCAATTAGGAAAGGAGAAATAGGAAGAAATGGATGAAGCAGTTAATGGAGAGAAAAAATAGAAGAGAGAAGGAAAGGAGAAGAATAAAACAGGGCAGTTGAGAAATAATATAGGGAATATGTAAGTTTGTTTTTGAAAATGAATTAGAACAGCCAAGTGAAAATTTGGAAGGATTTCTATAAGAATATCGCTGTAGTTATAGCAGAGCTGAGAATTCTATAAGATAATTGTTTGATTTTTTTTTTTGTCTGAGGCATGAGATTGCTATAAGCTTGTCTTCAGGAAGGTTTGGTATTAAAATCCCACCCTTTTGATTTCTATCTAAATATTGCCAGCAGATGGAGGAAAATGTATTTAACTTCCCATTTCCTACACCTTCCTGCCAGAAATACTCTTGTCAACCACAGTTTAGTGGCCCTGACCTAGAAATTATTTTATTGCAACAACAAGAACCTTCCTCCTTCCCTACTAGAACCCTTCTCTGGTGGACAGTCATCATGACATTAGAATACCCAGTGGAAACCATGAATGACAGGATTTCTTTCCAGCTACTCATATTTCGTTACTTGGCCTGGGGCATACCTTAAGGATACACTAGGGATAAGGGAATGCAAGAGAGAATATGTAAGAGCTGTCTTGCTATCAGGACTTTAGAGTTGGAAGAGACTTTAGAGGAGAGTCATGCTCCAGGTGAAGTTTGAACTAAATGACCTCTTAGGTCCTTTCCAGATCTGGAATTTTATGGTTGTATATCATTTAGACTACCCTCCCATTAAATGTGGAATACCTTCTATACAAACCCTAACAGGAAATAATTAGATCATGTGTAAGTGACGGAGAAAACATGAGTAAACATTTGTACTTTAGTTTCTAAGGTGAGGAATGATCCCTGAAGAGTTAATAGCCAAACACAAGATTGCTCCGAAAAGGCCTTGCTGAGTTTTTACATGGTCCTTTAAGGAAGTAAAGGACAAAGCCGGGTTATCTATGGTGTAAACATTTTTTAGTAGGAACTGCACTACTTTATATACATGTATACATACATACATATATATCCACTGTATATGTGTGTGTGTATGTATATAAATATATGTAGAGAGAATATTGAAGTTCACTTTTACTTATTTATGAAGAAAATACTTATTAAGCATATTAATTGGGTGCAGTGAGAAAAGCCTTGTCTGCATAGAGGACTGTGAGTTCAAAATCTCACCTTTGGCACTTGACCTTGGGCAAATTGCTTAAACTAATCTCTCTGGGCCTCAGTTTCCTCATATGTGAAATGACCAGTTGGCATTTTAAGTTTCCTGAAGTTGCAAATCTATGATTTTAACAGGATAAAGAAAATTGGTTGATGATTTTATTACTTAAGAAAACAGAATATTCAGGTACCTGCTTGTAAACTGATAATTGACCCAATAATAACAAGTCATATGAATGTGTTCATTAAAAAAATTCCTCTAAAGTTATCTTTAGAGAGAAGAAAAACTTTATTAATCCAAGTCAAGTTATTGTGTGTAATTAAAAGTAATAAAGTAGCCTCTTTAGAAAATATCCTCTAATTCAGATAATACTGGTCCCTCTTCCTTTGTCCAAGGTAGTGAGGTTAAACTTAGGCTCTCCCTGGACTTCTCTTTAGCAGCATGTACAATAGAGGTTCAGTACTTGTTATTGACTGCAGTGGCTTACTTCCTTGTCGTTTCTTATAGGGATCATTAGCCGAGAGGATGCAGAAGACCTTCTGTCAAACATGACTGAGGGGGCCTTTCTGGTTCGAGTCAGTGAGAAAATCTGGGGCTACACCCTCTCCTACCGCCAGCAGCATGGTTTCAAGCACTTTCTTGTGGATGCATCAGGGGATTTTTATAGCTTCCTGGGAGTGGATCCTAACCGCCATGCAACTCTCACAGACCTTATTGATTTTCACAAGGTATCCGTTCTGTGAGGCATGGAAGGGAATATTTGAGTGATGGATGAAGTCAGGGCTGTTCATTTCAAAAGTATCATTGGGGTGACTAGAACCAAGCCAAAGGTGTTGTGTATTGAGTGAAATTGAGAGATGCGATGATATAAGGACCTTCAGGACAACCCCTCACAGCACCCCAGACTCAGTTCTTAGGGTCACTTTTCTTGATAACTTTCCTTTCTACCCTCCCTTGAAGAATATTTCTCCTCCAAAGATTATTCCTCTTGGATTCACCTACATTTTCCTTTGTTTTATCTTAAGGAACCACAAACAAAGAGAAAAGTGAAATAATAGATTGCTGATGGGTTTGATCTTTATAGGAATAAATTCTCATCATCAGTATAGTGGTCACAGTACCTGAAAACTGTCCATAATACCTTTTATTTGGGAGGTTACCCAGGTATATATATTTCACCACAGGAGCACCATTTAATAAAAGGATGACTTTAGGGTCCTAGTGGTACCCTTTCTATTTCTCAAGCACTATTATCCTCATCATCCAAGGAGTTTCTGTCACATGGGAGGGCACATAACCTGTGCCCTTAGGTGTCTTACATTTTTAGCACTGTCGCAACTTCCTACGCCAGTTACATTGGTGTAAGATAGGTACAAAATAAGGTATCATAAAGGCTTTCCCTAAACAAATTGAAGCCCAGCTTTATTTTCATATAAATAGCCACTTATTTAACTAGTTTCTCATTTTCAGGGTTTTCTCTTTCTGAACCTAAACTGATATTCCTCCAGAAGCACACATATACCGCCACATGGACTCCCAGTTAACAGTGTGTGCGCATTTTAACAAACTTTCTTTTCTCAGTTAGCTGGCCTGTTATCTGTGTAATAAACTTGGGTTTAACAGGCTAAGGTACCTGTTTGAGTTGCTTCACATTGCAATTTAAATATTCTAATGATGTCCTGTCTCCCAGAAGGTCAATTCTGGACACTCAACATGTTCGTGCAAGTGTGACTACAAAATGCACTTTGTCAGAAACCCTGGAGCCTTTCAAAATCAGCTGTCTAAGCAAAACCAAGGCTATGGAAATGAAGAACAGTCTTTTCTTACTGCCCCACTGCAGTATTTTTTTTCCATATGAAACTCCTTCAGGTTAGCTCCCTAAGGGAACTGAAACTGCAGGGAAGCCAGAGGGAGACAGGACCTAATCAACTAAATGGGGCTGGGGCCAGGACAGGGGAGCTAATGCTGGAGCTTTTGAAAAAATGTCCCTGAATTCTGGCCTGGATTCAAGCCCTAGTGGCCCAACCTATAATTCCCCCACAGTTCCAATTACCAGTCTGACATAAAAATAAGGCTCCTTAGAGGCTGCCTAAAACTACTCTTTCCCCAAATGTATTCAGGTAGACTTCTATTATGCCTGGTTTAGTGGTAAAGAACATGTGATTAATTTATTCATTCAATATATAAAAATACATTTGTTGCTGCTGTTGTGGAGTCCTGTGGTTTCGTGGAAGTAGGTACTCTAAGTGAGGTAACTCCCTCTATCAGGGCAAACAGGTAACTGCTCTGGGAGTCACTGACAGAAACCTATGAATACAGAGAGATCGAATGATTTGCACAGGGTCACATAGCCTGGAAACAGCATATGGGGGACCTAAGGACAGGCTTGTCTGACTCTGAGGCCAGCTTTTTTTTATATATATTATATATAATATATATGCATACTCACATACACACATTATACATATATCTGTATACAAATATAGTGCATACATCTCTCTCTAGATCTGTATATGCACATTATGTAATACATGTGATATGTGTACATATAAGTATTTATAAATATATATATGTACCACCTCTCACTATTCACTTAGTACAAGTATATATAATGTAGAAGTATATATATATGTATCTCTTATATATTTAGTATATATACATATATATGTATATATATATATCTCATGTGTACATATACATATATACATGATTTCCTAACACACAGTATATATGCATACAAGACATGTAATATATACATATGATATATAAATATAGAGAGTGCCAGGAGATAGAGTCAGGAAAACCTGAGGTCAAATCCAACCTTGGACAATGGCTGTGTGATTCTGAGCAAATGATTTAAACCTGTTTATCTCAGTTTCCTCATCTGGAGCTGGAGAAGAAACTAGCAAATTATTTTAATTTCTTTGCCAAAAAGAACCCCAAAAGGGTTGAGAGTTGGACATGAGTGAAAAAAAATTAAACCAAAACAAATACCTTATCCTTTGACAGTATAGTAGAAGGAACCATCGGTCTATGGTCAGGAAGATCACCAGTTCAAACCTAGTCTCAGATATTTACTAGTTGTGTAATCCTGGATAAGTCATTTAACTTCTGTTTAAAAGGGCAGCTAGTTGTTGTAGTGGATAGAGTGCCAGGCCTGGAGTGAGGAAAGCTCATTTTCCTAAGTTTCAATCTGACTGTGGTTCCACAATACTTCAATTATTTCTTTCTGGCTGCTTGCATTATTTGCTTCTTAAGCTGGGAGGTCTGGCATTTGGCTATAGTATTCTTGGGAGTTTTCATTTTGGGATCACTTTTAGAAGGTCATCAATAGATTCTTTCTATTTCTATTTTATCCTCTAGTTTTAGCATATCAGGGCAGTTTTTGTTAAGAATTTCTTTTTAAAAAAAATCATTTATCTTCAGTGTTCAACATTCACTTCCACAAAATTTTGAATGTCAAATTTTCTCCCCATCTCCCCTGTCCCCCCACACCAGGACAGTATGTATTCTGATTACCCTTTCCTCCAATCTGCTGTCCCTTCTATCACACCCCTCCTCCCCCACATCTCCTTTCTTTCTATTTTCTTCTAGGTAAAGATAGATTTCTATACCCCATTGCCTATATATCCCATTTCCCAGTTGCATGTAAAAAACAATTTTTAACACTCATTTTTAAAACTTTGAGTTCCATATTCTCTCTTTCCCCCTTCCCCATCCATCCTTATTGAGAAGGAAAAGAATTAAATATAGGTTATACATGTGTAGTCCTGCAAAACACTTCCATAACAGTCATGTTGTGAAAGATTAACTGTATTTTCCTCTATCCTGTCCTTCCCTTCACTTATTCTATTCTTTCCTTTGACCTGTCTCTCTACCAAAGTGCATGCTTCCAATTACCCCTTCCCTCAATCTGCCATCCCTTCTTTTATCCCCTCTCTGTTATCTCCTTCCCACCTGCTTTCTTGTAGGGTAAGATAAACTTCCACACCCAACTGAGTATGTATTTTATTCCCCCCTGAAGCCAAATCTGATGAAAGGAAGGCTCACTTATTCCCTCTCATCTTCCACTGCTTCCCTTCCATTGTAAAAGCTCTTTCTTGCTTCTTTTGTATGAGATGATTTACTACATTCTACCTCTCGCTTTCTCTTTCTCCTAGTACGTTCCATTCAACATAATTTTCTTTTGTAGATATCATCCCTTCATATTCAGCTCACTCTGTGCTCTCTCTCTCCCTCCCTCTCTCTCTCCCCATTTATATAGACACATATACATATATATGTATAGATGTGTGTATATGTATATACTCATACACACATATATGTATATGCGTATACCCCATATATATATACATATATATACACATACATACATACATACACATATATTCCCTCCATCTATCTTAATATCGAGAAAGGTCTCATGAGTTACAAATATCATCTTCCCATGTAGGAATGTAAACAATTCGACTTTTTTCTCTTCAGTGATTTTTTGTAAACCTTTTTCCATTTGCCTATTCTGTTTTTTGAGTCATTCTTATCCCTATTGGATTTTTGTACCTGTTTTGTCATTTGACCCATTCTGTTTTTTATGGTGTTATTTTCTTCAGTATTTTTTGAGTCTCCTTTGCCAAGCTGTTAACTCATTTTCATGATTTTCTTGCATTACTCTAATTTCTCTTACCAATTTTTCCTCTACTTTTTCTTACTTGATTTTTAAAATTCTTTTAAAGCTCTTCCATGTTGTGAGACCAATTCATATTTTTCTTGGAGAATTTGGATATAGGAGCTTTGACTTTGCTGTCTTCCTTTGAGTGTGTGTTTTGGTCTTCCTTGTCACCATGGTAACTTTACATGGTCAGAATTTTTTTCCTGTCATTTGCTCATTTCTCCCCTCCAGCCTATTTCTTGACTTTTAACTAAAGTGGGACTCTGCTTTCCAAGTGGAGGGAGCACTATCCCAAGCTTCAGGGGTTTGGTACAGCTATTTTCAGAGATAATTCTAGGAACCTGTATGTTTTCAGTTTTTTCAAGGTGGCATGATCCAGGGAGAGGTGTCTTTACTACTCTTGTGGACTATGTTCTGGTCTTTGAGTAATCATAAGCACTCTTTTTTCACCTGGAACTATGATGAGGGTCCCCACTCCACTGTGGCCACAAATTCTGGTATACTAGTGCTCCTCCTCACCCTGGGACTGACATGTAGAACTGGGACCCAGATTCGAGTATGGGTAAAGCAACAAGAGTTCTGTCTCAGTACTAGCAAAGAGACCTCTATAATTTCTCTCTCTCTCTCTCTCTCTCTCTCTCTCTCTCTCTCTCTCTCTCTCTCTCTTTCTCTCTCTCTCCCCTCAGTGAGGTAATCAGGGTTAAGTGACTTGCCTAGGGTCACCTAGCTAGTAAGTGTCCAGTGTCTGAGGTCAGATTTGAACTCAGGTCATTCTGACTCGAAGGCTAGTTCTCTATTCACTGCATGGCCTAACTGCGCCAATCCTGTAATCTCCTTCTGACCAGTTGCTCGACCCCTTTACCATCTATGGTCTGAGAGCTCCATAACAGAATTAGAGACATTAAAATGTCTCCTTGGATAAATCCAAGGAAAAGTTGAATGATGACCTTGCCCCAATTCCTGGCACATAGTATGCACTTAATAAATAATTTTTCATTCTTTCATTCATCTGTGATGTAGGGGTTATTTCTATTCTGACTGGGAGTTTAATCCTATTGTCCTCAAAAGGCTTTTCTAATTCTTAGATTCTTCGAATTCATGAACTCAAGTCACCATAAGTTAATCAGATATTCTCTCTTATTTATATATGTGAACCTCACTTTTTCCTTTCTTTCAGGAAGAAATCATCACAGTATCAGGTGGAGAGTTACTGCAGAAACCCTGTGGACAGAGGGACAACCCACCAGATTACCACATGTTATTTGATTGATGTTCTTCCGTGGATCAAGTCTCCATCAGAGTTCCCCAATTACCTTGTATGCAGTACCTTCCCAATATCCCCTATTTTTTACCAACAGCTATGGGGGTGGGCATCTGAATAAAAAGGGTTAAAAAGCTTGTTCTGAAAGTTTTCAAAGCCTAATGGCAGCCAGCAATTTCCCCAGAGTGATTCACCACCTTTTTGGCATTAAGAAAGTCACCAGTATCATGTCATTGGTACTCAATTATTGTCATTTTAAATGTAAACTGAATTGGTTGAAAATAAAAATATCTCCCGTGCGTATTCATGAGGGTGGTGGTTTCATAACCAAATGATAGATATTGAAGGAGTGTTGGGACAGATAGAGTGATAGACATTAATTCAGGAAGATCTGGGTTCAAATCCTGCCTCTGATATTGATTTTATGACTGGATAATTTTTCAAACTTCTGTGGGCCTCCGTTTCCTCATCTCTAAAATGAGGGCTTGGACTACATAATTCATAAGGTTTGTTCCAACTCTAAATCCATGCTTCTATAATTCTGAATCCTAATGGTCAATCTATTCACTAAATGAGTTATCTGCCACTATTTAGCCTTTCTTTTTTTTGTATGTCTTTCTATGAATGCAAATGTATGTCATTTGAGCTCATGCAATGAAGCAAATAATACAATATAATAATATTATAATAAACTCCTTGAGGGTGGGAAGTATTTTGCTTTTGTCTTTGTCCCTTTGTCCTTCGTGCTTAGCACAGTCCCTGACATATGATCACACACATATACACACACACACACATATCTATAATCTATATATTTTTATATAGATATAGATATATCTTTATGTGTGTGTATGAAATAAATGCTTGCTTGTTGAGACGGCAGCTGAATCTCTCCCTACAGGTTTGTTCAACAGTTAAATGTATATTTGGGGATATTCTCTAATAGTTCACTAGACATAATATGTTAAGAGAGCTATAATATCTCTGTTTTCCAGAATGTTGCCTTTGTTTCTTTATTAACATTATCACAAGTGCTTCCATAACTTTCCTGGACTTGATCCAACTTTCTGTATAGCATTAGCATAGTGGGGACAAGGGAGAAAATCACATGCCTTACTCCTACACTTTGATGAATGGATCTGTTGCACTGTATCCACTGATGCACTCTGAAGCCCCTCCACACCTCACCCTATGCAATTCTTATACATGTGTTTGCATTTATATCCTGAAGAAACTCTGCCCCAGTAAGTTACAGATTTTATTCTACTTCTCTGAATGTCCCCAAGGTACCCTCGTAACGCATGGACTGCATCTCATTCCTATCACATGACCATATTTTGATATATATGCAGGATACAGCATTATTACATGAGTATCTATTTAGCTTATAGAATCACATTTCAAAGTTGGACACAGAGGGTGGAGCAGGATGGCAGAGAAAAGGCAGGATTCACCTGAGATCCCCCAAGCTCCTCCAAGAACCTTTGAATTACGCCATGAAACAATTCCTGGAGCAACAAAATTCATAAAAGGACAGAGTGAAATATTTTTCAGTCAAAGGCGGCTTAGAAGGTCAATAGGACAGGTATGTAAGACCTGAGTGAGAATTGAACACAATCCAGCACAAGTCATGTTGGCAGAGCCTCAGACCCAGGAAACTGGGAGCAGGCCTTAGAAGCACTGAATCAGTGGGGGCAGCAGCTGCTTCTGGAGTTCTTAGCCAGCAGATGGTTAGAGAGTTGAGCAGGAGAGGTCTCTTTTCTCACACTGAGACAGGACTCTGTTGCTTTGCCTGTACTTGGATCTGGGTTCCAGTCTTGGGTGGTGGTCCCAGTCTTGGGTGGTAGTATCAGGGCAAAGAGGAGCACTAGCCCATCAGATCTTGTGGCCACACTGAAATGGGGAGCCTCAACACAGTTCCAAGGCAGAAAAGAGTGCTTAAGAGAGTAGTAAACACACCTCTCCATAGTTAATGCCACCATGGAAGAATTGAAAATTTACAGGTCCCTAGAAATATCTCTGATAACAGCTTCTCAAAATCCCTGAATATTGGGACAGTGTGCACTCCACCTGGAAGCTGAGCCCTACTTTAACAAAGAGTTAAAAGTCAAGAAAAAAGCTGGAAAATGAGCAAATGAGAAAAAAATTGACTACAGAAAGCCACTATGGTGACAAGGAAGACCAAAACAGGCAATAAGAAGAGGACAGAAAAATCAAAGTTCTTACATCCAAAGGCTCAAAGAAAAATAAGCATTTGTCTCAGACAATGGAAGAGCTCAAAATGAATTTTAAAAATCAAGTAAGAGAGGTAGAGGAAAAATTGGTAAGAGAAATTAGAATGATGTAAGAAAATCATGAGAAAGAATTAACAGCTTAGTAAGAAGACAAAACTATGTAGAAGAAAATAATATCTTAAAAAATAGAATAGGCCAAGTGGTAAACAAGGCATAAAAATTCATTGAGAAAAAGGATAACTCCCTAAAAAAGTAGAGTTGGTCAAATTGAAAAGGAGGTACAAAAAATCACCGGAGAAAGTAATTCATTAAAAAATTATAACTGAGTACATGGAAGCTAAAAACTTTATCAGAAATCAAGAAACTATAAAAGAAAACAAAAAGAATGAAGAACAACATAGTAGATAATGTAAAATACTTCACTGGAAAAGTAGCGGCCCTAGAAAAGAGATTCAGGAGAAATAATTTTTAAAATATTGAACTTTTTGAAAGCCATGATGAATAAAAGAGCCTAGACATCATCTTTCAAGAAATTCTCAAGGAACATTGCCCTGATATTCTAGAACCAGAAAATAAAATAGAATTTGAAAGAATCCACTGATCACCTCCTGAAAGGAAATACCAAAATGAAAACTCTCTAGAATACTATAGCCAAATGCCAGAGCTCAAGGAGAAAATATTGTAAGCAGCCAGAAAGAAACAAGTCAAGTATTATGGAGTGATAGTCAGGATAACAAAAGATTTAGCAGTTTCTATATTAAAAGATTGGAGTGCTTGAAATATGATATTACAGAGGACAAAGAACTAGGATTACAACCAAGAATCATCTACCCAGCAAAACTGAGTGTAACCCTTCAGTTGAAAAAATGGATATTCTTGATGTCCTACTGTGAATCTCATCATTGCTTGTTCTGAAGTGTATTGCCTTTAAACCAGAATGCTTCTTGCAAAGTGTAGACTGTAAGTATACTTACTGTACTCTAGGTGTAGAGTAGGGAAGAGGAGGTATGCAAGATTCAAAGAAATGAATGGAAATAAAAGACCTGCTGTATATCTATTCTGAAAGCAATGGCCCTCCTGTCGAGAGCTTTAGGCTGGAACAATACCTAACTCTGCCAATTTCTCTAACCTTCTACAAGTTTTAAGTAGAAAACACCAATTTCTTACAAGGTTAAAAGAAAAGCAAGGGAAATTCAGTTAATTCCTACAATGTGTGCTATGAGGCACCAGGACAGATCAGACATTCAAGGCCCTTCACCTCAGGATGGGAAGGACATAACGATTATGCTATAGTATTGAACAAATGCAAAATATTCTTTGTTCACAAATACCGTATCCATGAAAGGCTAGATTCTATTAATGCCCCAGTTTTAGAGGGAAACAAGGGAATCAGATAATAATTTACTGTATGTGAAAATTATTTGAAAAAATCAAAAGCCTTTGATAGATATAAGGTGGTGAAGGTATTATAATACTGTATTTATTAGAGCTTGAAGAGAGATGGAATTTTAGTGACGCCAATGAAAAAAGGGTCAGATACCAATGGGACTATGGCCTCTAAAGGTTTTCAGGTGCTCTAAATGTAAAGAAACTACATTCTACATGAGTGTACACATAAAAATGCATTGAAATTGTGAAGTAGTAAAATTCTGACCTTAACAAATGAATGAATTTCTTGTGACAGAAAGATGACAGATTAATAAACAGCATAAGAAACACATTTTTGAGATGTAACCAGTTAAGAAATATGTTTTGCACTGCTGTGCTTATAAGATAAAATACTTTTGTAATCTTTTTCTCTCCAGTGAATGAGGGGAAGTAGAAAAATGCAAAAATAGATTCTTGAAAATTTAAAAAAAATAAAAGTTGGAAGCATTAAGTCATGAAGAACAATGGATTTCTTTAGGTTTTGGCCATATCAGGAGCAGCTAGTGGGTCATCTGAACACATGTAACTGTATTTCTTCCAAATGGGATGGGAAATCCTGCCACCTCAGTGATTGTTGAGGGCAAATCAATTCTTGTAGATCTCAAAGAGCTTGTCTGCTTTATTTGGTAGCACATTTCGTAATTTTCAGATGTGGTTAGTAAGATCAATTTGACATTCAAATTTTTTGGATAATTGTGATTCTCCTTATTTGGCCACTGATCTTTATTTGAAAGGCAGTTTTGGACATATTGAAGGAAAAGTTTCCCAGGAATCCACAGTGGTTCTGGTTAGAGACTATGAAAGCTTCAGAGTTGGGATTTGTGTATCATTGGCACGGTTGTCCCTAATTAATATGTGAGAGATAACAGTCAAATTTTCCATTCCTAAAGCACTTATTTCTTTTATTTCAGGTCTGTATTCTGTGCATGTCTCATATATTTTAGATTTTACCTAGCTTTAAAATAAATTCCTAATAAGTTGTCCTGCAAATGAAATTACTGTCTGGAAAACTGCAATTTCATCTTGAGAGTTTTATTATGCTAATAAATGTCAGGATTCTCAAATAAAGGGATTGCTTTTTTTTTTCTCAGCATCCTACAGAAATAATGAAAAACAACCAAGAAGCTCAGAGACCCAGCAAAGAAAACTTTACAATATATAACCAGAGAGAAAGCTGTAAAATATAGTACAACTTAACTGACGATAAATTTCAGAAGAAACAAAGGCATAGCACAGCAAGCCCAGATTAAATAAGGCAGGAAGTTCGATAGCAGGGTAGGCAGGCAGCCTCAGGTGGAGGGGAGTGAACAAATGGGTACTCTACTGGTAAATGAGATTTGGGCTGGCCTAGGTGAAATTCTCAAATAGGTGATGTGACTTGGTGGTCACAGTCTTCCTTTCGGGGCTCTTTCTCCCCTGCTGAGGCTGACACCAAGAGTGCCCAGAGCCTACATGCTTATTTTCCTACTCTTTTCTAGGTTTCTCTTCTCTCAGGAAAGGCTCTGAGATCAGTCATTTGCAACTTATCCTATCTAATCACTGCTTTTGTTTCTCTTGGGGACATTTGTATTTTAATCCTGATTTCTTACTGTAAAAGAAAAAGCTTTGCTCCCTTGTAAAGAAATTTCAGGCATTTGTATCAGGTAAAGGATGTGTATGCATATGCGTGTGTGTCTGTGCATGTGTGTATATATGTATGTGTCAGTGGGGGCTATAGAGGTCTTCTAAGAGTCCCTGAAATCATACAGAGGAATCTAGACTCAGTCTTTCAGAATGAGGACAGATGTATCTCCTCTTCCTTCAAAGTTCTAGGTATTTCCTTGAAAGGTTGAAGATGAGTCTTTCTAATGATAGAGGCTTAAGCCACTATTCTGACATATTCCCTTCATCTTAACTATTAGTACCTCAGTTCTGTTCAATAAATTCAAATAAATTGGATTTTGGAACAGGATGTTTACTGAGAAGACATAAAAGGAATAGAAGTTATCAAACATTTCTCCCAACACCTGTAATACCTCAGTGCTCAGGGAGAGTGGGTTCAAACTTAATGTAGTTTTAATGTAGAATTTGTTCCACAAAATTCACTTCCAAATGTGGCAAAGCCATTACACGAACCCTTGTATCAGTTTCTACTGGGTTGGGTTCTGAAGGTGGTCCCTTGGGTTCTTGCTACTTCCTTAGAATGTAAGCCCCTTGAAGGAAGAAAGGTGTTTGGATTCCCAGTGCTTAGCATAGTACCTAGCACACAGTTAATGCTTATTAAATATTTATTGACTTACAGACTGAACTAACTGGCCACAATAGCTGGTATGGTCATCAGTCCCTAGAGGTCTTTGTGGCTTACCATTTTAAACTTTTGAAATTTATAAGGTCATAGGTGTCTTTGATACACCCCTTAAATAGGAAGGACTAGACATACCAGAGAAGAAACAACTACAGGGCCATGCATTCATGGATTGCATGGTGGTAGCCTGGGTTGGGGTAAAGACCCAAGGTCTAAGGTGTTTCTCCGCTCATAGCATTCCCTATCTCTGCACTCAACCATAGATAGTTAAGAAAAAAGCCAGATATAGAGATTTGCTTTGACTGTTTAGTGTCTTTCAAATGCACCTTAGTTATTACTTCATGACCAGTCAAAATGGCTTCTCTTCACCATATGGTGAGCCGTAGAGAGCCAAGTAGAGAATATCTGCTCATGCTCCAAACTGGGGAGCAAATGCTTCCCTTCTGTTAAACATCATCATGATTTTCTGGAAATGGGCTCCCTAACTTCTTCCACATGGGGTGTGAATCAGTTGAGCAGAAAGTGCCACTCCTCAGCCCCCTGCTGTACTCCCCTTCCCATATCCCACTCAGACAAAGGTAAAGTTCTCCAGCTTCACTTCTATTGTCTCTTCATATCTTTTCCTTCTGTCATTCTGGATTTTCAGTCTTTTTTGCTCTCCATCCTAATTGCAAATCCTCTCTGCAGACTGAAATAACTGTAAGGACTTCCAATCCTCTATATGAGAAGTGAGCTTCCAATCAGAAGCACTGAAGTACTCAAGGGAGCTACAGATTGCAAAAGTTCACTAAATCATTCCATGCCCATCAGTAGTTCCCCCCCATGGGATGCTGAGGAGCCCAGTTCTGAATATCAAATTAGATATCTACTACTAAAAGGAAACATAAGTTGTCAATGACTTCCAGGAAACTTTAAAAATATTCTTGCCATTATATGTTCCAGCCTGCCTACTAAAAGCAATCCTTCATATTTTCTGTCAAGTCTTTTGAGAAAAAGTATAATTGTTAAGTTACTTTAAGAATCTCTAAGTCTGTATTACTGGGTCATGGGGATGGATGAATTTATTGGAGAGGGATAGAAGATATGAAGAGGATGAAAAGTAAAAGGAAGCTACCAGGCAGCTTAAGAAGAACCCATTTAAGACCAAGAGAAAAGAAATAGAATTATGAACATTAGAGCGAGAATATTTGTTGTTGTTAAATCATTTTCAGTTGTGTTTGGTTCTTCATGATGTCATTTGAGGTTTTTGTGTCAGAGACACTGCAATGGTTTGCCATTTCCTTCTCCAGCTCATTTTACAGTTGAGGAAACTGAGGCAAACAGGGGTAAGAGACTTGCCTAAGGTCACACAGCTCCTAAGTGCCTGAGTTCAGCTTTGAACTCAGAAAGAGGAGTCTTCCTGACTCAAGGCCCAACACCCTATCCACTGCATGACCTAACTGCCAAGAGTGAAAACAACGATGTGTAGAATTCTCAGAGAAACACTATCACCACCACTAGAGGAAACTATTGCTATAATTTTCAAGTCTTGTGTTCCTAAAATTCCATTGTTCACATGGATTTGAGTCAGTCTTGTCAAGAGTCAAGACCTTGTGATATGAAGTCCACTGACCATTGACTCAGTCCCCACTACTATGGTAGGGGCACATATAGAGGTATATGCATCAGTTATGGCATGTCAGCCCTGTGACTCTGCTCCCACCTATATTGGCCCTCAATGTTCCTTTCAGGACCAGTATTTTCTAAATATTTACTTAACCCCAAGAAAGATCATATATATTTCAAGCAAGCTATTTAGTTAGATTAGAAAATAACACCGAGAACTTAGACACAACGATCACTTTTTTCCACAAATCATGGCATCACCCTCATTCATAATTTTATTCTCCAAGGTTAAAAATCAAAACAAACCCCAAACTATTAAGTCTTTCCTTTTCAGCATTTCAGCTATAGCATGGGCACTGGAAAATAGCTGAACAATAATCTTCCTAGTGTGATATGTAGGCTCCTTACTCTCTCAGGGCAAGGGTGCATTACATTAGCCCTCAGGACTCACAGTAGCATGAGACAATGGGGCATCTCTTTCTCTCCTCTAATCAACTTCAGTCTGTACTATGTTCCCCCATTTTGGGGGTCCATGACTAGAACCCTAGTTGTATTTAACAATTTCACATTGGGTAACTTTATAAAGGGACATTCATTTCAAAGATATAGTGAGAACAAACGTATACACATTGTTCCTGGTTCCATTTAACCAATTAAAATACAGTAGTTTTAACCAAGAAATACTGACTTCAGAGATATAACAAGAACAAACATGTAAACATTCTACCTCCCTCCAATAAGTCCAGGAATATGCTGTCCCCTACAGCAATGATATCAAACTCAAATAGAAACAAGGGCCACTAAACCATACTTAAGAGACCCTGTGGGCTTCATAGTGACTTAGAAAACCATATATTAACATTATCTAAGTTTTGTTGTATTTTCATTTATTTATGTAAATGTTTAGCAACTACATTGTAATCAACACTTACTAATGTTGACCTATGTTTGATACCTCTGTCCTACCCAATGGGAATTTTTGTGGTGAAGGGTCAAAAGTCACCTGAGCTTCTACCTGATATTGGTCCCAGCAAGTTCAAGTCCAAAGCTGGCATCATTGTCAAATGAGACCTAGCTTCATTTTTTGCTGGAATGAGTCCAAAAAGTCACTCCTAAAGATAACTTCTTACTCCTTAGAGCACTGAGGCTGGACTGAATGCAATACCTGGCCTGAGTTCTGACTCTTGGATTAGTTGGATTCCCACTAATGTCAGAAACTCTATTCCTTTAACCTAGAATGGAAAGACCAAGGACCCAAACTCATTTCTCAGGGGTCATATGGCATCAGAGGGAGAAAATGTCTTAAAGTGTCCCTCTTATTTTCTGGTCTCTTACCAAACACCACAAATAAAAGAAAATCACAGAGCTCCCCTAGATGAGAATAAAGCAAAAAGAGTTGACCAGAGCCAACTAATGGAGAACTAGGTGGATAGAGTGCCAGGGTGGAGTCAGGAAGACCTGAGTTCAAATCCAACCTCAGACACATACTAGCTGTATGATCCTGGGCAAGTCATTTAACCCTATTTGCCTCAGTTTCTCCATCTATAAAATGATCTGGAAAAGGAAGTGGCAAACCACTTCAGTATCTTTGTCAAGAAAACCCCAAATCAGGTCACAAAAAGTTGCAGATGACTGAAACTACTAAAGAACAACAAAGAGCTTACAAGACCCTTTTGGAATATTCTGACAGATTTAACTAATCAGCCAATCCAAAAAGGTTCCTTTTAGTTATGTGGTTAGCCAAGCTAAGGAGTTACAAAATATCCACACTCTATAGTTACTTCAAGGGAATTCCCTTATTTTTGATTATGAGAATCCTAGAAGCAATTCCCTTGGAGTTGGAATAGTTGAATCAGCTAAGCAATCTGATGAAGTCAGTACATGTACCAGACCTCCCTCAAGTCAGTAAAGCAAAAGACTTCCTAGTAACATAGAGTATTAACTCATGAGTAGTAATCTGTAGTAGAGATTCATACTGGAACACTCTGCAGCACTAAACTGAAATGTAATTTGGAAATGTTTAAAAACATAAATAAAAATAAAACAAAGCATAGATAGTGTAAATAGGTGGTATTCTAAGCCAATACAGGGCCATCAGGGATCCTTATGTATTGCTTCAGTTACGCTGAAATAGGTTGAGTATTATGGAAGATTTTCGTAATTTTCACAGTGGCAGCTACAAAAGTGAACAGAGTAAGTTCAGGGCCATAGGAGTGCCACTTATTGTCTGGTAGCCCACTGTGCATCCATTTGGCTAAAGAGCCTATCTATCTCTTAAGACCTCCTTCTTTGGAATGTTGCATTCCTTAAAGTTTTCTAGGACTAACGCCACCCAAAGGCCAGCATAAAGGGCGATAGAATAGCTCTCTTGTTTTGAGTTGTCTTTTCCCCTCTCTCCACTTATATCAGTTTACTTGCATCGTTTCCCCTGGAGGTAACATTGTAATGATCCAGTGGGGAGGTAGTAGCCTTGGGTGGAATGGGGCATGTTGAATAAAAACATAGAGGTGCAAAAAGAATAATGAAAGAAGAGAAGAAATTAAAAAAAAACATTCATACCCATTCCATCTGTTATGTAATAGTGTTAAAGTCATAGTGATTATATTATTTTCCAAATAAACACACAAAATCCAAGTTATAGATAATCAGTGATCAGATCCACCAAAAACTCTTAACTGTGAAGTGTTGGCAGGCAAGTGTGCAAGTACAAATGTACATCAGCAGGAATATGTACATGTAATAACTTGTTTGCAGTTCAATACAAGATAGCTACATGACGCAGTATTTCATCATCAAAATTTCAACGTAGGAAAGAACCACACAAATTTACAATGTTATTAAATTTAAGATGTGTCATTTAAATTTTTTAAAATGACACAAATTTCAAAAAAAATAAAAGGCTTAAAGAAAGCAGATTTCTAGGGGGGCACTGAGTAATTTTTTTTTGAAGAGGGGACAGTAGATGAAATTAGTTTGGGAACCTCTGAAAACAGAAGCTCAAAGTTGTGTTGGCAATAGGTTGAAGAAGTATCTCTCTTTTATAGATATGAACCATTTGAGATTAAATAGTAATTAATTCAGGGATCTTATAAAATAAGAGTGTTGGAGTAGGTTCTTTTCAGCTCTAACATTCTGTGATTTCACTTATTCAGTTTCACCCCTATCCCATTCCGTATTTGCAGCAGAAAATCTCTCCTTTGAATAAAACAATCATTTAGACATGGAATAGCTTCAGACAGAGGTTAGATGGCTGCTTGTCAGGGAGAAATTGTAAAGGGGATTCTTTTCAGGTATGGTTTGGACCACAGGATCTTTGAATTTCCCTCCCAACTCTATGATTCTGTGAAAGTCACCTGATTTTTGACTCTTCATGTTAAATATAGCTAATTTAATTTATTTACATTCAACAAGCATATTGCATACTGTGCTAGACAGTGGGGATTAAAAAAACAAAAAGGGAACAGTCCCTGCCCTCAAGCAATTTAGATTCTATTGGGGGAAGACAAAATGTATGCCAATAAATACATACAAAGAATATATGTGGCTATATGTGTATGTATACACACACACACACACACACAAGATAATTTCAAAATAAGATCAACTCTACAAAATTGGAATCATTAATTTATTCATGCTTTATGTCTATCTGTTTTAAAAAGTCCATTGAGGGGGCAGAACCAAGATGGCAGAGTAGAAGGACAACCTGTAGGAGCTCTTCCCCCACAGTCCATAAAATACCTATAAAAAATAACTCTAAACAAATTCTAGAGCAGTAGAAGCCACAAAATGACAGAGTGAAGGAGATTTCCAGCCCAGGGTAGCCTAGGAGGCCAACAGGGAGAGTTCTGTTACACTGGGCTCAGAGTGGAACATGGAACAGTGTTGGCCATAGGGTGTAGCATGGACAGGATTGAAGCAGGGTTCAGAGCATCACCAGCAGCAGCTACAGTTCATGGAATCCTCAAACCACAAATGCCAAAGACAGCTTCAAAGGTCAGTGAGAAAGCTCTTTCACCTGAGAGAGAAGGAAACAGGTTTCCAGGTCAAGAAGAAAATATTGCAAGCAGCTAGAAAGAAACAATTTGAGTATCATGGAAATACAATCCGGATAACGCAAGATCTAGCATCTTCTACATTAAAGGATTGAAGGGCTTGGAATATGATATTCCAAAAGTCAAAGGAACTAGGGTTAAAACCAAGAATCACCTATCCAGCAAAACTAAGTATAATACTTCAGGGAAAAAATGGTCATTCAATGAAATAGAGGACTTTCAAGCATTCTTGATGAAAAGAACAGAGCTGAATAGAAAATCTGACTTTCAAACACAAGAATCAATAGAAGCATGAAAATGTAAACAGGAAAGAGAAACCATAAGGGACTTACTAAAGTTGAACTGTTTACATTCCTACATGGAAAGATAATATTTGTAACTCCTGAAACTTTTCTAAGTATTTGAGTAGTTGAAGGTATCACACACACACAAACACACACACACATACACACATAGACAGAGAGTACAACATGAATTGAACAGGAAGGGATGATATCTAAAAAAATAAAATTAAGGGGTCAGATAGGAATATATTGGGAAAAGAAGGGGAGAACTGGAATGGGGCAAATTATCTCTCATAAAAGAGGCAAGAAAAAGCTTTTTCAATAGAGGGGAAAAGGGAGGAGGTGAGAGGAAAAAAGTGATGCTTACCCTCATCACATTTGGCTTAAGGAGGGAATAACATGCACACTCAATTTGATATAAATATCTATCTTACACTACAGGAAAAGTAGGGGAGAAGGGGATAAGGGGGATGAAGGGAAGGCAAATGGGAGGAGAGAGTAATTAGAACTAAACACTTTAGGGGAGGGACAAGGTATAAAGAGAGAACAGAATAAATGGAGGGAATTATAGTTAGTCTTTCACAACATGACTATTATGGAAGTCTTTAGCAAAACTACACATATATAGCCTATATTGAATTGCTTGCCTTCTCAGTGGGGATGGGTGGGGAGGGAGGAAGGGAGAGAAGTTGGAACTCAAAGTTTAAGAAATGAATGTTGAGAATTATTTTTGCATGCAGCTAGGAAATAAGAAGTATAGGTAATGGGGTATAGAAATCTATCTTGCCCTACAAGAAAAGAGAGAAGATGGGAATAAGAGAAGGGAGGGGTGTGATAGAAGGAAGGGCAGATTGGGGGAAGGGGTAATCAGAATGCTTGGTGTTTTGGGGTGGGGAAGGGGCAGATGGGGAGAAAATTTGGAATTCAAAATCTTGTGGAAATGAGTTTTGAAAACTAAAAATAAATAAATAAATAAAAAAAAAAGTGCATCTTCATCTTCTAGAAGAGATAGATGTATGTAAACCCTATAGAAAAGCTTGAACATTAAAATCCACATTTACAACAATGTGGTGCATAAAGCATAGCTCTCAATTAAGGACCACACGTCAAGATATTCCTAAGAGATATGAGTATCCTTCTTTTGTTCAAATACTCATTTATATATACAAACATATATACATACATACATACATACATACACACATATATATGTACACATCCACACACACATATATGGAGAGAAAGATTTTCCTTGTATAGTTGAGTGCAAGGATTATCAAAATTGATCAGCCTATAAGCAGAGCTCGCCGTACTATTTCTGACTGCTGATAGAACACAGCATAGTACAAAAAGTATGTTGGTTGGCTCTATACAAAATAGTCAATCAGAAGAGTTTTGTTTAGATTGAACATCTCCATGTGGAGATACAGAAATATTTCTTTGTGTATCTCACATTATCAGCTCCCACACATCCAGAGGTTAGCCTTCAATCCACAGGAAGATTGCTATGAATATAAAGGCAGACTCACATTGGGAGCTGGAGGTTACCTAAAGGAAGATAGGTTGTATAATGTTTAGAGCACTCTTCCCTTTCAATTTCTTTCCAGAGGTCTATCATATTTAACTTTTCTAAGATTTAATTCAACTCCTTGAATTCCTTCTTATTTGTTTATCTAGCTGTGAGAAGGGGAAGTTGAGGTTCCTCACTGGAATAGTTTTACTATTTTCTCCTGTAATTCATTTAATTTATCCTTTAATAATTTGAAGGCTATGCCATGTGAAGCATATATGTTTAGTACTGACACTATTTCAGGGCATATAGTGTCTTTTAGCAAAATGTAGTTTTCTTTCCTATTCCTTTTAATTGAATTTCTTTTTTATTTTGCTTTATCTGAGATTATGATTGCTATACCTACCTTTATTTACTTAAGCTAAAGCATAATAGATTCTACTCCACCCCCTATTTTAACTCTCCATTTTCAAATATGTTCTTGTAAGCAGCATTTGTTGGATTCCAGTTTCTAATTTTTTGTGTTATCTGCTTTCATTTGGATACGTTCATCCTATTCACATTCAAAATTATGATTACTAACTTTTTATTTCCTTACACTGTATTTTCTTCATTGTATCATTCTTTCTTTTTATCCTGTTTCTCCTCTAAAGTTTGTTTTGCTTCTGACCACTACCGTCTTTTATCTACCAATCATTTTATGACTTCCTTCTTTCTCTTATTTCTTCCCCTTATACTTCCCTTTTGGGTAAGATAGATCTTTATTATCAAGTCAATGAGTATGTATGTATATATGTATCTATCTATACATATACACACATATTATATACATGTTTGTATATATATGCATGTATGTATATGTATGTATATTTTCCGTTTTAAATCAATTTAGATGTGAGTAATATTCAAGTATTGCCTTCCCCCATCCCAACATTTCCCCCTATACTTTAAAAGATCTTTTTCTACATGCTTCTTCTAAATGAGATAATTTCCCCCACATTTCAGCTGTCTTCTTCCCTTCTCCCAATGCATGTTTCATTCTCAGCTATACAGTTTTTTACATTATTTCAGCATAACTGACTCACTTCTGTGCCCTCTTTATGTAGAATCCTTTTAACTACTCTAAAAATGATGGTCTTAGAAAACATATGTATCATCTTCCCATATAGAAATATAGACAGTTTAACCTTATTGACAGCTGTATAATTTCTCTTTCATGTTTCCCCTTTTATCCTTCTCTTGAGTCTTGCATTTGAAAGTAAAATTTCTATGCAGCTCTGTTCTTTACATCCAAAATCCTTGAAAGTTCTCTATTTCATTAAATATTATTTTTTTCCCTTAAACGATTATACTCGGCTTTGCTGGATAGCTTTTCCTTGGTTGAAATTCCAGCTCTTTTGCCTTTTGGAATATTATATCACAAGTCCTATACTTTCTTAGTGTGGTAGCTGCTAAATCTTTTATGATCCTGACTGTGACTTCCTAGTATTTGAATGTATCTTTCTGGATACTTGAAGTATTTTCTCTTTGACCCGTGAACTCTGGAATTTAGCTTATAATATTCCTGGGAGTTTTATTTTTATATCTCTTTCGAATGGTGATTACTGGATTCTTTCAATTTCTATTCTACCTTCTAGTTCTTGGATCTTGGGGCAGTTTTCCTTGATTATCTCTCTTTGATCTATTTTCCAGGTCAGTTGATTTTCCAATGAGATATTTCACATTTTCTTCTATTTTTCCCATACTTTTGACTTTGTTCTATTGTTTCTAGATATCTCATGGACTCATTAGCTTATACCTTCCCAATTCTATTGTTTAAGGAATTTTTTGGACGAGATTTTGCACCTCTTTTTCCATTTGGCCAATTCCACTTTTTAAGTTATTTTCTTCATGCTTCTTTCACCAAGCTGTGAATTGTCTTTTGATAATTTTCTTCCTTTGCTTTCAGTTCTTTGCCTAATTTTCCCTCTATAATTCTTATTTGATTTTGAAAATAAGTTTTTAATTCTTCCCAGAATTCTTGTTGGGTTTTGGTCAATTTATATTTTTTCCCTTTGAGGCTTTGCTTGTAGCTGCTTTGACTTCATTGCCTTCTTCTGAGTTTGTTTTCTATCACCATAGTGGCTTTATATGGTCAGATTATTTTTGTTTGTTTGTTTGCTCATTTTTATACCATATTACTTGATTTGGAATTTTATGTTAATGTTGGACTCTGTTCCCAGGATGGGGTTGAAGTAGGGGGTTGTCTCAAGCTTCAGTTTTACACAGCTATTTTCAGAGCTAGCTCTAGGTGCTTGGAATTTTGGAATTTTTCAGTGCTTCCAAGGTGGTGTGATCTGGGGAGAGGTGTGGTTACCGCTCTTCTTGTCTGCACTCTTATCCTTACCTAAGGAAGGACCCTCCTCTCTTGGGACTGTAAACAATAGAGCCCCTCAGGGCTCCTCCTTTCTTGGAACAGGAAACAATACTACTTCTCAGGACTCTAGCTCCCTCTTGACCAAACGTGCTCCTTTCTACCTTTGAGTTATGATCTAGAACTGGATGTAGGCAATGAAATTGCCAAATGGCATCTGGCCCTGCCTCTAATGAAAGCACAAGGGTCCCCTATAATCTCTTTCTGACAAGTTGCCAGGTCCCCTTACTGTTTCAGGCTTGAGAGCTCCTAAAGCTGCTGCTCCTTCTGTCTCCACCACCTAGTCCCACCACTGATGTTAAATCCACATGGGCTCTGGGTCAGCTTTCAACCCTGTCGCAGATCTCTCTTTCTGACCTCCAAAGTTGTCTTAGGCTAGAAGAAAGTTTCACCCTTACTTTCTGTTCATTCTGCCACTCTAGAATTTGATTTGATTTGTTAATTTAAAGTTGTTTGAAGAGGAATGTTGGGAGACATTGGCCAAGAGCTTTGTCTACTCTGCCATTTTAGTTCTGCCCCTGGAAGTCTTCCATGCAATTAATGGAAGAGATGAAATTGAGTGATGAGAAAGGTTAAAATGGGTGAAAGGAAAAAGACAGACAAGGGAAAGAACATGAACAAATGCTCCTGAGTATATAGTCATAAATTTAAGACTAGAAGGGAACTTTAAGACCATCTAGTATAGTACTCTCATTTTACAGATGAGGTAATTGAAATCAGGAAAGGTTAAGCAATTTACCTAAGGTCCCACATCTAGCAAATGATGATCCAGGATCTGAGCATAGGTCCTCTCTCTCCAGCATCAGTATTCTTTCCACTTGTATTACATTGGTCTCGTGTTCAGGTGAGTACAGTGAGGAGAATAGAGTTTATGTATAGAAACTGTGATAGTTTCCTCTTGTTATCTGTAAAAAAATTGAATATTTAATGTCCCAAAAGATAGTTTCTTGATCTGATTCTGACTTCCTCTGACTTCTCTGTTCTTTAACACTTCAGTGTTTTATACTTCATCATGGGAAATCCCTGCCTTCATGTTAGAAAGAACACCAAAGACTATTTAGTCCAACCTGTGCTTGGTAAATGATTCCTTCTACAACATCCCTATTAAATGATCACATAGCCTTTAACTGAAGATCTCAAGTATGTTATTTCAATACTTATAGGGGGATCTCATTCTAGTTTTGTATAGCTCTGACTGTTGGGACATCTTCACCTACATTGAGCTTAAAATTTGTCTTCTACAACTTCCACTTGTAGTCTTTCCAAACTCTGGAGATCTTTATCATAACTCTGACCCGAAATGATGAGAGCATCTCCTCCTCAAGGTTCTAGGGCTGCCCTAAGGAGATGAGGCTTTTCTTCTCAAATGTACTTATTTTGAGCTGCCATTCTAGTGTATTTCTCCAATATCAATCACCAATCATAGTGTCTCCTTTATATCATTGTTACTCTACAATGTTTAATATCCTAGTACCATTTAACCATTAATGCCAATCCATTTTTATAAAAAGATATATACTGAGAAGATATTGTAAGAAGAGAAGTTACAAAGCATTTTATCACGCATAGTTTGGGACAAACATTCCTCTATATTCTTTTGATCCTTGGTTAGAGTATGTTCAATGTTAAAGCAGTTAATATAAATCCGCCACACCAAATTTAACTTCACATGTGGCGTAGCTGATGGATGAGTCATTGTCTTTCTTTCTTGGCTGCCTTCCATCCACTACTATGCTAGGTCAAGAAGATCATTTAGGAATTTTCTCCTTATTGGCCTTTGTTGTCTTCAAGATGTGGCATGAACTCTGGCTCCCAAGCCTTTGATGGCTTGCTTTCCTGACCTTTCAAAGCTTATAAGTTTGTAAACTAATTTGCTATTCATTCACCTAAGAGTAAGAAAGAGCAAATACAAAGAAGTAAAGAGTAGAGGACCTTATTTGTGGCACCATGTTAGCTGAAGTAGGGAGAGCCTAGGATCTCACTCAACCCAGAGGCTTACAGTGTGTCTTCCTCACTCAAACCAGCCAGGCAGGAAAAAGGGCTACACTGCCTTCATAGAAGTTCTCTGTTTTGAATTCTAACTGC
This sequence comes from Potorous gilbertii, assembly GCA_028658325.1. Taxonomy (NCBI): domain Eukaryota; kingdom Metazoa; phylum Chordata; class Mammalia; order Diprotodontia; family Potoroidae; genus Potorous; species Potorous gilbertii. The sequence continues at coordinate 513,494,082 of CM053769.1, forward strand.
ATTCTAAGAGGGTAGTCAATTAGAAAGTCAGAAACACATAGAAATTGCATCAGAAAAACACAAAGCACATGCCCACAAAGACTGCAGTCATTAAACCATCCCCTACTGCATATCAGACTTGACTATATGGAGATGGACCTTTAAATACCATGTTAAAGAAAGGTAGTCTATTTGGAAATTAATATTAATTAATGTTTAAGATAGCCTAGTAACAAACTGCTTTTAGGGCTCAGCCATACCTTCCTTCCTTCTGCTCCTTTCTCCCTGCCTGACTACACACTCAACCAATTATACCACCCGGAGATGGAAATGTAGCACTCTCAGGCAATTACCATCATGTATAGGAAAGAAAGAATTAAATGTTAGCTATAGATACATTTTCCCTGCAATCTCCACATCCACATGAATAATTTACTTTATCCACTCAAAAATTGCTTAGAAAGTAATACTACAAATCTACTTTGGTTCAGTTTTACCAAGGTGTCCTATTAAGTGCTGGTTAAAAACATAAAAATGAAATCGTCCCTGACCTCAAGTTGCTTATAAGAATATGTTCTTTCAGCTAATTTCAAATCCAAAATGTCCTTTACACTTTATCTCATTTGATCTTCGTGAAATACTATTGGTATTATAATTACCATTTTATAGATGGGAAAACTGAGGTTCCTTGACTTGCCCATAGTCACACATCGTTGTGAATGTCATTGCTGGGATTCAGAACCAGGTCTCCGTTGTCTCTACCTATGAAACTCTTTCTCTTACATCATACTTTCTCTGTGAAATAAGAATGGTCCCTGATTAAAAAAAGAAGCTGAATAAGTTATTCCTCACCCTCCCACAACCCAAAGAAGTTAGAAAATCAGTTGAATCCTAGAGTTTTGTGGAAAAAGAGTCTTCCTTGAGCCTGAATCTTTGCAGATTTTTTTTCCCATTAATACTTCAAGGAAGTGCCCTTCTCGTTATCACTAACTTTATGGATAGGAAAGTCCAGAATTTTGCCAATGCATTTCTGAAAAAGACAATTGACTTCTAGGTAGAGGAAAGACGACTCCAGCATTCTTTGTGACTTTCCTTTTGTTCAGTAAGGCAATCGGAGTGTAACTTTCTGTCCCTCCTAGGTCTTATAGAAAGGGTGTTAAAGGGTCAGTATATGGTCAGGACTGAAGTCCATATGACTTTCAGCTATTATTTCCTGTGACTTTGTTACAAGAGTCTTTGAGGCTCTAGAGCTATGGGAGTGTGTACATTGCTATGTCATCCATTCATCTCTTTTCAGAAAGTGCTTCAAAAATGAATGGTTTAGAAATACTTTCCTCTCAGGTCAGGCACCTAGTGCTTGGATGTCAGGGAACCCTCCCACTGTAATTTGTCAAAGGACACACTAATGGTCAGCAAAAATCTATGTGCCTTCCAGCTGGGGTAATTACTAGGTAGAAAGCTGTACTGTCACCTGAAAGGACCTGGCCTGCTAAGATGAGAGCTGGGATTTGGAATTTTAGAATAACATCAGCAAGGGACAAAAAGTCTTCAAGACAAGATCTATCTTGCAATAAGGTTCATTAAGAGAGGACAGCAGATCTGGAGTCATTCTTAGGGGGATGAGGGGAAATACATACTTCTAACACATACACCTGTTTAAATCCTTAGATTCCTTCAAGGCTCAATTCAAGTGTCATCAAATAACAGAAACTTCTCCTGATACCCTAAGTTGTTAGACTGTGTGTGCACACACATGTATATATGCATAAACACATGTACATATATAATACACATATGTATATGTGTATTATATATGTACATATACATAGATATACTCACATATGTATATATTATATATAAAATTATAGAATAATTTTGAGAATACTTTTTTAAATGTGTAATTCAAAGGAACTCAAGTATATTGAAAGATATTAAAAGAAATTGTAGGCACATTGAAATCTATCAAAGGATCCCTTGCAGGGGGGAGGCTTGTGGACCCAGGTTAAGACTCCTTAAACTAGATGGTTCCAACTGTGAGATTCCATAATGTATAAGGGCTAGCTCTGCCCTTAATCTGTTGTTTCACTTCTGGCCAATGACTTCTACTCAGTCATCTAGGTAAATCCAAACTCTTTCCAACCCTGGACTTCTGCAATTCATGCAAAGTTCACCACCCTTAAGAATAATCTTGTCTCCAGGTAAGGTGGAGTTGGTGAATAGTCTGTAGCCTTGGATGATGCCCGCAATTCATTCTTTTAGCCTTTGTCATTTCTAGTAATTGATCACTGTAAAACCCTTTAAAAAGTTTTGAAAAATCATATGTACTGTTTCCTTTCCTATCAATGTCAAATCAAATCAATGAAAATTTGATAGAATAGTTTACCGTAAACTCAGGTTGTATTAAAGCATCTGTTTCTTTATCAGGTAAGGTTGTCCTGGTCTCTAAGCTAGAATGTATGGACATTTCTCTTTCCTTGAAGGATGATGATAATTCAGTTGTTTTTGGTGAAATGAAGGCTTTTTAAGAATTTAGTGAATGATTTGCCACTAGCAAAAGAGAAAAAGTTAGGCTTCATTCCCACAGACTTTTCCGTTCTCTGAAGGTCTTGGAGGTACTTTGCAGAAAAGCAGAACCCCATCTTTTTCATGCCAGTAATCCACCAATATTGTGAGCAGTGGAACATAGATAGTGTAACTATCTTGGAAGAATTAGAAATGAGTATTGCATAAAGGGCAATTGAAAAACAAATGATGAGTATGAGTAAACTACAACATATATCCAATGAGGGATTTTGGAACAAGAACAAAAGTCATTGAGAAATTATGTGACAGAAAGAGAAGATGGAGTGGTTATGCGATGAGGGCAAAGGATGACGTGTAGACAGCCAGAGTACCACTGGTGCTTTTGTGATGTCAGGGATAATCAAGGAAGGTCTCTAGTGAATGGTAAATCCCATTTGCAAAGTTAGAGGAGAACATGGATGAGAGTTATACAAGATGGGCAGGCATAGATATATTGTTGGAAGGAACTTCAAAACTGATGAATTTACAGATCTCTTTGAGTAGTACTATAACCAAGGTCACATGTGTGGGGATTACAATAAACTGAAATTCCTGTCCTCAATAAGTTTATAGTAAAGAAGCTAAGCATCTAGTCAACACAGTAGAGTACTGATCCTAGAGCCAGGAAATTGTTGTTCTGTTATGTCAGTTGTTTCCAACTCTTTGTGACCCCATTTGGGGTTTTCTTGGAAGATACTGGGGTGGTTTGCCATTTCCTTTTCCAGCTCATTTTACAGATGATTTGTTAAGTGACTTGCCCAGGTCCCATAGCTAGGCTGATTTTGAAGTCAGAAAAATCTGACTCCAGGCCCAGCACTCTAGCCACTATACTATCTAGCTGCTCAGTGTCAAGAAGACCTGAGTTTAAATTTAATCTTAGGTGCTTGCTATCTGTATCACTGTGGGCAAGTCTTTTTTTGCCTATTTTTCTTTTTCTAATTAAAGGGACCATCCCTTGACTTCTTTAAGAGGCCTATTCACTGAATGGCCATTACTACACTCTAAGCAAGTACCTGAAAAGTCCTTGACTTGAAAGGGACAGGGTCTCACATTGCATCCTGGGCAATCTCCAGTCATCCTGATGAATATCAGGCCACTGGATCCAGATGGCTCAGGAGAAGAAAGTGAGGCTGGTGACCTGCACAGCCCTCCCTCACTCAAATCAAAGTCAACTGCAAATCATGTCATCATTTCTCCGATGTCATGGTCCTCTTTGAAAATGGAGGACAAACACAGAAAACCTCAGTTCCCCCTTCTATAAAATGGGCATAAAATATACCTACCTTATAGAGTTGTTATAAGGATAAAATGTAATACTTATATAAGATTCAAACCTTAAAGAACTGTGTAAATGCTAGGTATTTTTATTAAAAAGAGAGATAGGATAGAATGAAAAGAACTATGATTTTTTTTTAACAAGCATTGCGAATTCTTGGGGAGGAAATTCCCTCCATCCATGAAGAACAGATTGGTAACTGCATAGCAATTTATAGTCTTCAGCAGGATTTTTGCCGACTGAAAGGTTAAGAAAGTTACGCAGGGTTACACTGCCAATGTGTCTTAGAAGTATTTTTTGTTCTGAATCTACTTGACCCTCAGGCTAGCTCTCTATCCACTAGTTTACACATTAATACTTCTATGACAAATGAAACAAATAGCTACATCTATACATAGATGGCCATAATAAGTAATGTAAAGGGAAATGTGGCAAGTGTTATAAGCGAAGGAAATAAAAATGGGAATTTAAAGAGGAAGGTCATTTCCACCTGTGAGGACCAAAACATCTGAAAGTATCATAGATAAGGTAGTATTTGAATTGGGCTTTGAAGGATTGTAGACTTGTGGTAAACAGAAAAGAGGAAAGGCCAGTCCTGATGAAAAGAAAAACATGAGACAAGACATGAAGGTAGGAGAGTAAAGGACATGGATAAGAGAATGCTGGTTTGTCTAGTTTCTGTCAGTCTAGGGAACATTGTCTCTGTGAGAAATGAAAGAGAACAGCTCAGATATAGAAGAGTGAGCACTAGATTTAAAGTGAGAAGACCTGGCTTTGAATTTCAGGTCTACCATTTGTTAGGTTAGGCAGTTAGGTGGTACAGTGGAGAGAGAACCAGACCTGGGGTCAGGAAGACCTGAGTTTGATTGCAACCTCAGACATTTATTAGCTCTGGGACCCTGGACAAGTCACAAACTCTGTTTCCCCATCTGTAAATTGGGGATAATAGCATCAATTACTCTCAGGGTTGTTATAAAGATCAAAAGATATTTGTAAAACACAGCACAATATTTGACACAGTGTTATATGAATATTAAGTATGATAATGATGATGATGATGTTATGTGGGACCTTGAGCAGGTCACTTTGGGGTCCAGTTCACTTATTTGTAAAGGACTTGGACCAGATTATCCCAGAGTCCTCTCTGCCTCCCAGGGGTGTGGTTAGCATATACAAAGAACTCTACCAAACAGCATGCTGAGTGTGGGAACAGCTTTTGTGAAGGGAATTCTCTGCTCCTGGATTGATCTAGCTTTGCCTGACTTCTGACTCTTCCCTGGATGTTTTCAACCTCATCCCAGTTCTTCTATCTGTAACAATTCTCTCCAATTATCCGTCTCTCTCTAATTATAGCCTTCTTTGGCATGAGGACTTGATTCACTGACTCCCACGTCCTGATGTGCAACATACTGCTTTGTCTGCTATTTTGCTTTATTTTGTTGTTGATTCGGATGCTTGGCTTCTCCTGTTAGCCCACTCCTCCCAAGTCCATGGACAGATGCTTGTTTCTGACAACATCGTGCTTGCAATCCTTTCCCAACTAAAGCTTGTGGGTCACGAGAAATACCAGGAAGAAGAGCTTCATCTATTAATCACTCAGCAAGCATTAAGTGCCTATTATGTGCTACGTGGGACACTGGGGACATCAATAGAAAGAATGAAATAAGAGCTGTACCCTTGAGGGGGTAGTATTCTATTGGGAAAATCTATATATCTGTCCATCTATCTATTCTCTCTTTCTCTCTCTCTCTCTCTCTCTCTCTCTCTCTTTCTCTCTCTTTCTCTCTCTCTCCCTCTCTCACACACACAGATATTGATATACAGAAAAATACAAAGAGAATAAATATAAGTATAAAGCAGTCAGTGGTGGGGAGGGCTTTAATAGTTGGGGGATCAGGAATGCTCTCATTTGAATCTGGGGCTGGAATTGTATCTTGAAGTAAGATATATCCTAAAAGTAAGAGGTAAGAAGGGGGTATACTCCAGGTTTGGGAATGGCTAGTACAAAGGACCAGAAATGGGAGTTGGAAGGTAATGTGTAAGGAGGAGGGGGAAGCTCAGTTTGTCTAAGTCTGACACTAGGGAAATGGAAGTAATGCATCATGAAGCTGGAAAAATCAGTTGGGGCCAGGTTATGAAGGGTTTTAAAAAAAGAAACAGAGGAGTTTTATCCATTGGCTCATAATCCATTGTGTCAATAGTGTAAATTTCTAAAGAACAAATATTCAAAGTGGGATGCCTCATATTCTTAAGGCGGATTTGAGGAAAAAAAATATTTCATTTCCTTATGGGAGCTATGTGGAGGAGGGGAGAGGAACAGAGCTCATACCCTCCTGTACCCACCATGATTTGTGTACTTCCCTTAATCTCCATGTACTCCAAAAAGGGAAAATATCTGGCAAAAATATTACCTTACCTGCTGTATTTAATATTCCAATTCATCCAGATAATGTGAATTTTGTTCATTCCAATGTAAGAACAAAATCATTGCTAACCTTATGGTGTTAGATTATCAGACCAGCACTGGAGCTTGCAAAATTGATAGAGCTGGTGTTAGAATTTCTTGTGTTTGGAGTGGAGGGACCCACTGTTCTGTTTTGGGTTCTTTTGGAAATGTGTTAAGAGGAGGATGTATGTTTGCTCCCACTAAGACTTGGTGCTATTAGCATCATAGGGTGAACACAAATGCGAAAATATTATGCCATCTGCTCTGCAATGGCAAATCTAGTCACGTCAAAAAGTCATCGAATTGAAGAAATATGAGAACTTCGTTAGTAGTTGAAGATAAATTCGAGGGATATAAGAAGACCAAGGAAGCAGTCTTGCTGCTTCAGAAGCTGAAAACAAGGAACTACATCAAATGAAGCAGTGGAGTTTTTGATCCTAGAGGTACTAAGGAGTCATTGATGTTTCCTAAACAGTAGAGTGAGGTGGTCAGATCTGCACTTAGGGATAATCACTTTGATAACTTTTTGGAGTTTGCACTGGAAGGGGATGAGATGAGTTAGCAAGTCAATTCAGGCTATCATAAGCAAGTCAGTGGTACATACTTATAGTCATTGTCATTGGGAGAGACTGAACTAGTGGATCATTTGAATTCAGGAATTCTGAGTTGCAGTAGGGTTAAAGCCAATTAGGTTAAAATCTTCACTAATATGATGAGTCTTTGGGAACTGGGCTGCCAGGCTGTCAAACAAGGGATAATACAGCCTAGTTAGAAGGTTTATGAATGGCAGCTGAATTTCCAGTCTGAGAGACAATGAGATCCGATCTCAAAACTACTGACCATCCCTGCCCTCCCACCCCCAGGACCCGCACACATACAAAAGATAAACCAAGTAGATGTTGGGTTTTATTAGATAAGTCTTGGGATTTACTGAATCCATGCTAGTATAGGCATATAAAAATCCTAAATAAGTACTTACTAATGGATTGACTGATTAATAGATGTCTTCCAAATATTTAGTCACTTGACCATTATGAATGTCTATAGTTATAAGTTTTAGTTTCTTAGATGATAGCATATAAGCAAAAACAGTGTCTTTCATCCTCCATGGAGTCTGGAACAAGTGAGTCCTTTTCTCACATTCCCCATATCAAAGTGAAGGAAGATAAGCCCAAAGGCAGCATCTGTGGCTATAGTTACTAATCAGTCTCTGATGCTGACTTGCTGTGTGGCCCTAGGCAGATCACTGAACCTTTCTGAGTTTGAGGATCCTTGGTGATAAAATTACCAAGCTCCTGGGGCTTGATGAGAATTAATTAGTGCTTCAAAGTACTTGAAGAGCTAGGGGTGCAGGGGCTTGTGGAAATGGAGAGTGCTATTATTATGTCAGTCAATTTGACTACTCAATCTAAATGAGAGCATCTGTAGTTCTATTCATGAAGGCAGGAGCATATCCTACTGATTATTGATGATAAACCATTTAGAATGAATTGTATCACTTTTTACATTCTATTTTATTATCTCAAAACGACAGCAATCTCTATATATCAATGTTTCCCTTGAACTCTGTTGCTGATAACAGGGATTTTGGTTAAAAGAAATCCATGGCCTTTATTGCTTGATGGCTCATGTAACAGGGATGGATTTGTGTTACCCACAATGCCTTAACATAGCATGCTATTGTTTATTGGGAGACACTTCCTAGGATTTCATTTTTCTCATGAGATTTCATGGCTATGATGAAGAGTGGTTGAGTGGACTCTGGTGAAGAATTCTGGCCTATGGAAGGAGGGAGAACCAGTTGAGTCTTCAATGGCCAGCAGCCATTAGGGTATTCTTTAGAGCTGTGAAACTAAGAGAGGAAATACTCAGGAACTCACAAAAAGGGAGATTTTCTGGCTAGAGATATGGGAGTTCATTGCAAAGATCTAGGTCACCTTTGAACCTAGACTCTTCTGAACCCAAGTTCAGCCAATGTTACAGACTTACCAAGTAATATATATTGCCTTAAATAGAATCGACAGTTGTTCTGGAATGTCCTGTTTTGGTTGCCCCTTGTCTTCTTTTTAAGACAGGAAGAGATATGTTTCCTCTTTTATCTCCCTTTTTCTCAGGAAGCAACTTCAATTCTGCTGCAATTTGGGTAGTGCTCTCCAGTTTTCATTGTCTACACATTCATATCTCATTGACTCTTTCCAGTGCAACCCTAGCAACTTCAGGAGGCACTAGCCTTCCTTTTTGGAACTCTTTTCTCGCGTCGGGGTTCCTCTCTCCATATCCCTAAAACAGTCCTCATCCTTTTTCCCTCCTTCCTATCAAAGCCTGATCCCAGAAAAAAAAATCTGCTGTCTGTTATTTCTGCTTCAGCATGACCATAATGTATCCATTCCCCTCATCTGCCATAATAAGCCTGATCTCTTACTTGTGAAAGGAAAGACTTTATCTCAATAAAGGAATTTCAGACTTAAGCATAAGTGAGAAGGCTTTTCCTGGACTAGGAAGATTTCTTTGGGCACCTTGAAATCACTCCCTGCAGGAAACTTCCTTTTCCATCTATACTTAAAGCCAGCTTGTTTCTAGACAACCATGAAGTAGGCTAGACAGGGCTCTATTTTATATCTGGGGAAATTAAGATCCAGAAGGATTAAGAGATATGCCCTTGATGGTACTAGTTAATACCAGTTTGCTGTAGAACCTGAGTCTCTTGGCTCCTCGTCTAATCTTTCTAATATTTTCACTGTCTCAACGTGCATTGGGGAGATTGTAAATAGCCTTTCCTTTGGAGATTGGCATGAATGTGTCTGTCTCAGGAATCTGAAACAATAGGGCATCCATCAGAGGTTTCTAAGCCTGGCTAGGGTTACTTCCTCCTGTCTTGCAAGTTTGAGATTAGAAGAGAGCCACTCCACATCAAATAGTGTATTTCATTTTTAGATTATATTTAGGCTTCTGCAAAGCCTGTGATATTTATTCCTGGTTTTCAGACAAGTACTGAGCAGGAGGTAGGAGTTCTGCTGTTTGGGGGCTTTGTACTATCACTCATCCTTCTGTCGACAAGTATTTATTGAGCACTCACAAGGCAGACTAAACTGGGCACTTCCCAATGACGAATGTCCCCAAGGCTTTTGTAACCGTCACTACTTCTTTCCTTTGACAAAGCCAATTTTGTCAGGGTTTGTGAAGAGAATCAAAGGAGGAAAGAAACCAAATTAACATTGTTTGAGCCTTATTTGCCTATCTTCTTGTGTTTCCCTGTCTTGTTTACTGCAATGTAAGTCCAGGGAACAGGGAGTCCCAGATAGAGATGGGTAATTGGAGCTACAAGGAAGGTTAAAGAAGTCTAGGTTATTATTTTTAGTGCTTTGGGCAGCTAGGTGGCATGGTGGATAGTGTGATGGACTTTGAATCCAGAAAGACATGAGTTCAAATCCTCCCTCTGACACCTATTAGCTAAGGGATCCTGGACAAGTCATTTAACCTCCTTCATTCTCAGTTTCCTCATATGTAAAATGGGAGTAATAAAAACATGTACTTCCCAGGATTCTTGGAAGGATCAAATGAGACAGCACTTATAAAGAATTGTATAAAGTGCTATCTAAATATTAGCTATTTTTATTACTGATTATTATTTTATACATCATCCTGAATTGTATATATCCAAAAGTGGCCACTTGAGAGGCAATGGAAAGAAGACTGAAAGTCATGAGACCCAGTCTCTGATCTTTCTTAGCTCTGTGAACCTGTTGTTTAAACTCTTGGTCTCTTCTCAAAAAATGGGAATATCAGTTCCATATCACCCTTAGGCTTACGGTTAAGGGAGGGACTTTTAAAACCTAAAACACTACATAGTAGAGCCTTATTGCTGCTCAGAAGGGCTGACAGCTCTTCGGGACCAGGTGGAGGTGACTAGAGCTTTAATTCAGGGTGCCTGACATTGTTAGGGTAGGGAGGGAGGCAAGAAAGAGGAGCTTGTTTCTTTCTCTGGTGACCACTGTCTCTATGGCTCACCACTCAATCCTTCCACCATCCTATGTAGCTTTGGCATAATCACTCCCAGGACTTCATCCTCATGACTCCTTTTTCCGGGGCTTCTACAGAGAAGGGACATGTCACACCTTCTATCAGCACAACTCTACTCTAAGGGTTGACACTGCTACTTCCATCTAGCCTTCATCCTCACTTCAGGAATCCCCCTCACTTCACAAATTTGCCTCTGGTTCAAGAATTCCCAGCTATAGTTCCACTAATTGTATTCTGAGACCTAGGTTCAGTATATATAGTAAGAAGCAGTGAGCTCAGATAGTTTTCTTCAGTATACCTAGGGTCTGGTTCTCTGTAGCAGAGGAAATTCCTAGGACAACCAGAGAGACTCTCAGACTGTTTTAGTAAGGACTATCTAGTTAAGAGTTAGATTATCTAGTCTGGCCTTCCTGTTTTACAGATTGGGGAACTGAGGCTCAGAGAGGGAAGTGACTTTTCCAGAGTTACATACCTGCTTAGTGGCAGAATGAATACTCAAATTCATGTCTTCTAACTTCCAAGCCAGCCTATATTCTTTCCAGCCATTAAATAGTCCATGCCTCTTGAATTAACCTCTATTATTGTGCATAATGGGAGATCGATGGGAGGATATGGATAAGAATGCTTAAGGATGAGAAGGTATGGATGGTTGCAATCTGTATTGTTAGAGGGAGCAACTTTATTGATGCAATCATAGATAGATCCATCAAACTAATCAGCACAAGAGGCATCTATGTATAACCTGTAGGTCAAGGCCTCTCAATTCTGGGTTCTCATAGACTGAGTTTAAGCTTGGGGGCCATCCCCCAAATTCAGTATCTCTGGCTCATAGTGCTCCTAACTTGGAATTTATTTAGGGAAATGGAAGAATAAAACTAGTTTCTAGATCTTCACAGAAACAAGGAATAGATTCTCATGATCTTGTATAATTGCTCAAGGTAATAAATCCCATTATCTGGTACAAGGCATCCTTTATTTTACCCCACAGAAAATGCACAAGCTGTAAAGTACTCACTGGAGCCATAAACAAATGTAGAAAATGCATTAAGGATTCAGAGTAGCTCACTAACATTCAGTACAATTATCCTTCCTTGCCACTGGATTCCACATGTCCTCAGGGTCCTACAGGGTCCTTTCTAGACTCATAGTTCCACCTCTAGTTTTTACTTCTAGAAAGGAAATTCACTTTGTGCCTTTTAAACAGGTAGCTCCCTTCTTATCCATCCTACACAGTCTCAATAATGCTGTTCAGTTATTTTTCAGTCATGTCCAACTCTTTTTGACCCTATTTGGGATTTTCCTGGCAAATATATTCGAGGGTTTTTGCCATTTTCTTGTCCAGCTTATTTTACAGATGAAGAAATTGAGGCAACTGGGGTTAAGTGAATTGCCTGGGGTCATACAGTTAGTAAGTGTCTGAGGCCAGAATTGAACTCAGGAAGATGAGTTTTTCTGATTCCAGTCCCTGTACTTTATTCACTGTGCCCTCTAGCTACTGAGATTTAGCAGAGCACAAAGTTTAGACCTTTTGTTCTCCTATACTATGATTTTAGTTTCTTACTATTCCTCCAGAGGTAGAGGTGAGGTGGGCCATTCTCCTTTTTCTTCAAATGATATACTGCTCAGAATTTTCCCCTTCTATACATAAAGGACACACACTCTCTCTCTCTCTCTCTGGCTCTACTTTCATAAACATACATTCCTATTTCCTTCAAGTAAGCTAAATTTTCACCTTTGCAAGAAGTCTTCTGGGCTCTCTTAGTGGAAGTGTCTTCCTTCTGAGATTACCTCCAAATTGTTGTGTGTGTGTATCTTGTGTGCGTATTTTTTTTGTGTGTGTCTCCCTCATAAGACTGTAAGATCCTTGAGGCTAGGTACTATTCTTTATCCCCATAGTTTTCTTAGAAACCCTCTTCCCACTAAACTCATAAAGTATTAAATAAAGGCACTTGTCCTGTAAGTTCATCATGCTGATGATGGGGCAAAGTTGCACGTAGGAATGAATTCCCTATGCATTTATGGAAACTTACAATGGATTTAGGGTATAGGCTTTGAAAGTGGGATTAAATATTTATATTTTGCATGTGTAGGTACACATATATGAATTGCATATATGTGTATATATGCATGCATATGCAGTGGACAGAGAACTAGGGCTAGAATCAGCAAGAGCTGAATTTATATCCAGCCTCAGACATTTCCTATCTGTGTGATCCTGGTAATGTTACTTAACTATCAGTTGCTCCCACAATTTTAAAATGGGAATAATAACCCCTTCCTTCAGAGCTGTTGTGAGGATGAAATGAATTAATATTTATAAAGTGCTTAGCACAGTGCTTGGCACTTAGTAGGTACTTAAAATGCCTGTTTCCTTCTCAAATGTGTATGTCTATACATGTCTTTATATGTTTATATGTGCATGTGTGTATAGTTATGTCTGTTGTTCAGTGATTTTTAATTGTGTTTAACTCTTTATGACACCATTTATTATTTTCTTGCCAAATATCACAGAGTGGTTTGACATGTTCTTCTCCAGCTCATTTTATTGACGAGGAAACTGAGGAACACAAGGTTAAGTGAGCCCAGGATCATCCAGTTGGTGCGCGAGGCCAGATATGAACTCATGTCTTCCTTACTCCAGTCCACTCTATCCACTGTGCCACCTGGCTACTGTATATATGTATGTTTATATATATATATATATACATACATGTATATATAAAATGCATTTACATATATATATGAACATATACATATATAGGAATATATGTGAGTGTGTGGGGCTTTCTATAAATCAATTGAAAATTGTTAAAGAGTGGAAGTTATTTAAGATCAGAGGAAGAGAAAATCAAAATCTTAGGAGTTAAGGAACCACAGTGACTAGTTACCAGGATCATGTGCTCATTACCATTTAGTATCTCCACCAGTGAGGTGATACAGTGGCTAGAGGACCCAGCATGGAGTCAGGAAGGCATGAGCTCAAATCCAGCCTCAGGCACTCCTTAGCTGTATGACCCTGGGCAAGTCACTTAACCTTTGTTTTCCTCAGTTTCCTCAACTATAAAATGAGTTTAATGATATCAACTTCACAGAGTTCTTGTGAGGATCAAATGAGATAGTATTTATAAAGCTAAGACTTAGCATAGTACTGGGCACATAGTAAGTGCTTAATAAATTCTTGTTCACTTCTACCACCTATAGATAAAAAAGAATTCAGCTTATTAAAACCTTCAAGTCCATATTATCATAATATCAGAGTTTCTATTCCTTTCCACTGAGCACTTCAACACTGTTCTCTCCAAGGTCTTTGACTTCATGAATATTTTGAACTTTTGTAATTGACAAAACCTTTGGTGAAATAAACTTCCTAATATGGAAAATTCCATTCTGAAAATTTTCTCCATTTGGAAGATTTGTGCATCCCAGAACTATCAAAAAAAAATCTTTTGGCATTTTTAATGGGCTCCAGTCATATTCACAGCTTTGTTGCATTGCTTAGCTCACTAAAAAGATAACTGAACTATTGCTTGAATGTCACTGTATTAATTTTGTTATCTGAAGCTAATGCTACAAATCATCATGGTGCATTGTTGCCTCATCCATTCATACCCCTACTTTAAGAGACAGTCATTGTGGGTGAATTCACAGAAGCTAAGCTCTACCATTATCATTTCCAAGAAAGGAATGATATTTCTTCCTGAGTAGTGCAGTAAACACCTGAGCTAACTAGAGCAGATACACAGAATAGGCTGTGAGTCTCGATGGAGTCTAAGCCTTGTGCCCAAAGAGATATATTTGGCTCTTTTAATTTCCTTTAGGGATAGATGCCAGAATGCTTCTGACCAAAACTCTAGTCTCAGATTTATTCGCAGTTGAAAGAAAAGGAGGACTCCCACATGCATTCTCTCCTTCAGGCAGCAGGTCTCAGTGTCCTCCATAAGCCTTGTATCCATTCTTCTCTCCTCCCTCTTTACTCCTGCTGTTACCCTACCTCCTCTGCACAGTTGTCCCTGACTGCGGCAGCCCACACTATTATCTCTTTTCTCTGATCTACTGCATTTATAGCCGGTATCATGTAGTTTGTCCTTAAATTATCTATTTGTACAATATAAAACAAGAATTCTCACTCATCCCTTTCATTTGCTGCATCAGAGCATCTTTGTTCATCACTCCTATCCTTGGAGGGATTATTACAGTGTTATTTTGCTTCTTTTCCAAACTTGCTTAGGAACCTGTAGTCAGAGCTCTCATTCTAAGAGATGAGGTTATATTTCCTTCTCCAATGCTGTTTCTACACTCAGATGCATGAAGGAATCTAGGAATAGCTTCATTATATTTGGCCTTGAGCTCTTTTACAACGCATATGAAAGTCTAATACCCTGCCCTCCACTCCACCTGCTTCTCTTGACTCGTCTGCAGTTTAAATGTCAAAAACAAAAATGAATAATTTCCCCTGAAATTCCTCTTTTCTCTCTTAGCCACATATCTGCACAATAAAACATAAACCTATTGAACACCAGGGAATTTTGTTTACCAAGAGGTTTTTATGACAATTTAAAGGTTTGAAGATGAAAGTAGACATCCAGGATTAGATTATAATCCTAAAACCATAGTTGTGCCTGTCTATCAGCCTGGAAGGGATAGACAGAAGCATGGAAAAAACTGAATGAATAAACCATAAAGATATTTAGCTCTCCATTGGAGAAAGGAAAAGGGAAGAAAGGGAAGAAGGTTTCACTATATTTTCTTGGACTTTTGCTTGATTATCAGTTCATCACTCATATTCAGATTGTCTCCAGTCAGGAATCATTCTTCAGCTACATTTAAAGGACCTTACTGCAGCTTGTGTGGTCATCCCTGGAGTTTTTCTCCTTTCTCCTTGTTGCATCTTTAATATCAATGTCAGTGTCAGTTTGGGAGCCTGAGACTTAGGTGAATGCTGAGTAAATCTAGTCCATTCAGAAGGACAGAGCCTCAAATCCCTCAGGTACTTTTTACTCTATGCCCCCATTAGTGGTACCAAAAGGAGGGTTGCTATAACATTTGAAATAATATGAGAAAAAAAGAAAGATGTCGGAAGGATTTTTTTTCCTTAAACCAGATCTGTATTTTCAGTGATATAAGGAAAACCCAGTGAGAGGACTCTCCCTCCCTTTTTCAAATGTTTTCCTACAAATACTGAAACTTGCAGTCTTAGAGAGTTGCCTAGGGCCCCAAAAATTTAATGACTTGCCAGGATATGTCAGAAACAAGATGAACCCAGTTCTACTTAAGTTTGAGGCTACCTCTCTTTCCTATTTCTGCAAGATAAACATGGGAAATAAGGAGATCAAAATGGAGCTATTTGCAGCTGACGTGATAATGAATCTAAAAAGCACAACTGTCGAAAAACAAGCAATAAATGAGTTCAGCAAATTTGCAGTATGTAAGATTAATCCACAAAATCGTCATTTTTCTTATTTAGCGACAAAGATCAAGAAAACCTAATTTAAAGATAATAAATCCCTTTGACAATAACAACAGAAACTAGCAAATATTTGGGAATTAACCTAAGATTACACAGGACTTGCACAAGGACAACCATAAAAATATAATGACCATGATAAAGGAGAATCTAAATAATGGGAAAAGTACAAAATAAATACTTATAGATGGACCAGATTACTATAATAAAAATGGCAACACTCCACAAATTATATGTCTAGTGCAGTATCAAACAAAATGCCAAAGGGTTTCTTTATAAAACTAGAAAAAATCATAGTGGAATTTAGAGAAAAAAGAGTGCACAAAAATATGAAAGGACATACAGAAGGGAACAGCGGATGAAGGTGGTCCTGCACACACTTTAAAGCATACTATGAAGTGATTACTGTAAAAGCTATCTGATGTTAAGAGAAAAAGTGGAGGAAGAGAAACTAGAATAGATACAACAGATATCCAACCAAATATATCTATATCTCTCTCTATGTATATGTATGTGCAGATTGATTGATACTCCTCCTTGTAGGTACTGACTCAAATTACTTTTACATGTGCTTCTTTGATATTTGTGCAATCATGTCATCTTATTTACCTAAGCGTCACTTATTGCTAAAGTGTACCTATATTCTACTGTCATCTATTTACAAGTATTTCCCAAATGTGTATCTAATGGTTAGCTCTTCCCTGAGTTTCAAACTTATATGTCTAAAACTAAGCATTGGTTGTCTCCCAAAATCTGTTCCTCTGATTCCTGCTTTTGGCATTATCATTTTCCTGGTTTCCTGGTCTCAAAGGTATTTCTCTCCCTCATGCCACATTGCTGCAATTGCCTTGTGATTCTGTCTCCGTGATTTTTAAAATCTTTGCATCAGATCCTTCTTTTCTATCCCCACTGTCACCCTAATTCATTTTCTTGCTTAGACAATTAATTACAGGTGTCTCCTAACTGTCTTTTATAGTATAGCCTACATACACTAGTAACAGATTAAGTTTCCTAATTTATAGATCTGACTATGTCACTTCCCTACTTGGGAATCATAGTGACTTACATATTTCCTCTCTCATAAAACCATTCTATATACCCCCTCCCATATCCACCAATAAACACAGTCAAGCAAAACCTATCAACATGTTGCCCATATCTGAAAACGAGTGACTTATTTTTACCCATTTTTGCCACTCCTTTGCAGAAATGTTCAAGATATGTTTCACCATTAAAATCTAAGACGCTGTTCACAGCATTGATCAAAGTGCTAAAGTCTTTTATTATTGTTTTACAAATTCTTCAGCTTGTTTTGCTCTGTATCAGTCATATAGGTAGTACCAAGTGTCTCTGAGTTCTTCAGGTTCATCATTGCTTGGGTGTAATAATATTCTATTACATTTATATATTACAGTTTGTTCAGTCATTCTTTACTATTCATTCTCATTGGTCCTATAAAAGATAATATTCTACATTTTTGGCCTTTTCTACTGTCTTTGATCTCCTTGGGGATAAATGCCTTACTAGTAGAAAATTCTTTCCTGGGAGTGTTGTTGCTGATTTAAAGGGTTGGTAGGGCATGTAAAATTTAGTGACCTTTTTATAGTCACTAAATAATATAATTTCAAATTGTTTTCCTTTGGACCAACTTATGGTTCTTCCAGCAGTGCATTAGTGTGTCTGTCTTCCTATAATACTTATAGGAAGCATATGCTATTTTCATTTTTTGCAATTTTTGATAATTTGTTGTGTATGAAATAAATTCTCAGTACTGTTTTAGTTTGTATTCATCTTAGTGATCTGGCACATTCTTCCACTGATATATTCCTAAGTCTGTATTTCTTTTGTTGAGAACTGCCTGTTCATATTCTTTAACTATTTTTATTTTAGGGTAATGATCGTTGTTTTTGTATATTTATATCAAGTTTCTATATTTTGCTATCGGGACTTTATCAAAACTATTTGCTACATATTTTTTTTCTTAATTTGCTTAATTTAAGTTGCATTGATTTTGCTAACACAGATGCTTTTCATCTTCATGCAATAGAAATTTTTCATTTTATCTTCTATTGTTATTTCTATCTCTTGTTTAGTTAAGCATTATTTCCTCCATTCTCTAGTTTTTCCTGTGTGTGTGTGTGTGTGTGTGATTTGTGACAGAGAATAGGGACTAGGCCTTTGATTCAAATTGGTATAGGCAACCCTATACCCCAAACACCTTATCCCTCCTCCACCCTTATTGGCCTTTCCCCCAACATCTTCTTGAATGTAGGTAAATATCTTTTGCAATTAACACTCTTAGCTTCCTAGAGCTCTGAGAGGGAAAGTGACTTGTTCAGTTACACAGTTCATACATATCAGAAATAGGACTCAATCCTATGTCTGTTTGGATGTGAGACTGGCTCTCTATTTTTGGGTCATGCATCTATATGAAGCTTATAGTGGAACCGGTGTATGATGGTGATTTAAACCTAATGTCTGCAAAATCTAATTTCTGTTTTCCAGTTTTCCCAATAGGTTTTGTCTAGTAGGAAGTGCCACTAGTTGATGTCCTTGAGTTTATTGCTTATTAGATTACTATGTTTTTCAGTTGATCAGCTTTTCTATTTTTTTAACCAGTGGCAAATAGTTTTGAAAATAGATGCTTTGTAGTATGTTTTGAGATCTGGTAATGGTCGGCCACTTTAATTCCTAATATTTGTCATAATTTCTCTCCAAATCTTGGCTTCGTGTTCTTATTTTATTATTATTTTATTTTTATTATTTTATGTATTTTTATTTTATTATTATTTTATGTAGTTGGTAGTTCTGGTATGGTACCGAATCTGTTTATTGCTTCAGGTACTGTGATAATTTTTACATTGGCAAGCTCTACCAGGAACAGTGACTCTCAAATTATTTGTTTTCCACCATTTCTATAAGAGGTTTTAGAATTATGTTGATATGTACTTTACATTGATATGTACTAATTGTACTTTCAGTCAACCATATATCAATTATTTAGAGAGGAAAGGAACAGGCATCAATATAGTGCCTACTATGTTCTAGGTACTCTGCTAAGTGCTTTTTATAAATCCCTCATTTAATCCTCACAATAACCTTGCAAGGTAGATGTTATTAGTGTTCCCATTTTACAGTTGAAGAAACTGAGGCAAACTGAGGATAAGTGACTTGACTAAGGGTCATACAGCTAGTAAGTATCTGATTCTGAATTTGAACTCAGGTCCTCTTGATTCTAGGCCCAGCATACTATATCCACTGCACCGCCAGCTTAAGAGCCTACTGTGTGATGGGCATTGTATTAGAGATACAAGTTCAAAGAGCAAAGCTGTCTCTACTTACAAAGAACTTATTCTAATGAGAGAGACAAGTACATAAAAAATATCTATACAGCATGAATATAAAGTATATACACGTAAAATTTTTTCATACAAGACAGTTTGGTAAGGAAGGTGCTAGCACTTTTCAGGATCATGAAGTCTTCATGTGAAAGATGGTACTTGAGCTGTGTCTTAAAAGAAGACAGCAGCTCTGTAATGTGGAGGGCAGCCAGTGCAAAGGAACCGGCAGGAGATGGAGTATTATGAGTGAGAAACAGGGCAGGCAGATGTGAAAAAGAATGCCCAATTAAACTTGGAAAGATGGGCTGGAGCCACATTGTGGTTTTAAAGGTTAAACAGGAGATTATATCCCTGGAGTTGGTTTGAGTTAGGAGAGTGATATGGTCAGATCTGTTTAGCATGGATTGGAGGAGTGAGAGACAGGAGTCTGGGAGAAAAGATAGGAGCTTGTTGGAATAATCTAGCTGAGAGGTGATAAGGACCTGAACTCAGTTGGTGGTTGTATGGATGGAGAGTAGGATTGGTCTTTTTTATCAGGGTTTCTACTACTTGGGTAAAGTTTTTCACTTTCTGTTTTAAGCTTGTTTATTCTCCTGACACTTTTCTTAAGATCACTAATTTAATTTTTTATTGTTTACTTTTTCTATATGCTCTTAAGAGTTCTTATTTTCTGGAGTTCTGCTAGTTATTGAAAAGCTATTCTGGAATTTTAGGGTGTTCTCAAACCATAATATTTCTTTCATCGCATTGGTAGTTTTCTTCTCTACACTTGGAATAGTTGGGGAAGGACCCTCTCCATACTGTTCCTTGGATGCTTCTGGTGGTTTCCAACGGCTGGAGCTACTGTCACTCCTGCTCTTTAATGCATAATCAAGATTAGGAATACAGACTTCCAAGCAGCCACAATGAACACTTTATCTGAAGTGGAGTAATCAGCAGACCTGTTTGAGAATAGCTCTTTTTGATCCTATCTTCTCCATTAGTTTTGGTAGTACAGATACATATACCTGGCAGAGTGTGGAATCCCAGGACATAGTTCCTTATCTTTTCTTGCATTCTCAAGGTGGATTAGTGGAAGTGAGATCGTATTCCTCACTTGCTTAAGATACCCTATTGTAGTCTTGAACTGGGGAATTAATCTAGAGCTAGGATCTTTTCTATCTCTTTAGCATTCTAGGCCTTGTTGAGGGTACCATATTGGGGATGTCACTCACTGATTGCTAGCTCCTTCTGTAGTCCTGATTCAAGTGACTAAGTCCAGGCCCCTGCCAAATACTGCATGTTGTGGCAGCACCAGGCTTACTCCCTTTACAATCTTTGATTGGGGTGGCTGACCCCTCCTTTCTTCCATAGAACTAGATAAGTTAAAGGAGCTAGGGAATCAGTGTCATAAATCAGGTTGCTGAGACAAGGATCTTAAGCTTTGATTCTACCTTCTCTCATAGTTTTTCTGACTCCAAGCCCATCACTCCTTTTACTGTGTTACATATTCACTCTTTTGACAACTCCTTGAGATTAAAGACTTCAAAATTTTTTCTTTGTGTCTCCCTGAATATTTACCATAGTAGCCTAAGAAGTAGTGTGCCCTGAGCAAGCCTTCACTGAATTAATATTGAATCATCAATGAGAAAGAACCTCAGACATCATTAAGTGTATTTAATACTTGAGTAGTACTATAATACTATGAACATAGTATAATATATTTAGAACTGCAAAGAACCTCAGAGGTCATCATGTATAAAAGTTTTATTTAATAGATGAGGAAACTCAGGAACAGAGAGATTAGCTGACTTGCACAAGGTCACACAGCTGGTGTTTGAGGTAGAATTTGAACCCAATCCTTCCTATCTCCAAATCTTGTACTGTGTGCTATTACCCCTACAGTGCCTACACAATGTTACTTGAGATAAATTTGATTTATATAGATTTTCATTCAATAGCATGAAATAGGGGCAGCTAGGTAGTGCAGTGGATAGAGCACCAGTCAGGAGGACCTGAGTTCAAATCTCACCTCAGACACTTGACACTTACTAGCTGTGTAAACTTGGGCAAGTCACTTAACCCCAACTGCCTCATCCTGGGTCATCTCCAGTCATCTGATGACTATCTGGTCACTGGATTCAGATGACTCTGGAGGAGAAGTGAGGCTGGTGACCTGCACAGCCCTCCCTCACTCAAAACAAAGTCAAGGGCAAGACATGCCATCATTTCTCTGATGGCACGGTCTTCTTCTGCAATGAAGGATGAATGCACACACATATAATAGTTTAAAGTCTGATAAAGCTATAGGAAATAAAAATTGGAGAAAAGATTCAATATTTACCATTTGTAACTGGGGAAAAAAGATGGTCAATTTGGCTGAAATAAGATGTAGACTGGTAGGCTCTATATTCCAGGAAATTTCAGCTGAGGTTTCTCTCTCTCTCTCTCTCTCTCTCTCTCTCTCTCTCACACACACACACACACACACACACACATATACATGTATACTATGTATAAATATATATATATATAATGTTTGGAAGATAGTAGAATAAAATAATTATTTCATTTTTGAAAGGGAAAAGGATAAACAGAAGGGAATATTAGAGATAAGGTATATGTTTAACTACCATATATATATATATATATATATATATATATATACAAATATTTAAAATGTGCAATATTAAACAACATAACTAAAATAAAAATGACAGAGCAAAATATTTATGGTAATTATCACAGACAAGAAAATGACATTTAAAATATATGAGGGAATATTTAAAAGCCACAGTGATAAACACCTTATACATAATGGATATGAATAGCCAAAATATAATTTTATTTTATTAATCAGAACACTACTTACATTTGAAATATAGCAATATTTGTTACCCATACCTGAGAGACACTATTTAATCAATCTACACAAGGTATGTTTTATTTTTAATTATTTAACAGCTTGACTGGTGCTGTTTTGTACTTATGGCTTCATAGACTATTGCAACAATCTGAGACCACTGAAAACTAGAGGGAATTATTGACTTCAATTTGAAAATAACTGCTCCAGAAATATTGACAGAAAAATTTGACTCATGATAAGGACTTTTAACTAAATATGTTTATTCATTTGGCTGGATTTACTTTTCCTTTCAAATACTATGGAGAGCTGTAGTTTTTACATCATTAAAATGACTTGGCTAAATTCACTTCCTAATATGAAAGTGTTTACCCTCACTCAAAAAAAAAAAAGCCAACCAAAAACAGGACAAAACCAACAACAGCAACACCAGTCACAAACAGTACAACTTTTCTTGACCATCTCATTATGAAATTTGCAAAACTCCGTATTCCAAACCAGTGGCAATATTTTATATAATTTGATTAATCACACTAAAAACTGTTTGTGGTTCCCCTGAATGCCTTGACTCTATTACCAGAAATTCCATTTCATTATTTAGATATCTTCTCAAGTATTGGAGAACTATTTTTCACATTAAATAATATTACAGAGCCTGCCCCTCTGATAATAATTTTGCCATTTTCCATCATTTTATATCCATTAGTAAGAAAATTGCACAGTCATAAAACAGATACTATGAATCTAGAAATGATTTTGAAAGAAGTTGGACTTTGTAAATCATATGATCTTAGGACCATAAATTTAGAGAGAGAAGTGATTTTTCAGGGCTAACTAATCAACCACCTTAATTTTTATAGTTGAGGAAACTGAGATCTAGAGAGCTAAGTGACTTATCCAGGGTCACATAGTGAGTAGGTAGTAGAGCCAGGTCCTTTGACTCCAAATCCAGCTCTCCTCCCATTGCACCATGCTGCTTCATCTACACATATAAAATAATAGTAAAAATAAATGTATTCTATGTGTTTATTCACTGCAGACAAAGTAAGTTCTTGTTGAACTATTTCAATGCAAAATTTTAATACTCAAAGAGATCTGTGATCTAATTAATTCTGGAGTTCCTTCCAAAAATGAAGATCATTCCTGCCCCTCTTGTGTGACTCTTGTCTTTGTTCACCTATGAGTTCTTCATATGATGGAATGTTTTAGAAGCTTTCCTCACTTATACCTGACATTATGAGGGTACTAGAAGAACACTCTGGCTCTCCATTTGTCATTATTTTTGCCATATGATCAGACCTTTTCTTTTTCTGTTATAGAGTTTTTTGATTTGCTTGATTTTTTTAAAGACGGTACATGCAAGATCACTTTCATTATAGGAAGTATTTGCTATATTCCAAGCACAGGTAGGCACGGTGGATGCAAATACAAGAACAAAGCAATTTTTGCCCCCAAGGAGCTTATGTTGTAGTAAGCAAAGGTTTTTAGCATGGGATCTACAGATCTCCAACGGGTCATTGGTGGATTTTTTTGGGGGGTGGGAGAAGGAAGTCTGTGAGCTTGAAAGGAAGAAAAATTCTGTCTTTATCTCTGTTGTTGGTTGTCATTCATTCTTAGAGAACATCATGATGTCAGGAAGATGATGCCATGACTTGCAAGTGAATTGTATTTGAGAGAGGGCTTTGCAAAGTCATCAGTCTCACTTTCTCCTCTGGAGTCGCATGGGTCTAGTGGCAAGATTATCTATCTATCTATCTATCTATCCATCTAGATATATAGATATATAGATCTATATATCGATCTGTGTGGAGATGACTTTCCTTCATTTCTGTAACTCTGTACAGATCTCTCTTCTCGTTGGTGGAGATCAATGTTCTACTCCTGTATAAAGGAAGAGCTGATGAGAGCTGGAAAGAAGAGAGAACTAGGCTCTTCTGGCTTCCAACTTCAAGAAAAAGATATACCATTTCAATCTCTCTTCAAGTTGATAAAGAAGAAGAAAGAGTTTGGAAAGAAGTTGACAGGCAGAACTTTGATGTCTTTATTCCCAGCTTGCTGCACTAGAGGGTGAAACTGGGGACTCTTATAATTTCACTTCCAGTAGGGAACTTCATTCAAACTTTGTATACATTCTCATGTTTACACTTCTTTGATTTCTATTTTGCTTTTGACTTGAATAAATGGATTTATTTGCAATTTGCTATATGTGGTCATTGTGGAACTGGTATGTGGTGAGAAGGGGGGGTCAAGCCTTGAGTATATAGCTTGTTTCTTGTTAAGGAATAGTGATCATCAGCTTAACTTGAACCTAAAACTTATTTCTCCATGACTGATAATTTTAAAGGAGCAGATAATGATCATTCTAGCCCAATACTTCCTCTCTGTGTGAAGAACTATGACCAACTCCTGGTCCCAACCTCCTACTTTGCCTCCGGACAGTAATCAAATTTTTCCCTGAAGAAAAGTAGGGGAAGGAGACTCTAGAGATAATGATTCTTGTCCACTTGTAGGCATATTTAGATAGACTCATGTGGACATGCATAACCTACATGGGAAAGCAAAACAGCACCCGTCCATACAACCCTATTTACATTTCAGTGCAACTAGGTGGTGTAAGGGATAGAGCAGTAGACCTGGAGTCAGGAAGACTTGGGTTCAATTCTAGCCCACAGCATTTCCTAGCTGTGTGACATTGGGCAAGTCACTATACAGTTATTCTGCCTCAGTTCCCCCATCTGTAAAATGAGGCTAATAGTAGTACCTACCTCATTGGGTTCTTAGGTGGATAAAGTGAGACAGCATTCATAAATTGCTTTGCAAATCTTAAAGGACAATCTAAGTAATATCTATTACTGAGTAATTACTTTCTTTTGAAATCTTATGCATCTGATTTTGTGTTTTTAAAGATATTATTCTGAGAAGAGGTTTATAGGCTTTGTCAGATCCCCAAAGTGGTCCATGATACAGAAAAGGTTAATAATACCTGTCTACAGGTATTGAACATATGTAAGTAAATTCAAAATTTATACAGCATAAAGAGGAAGTGATCTGGCAGAGAGGGCTATTGGTAGGGGTGAAGAGTGGGTTAAGGGGATAGGAAAGGGGTCATGTGGCACCTGTAGTGAGTTTGGAGAATGATAGAGATTCTAAGAGGTAGAGATGAGGAGGCAGGGCCCTTCAGGTAGAACATACAGGATGTGCTTCAGACTTATTTCTTTACTGATTAATTATATATTGAAAACAAATTCCATCCAACAAAGAAATTTTGTCCTTGTAAAAATCTATCTGAAGAGTAAATTTTCTACTAGATATACGCTTTTGATATGCAGGCTGCTTCTTCCCCAGGGGGAACAAGTTGGGATGAAAATCATTGTGTCAAGTGAATATCTTCTAAAAACTCATTCATGATTATGACTAGGTTACCCGCTGGCTGGATTTGAACTTGTCCTGTGGGTGAAAGGTTTCCTAACAGAGCATGGCTTATCTTCTGAGTCATTCCATCTCCTAAGTGATTGTTTCTGACATTTCTGAAAAGCTTTGTTTGAACAATCAATCCCAAGGCTTGACTCCTGGAAGAAGATAAACTGATAGGCTCTTTGGATTTCGCTCCACCACAAAGCATGGTTTTATGGAGCCATTTACTAAACCTTTGGCTGTTTCTTGTTGACTGTGTGCAAACTGAGAGAACAAACCTATAATTTTTTATTTCCATAGAATGCACTCAGTCCTCCCTAGGCCATAAAAGAGAGAAGGATCTTAGAGGCATATGTTTCCTGAGGAAATGGGGGTTGAATTCATTCTCCAAGAAGTGAGATAAAAAAAAGACATGAGCAAAATGGTTTCTAGAATGTGAAAGATGCCCTAAACTCTTGACCTTGCTTTGAATGAGGTAGAGGAAAAGCACCTCCTTCAGTTGGGTTTGGCCTTCTTTAAAACAAAACAAATCACATGAACTTCTGCAAAGAGTAGCTAGAGGAAGTATCCGGCTGACCTTCAAATTCTTGACCAAAGAGGGAAAAAAGGCTATGAAGAATTCAGACTATTTTGGGAAATATGCTGTTTGCCAAGAATATGAGACCTCCACCCTTCTCTGGCCTCTTTGTTTTACCTTAGGGCTAAGGGTGTCACCTGGCCTGTGAGGGTGATCCTTGCTGGAGGCCTCTGCCACCTTCCTCAAAGTGACATAATTCTGGAACCATGATCCAGTAGGAAAACCTGTGGTAAGGACCAGAGCAGAAAGAAAAAGAATGTCCCCCATGACCCCACTGGAGAATAGAGCTCTCAGTAAAGGCTTGCAACTCAGTTGTGGAGGAGAGGGGAGTGGGGAGTGGGGAGAGAGGACAGGACTGGTCCTTCTTTTCTGGGAAGGCTCTGTTTCCATTTTTCCTTCAGAGCAAAAGGCATTTCCGTCCATAGTTGGTGTTTGAGAGCTAATGTACACACATACACACAATATGTTATATATTACATACACATATTGTATGTAAATGTGTATATGCATACAAATGCATACATACATACATGTACATATGGTATTTTAATGCATAAAGTCAAATGCAGAAGATTACAGAGGAAACCAATTATCTACCTACCTACCTATGTTGCATAAACACCTCCAAAGAGAATTTCCTAGGAAGTGGAGAAAGGCATTTGATTGACTGTACATTCATCATGTATGTGTATATAGAATACACATATATGTAGATATAATACACATGTATATATCCATAGAGCTATGTACATATAAGTCTGTGTGTAGGTGTGTATCTATAAAGGTACATAGTATCTTAGCTGATTGAATGTATTTTACTTTTGTCTTTGTATCCCCAGTGACTAACCTAGTGCTTAGAACATAGTAGTTATTTAATAAATGCTTATTGAGTGACTGATGAAGGAGGATACTAAAACATTAGCTATGTTTGGACTGCTATTATTCACTTCAGGGGAAAAAGCACAAGACCTTTCTGGTCTTTACTTCCCAGAAAATACAGACCACTTAGAATCTGAGACAGTCAGTGTTCCCAAGTTGTGGAAGTAAAAAAAATCATTGCAAAACTGGATTCAAATTTTGAAAAGACCAGGGACTGAGAATAACTGTCATTTAAGTTTTTGCTATTCAAGCAAAATATAAGAGTTTCTAAGACTCATTACCATACCATGTCTGGGAAATAGAAAGCACATCTTAAAGAGCCATTGACCCTTGGATGCTAGGTGATTTTTTAAATAGTATTCTATGGAGAGGTGAAAAAGAGTCCCCTCCACACCTTTCCCTTCCCTCTCCTCCCCTCTTCTCTTCTCTCCTTTCCTTATTTATTTTTAGTGGAAGTGTTTCTCTGCTGCTTTTATTTGATCTTTTTGTAAGGTTTTGATTCAGAGCCAGACTGTAAGGGTATTTCCTAGGAAGTAGAGACAGGCACTTTATAGAACTAGTGTGTGTGTGTGTGTGTGTGTGTGTGTGTGTGTGTGTGTGTGTGTGTGTATGTGTGTGTGTATGTGTACGTACATACACACACTCATACATATATATATATGTACATATACACACAGAGTAGGTCTACCTCTATGTAAAAAAAAGTGTGTGTGGAAGTTAGTTGTTACCAATTGACTCTGTGGGTAATGTGTGTGAGATAGCTTAAGCCATTTTATTCATGATCTCTAAAAGTCAAAACCTTTTAGGAGGACAGAAATGTGATAGTGTTTTGAAATAAGCAGAATATTGTATGTGACTTCTTATGTTTTATGATTAGAGTCATGGTGGGGCCAGTCCCACTGCCCCTGTCGCTATCCCAAAATATCTTTCCACCACTTTTCAAGGGAACCTGAAATGCCACCATTAGAGATTAATATATATTTTTTGTCCCTAAAGGGTTTTTCAGTCTGAGATGTAATGGCGTATTTCAACTCTGGTCAACTAATGTCTTATTTATCTATTGAAAACCTTTTGTAGATAGGTCACTTAAAAATATAAGGGAACAGGTAAAGAAAGGGAGGTGTAGGCAGATGTATCCGGGAGGAATAATGGATTTGGAGTATATTACTGGACTGGAATCCTGACCTTTGATTATTTGTACAATCATGGACAAATTACTTAGCTAAACTGGACATCAGGTTCATCATTTGGAAAACTGGTATCATCCTCTTCCTCTTTATCATCCTCATTAATATTTAGATAGGACTTTAAAATTTGCAAATCTATGCACGTTTCCTCATTTGATATGCTGTTTTGAGTAACTGTGGGTCCTCAAGCAAACATAAGAAGGAAAAGGCCAAGTTGTAAGGAGCATTAAATGTCAGAGAAGTTTCTGTTTTCTCCTACAGATAATAGATCCTATTACCACCTATTCCCTCAACCTGTATTATTCCAATTTTAGGGGATACAAAGTGAAAAAAAACAAAGAAAACAGTAGTTTTTTCCCTCAAGGAGCTTATATTCTAATGAGGGGAGCTTTTGTAGCACTTACCCTTGAACAAATAAATACTTTCCCATTTGATGCATTGATGGTGGTGGTCAGTAGCTAATTGAACAAAGTTTCTCTCTATGGTTGATTGTATTGAGAAGACTGTATGATCTAAACAAATTCATGGGAAGTAACTTATTTGGAGAGAGTCTTTAGAGACTGTATTTTACTCTCCTCTTTGATCATGGATTAAAATACTAAAGAAATCTCTCTTCTTTGGCTTTATATTGCCCCAATCCAGAGATTCCTCTTCCATATCTCAGAATAGTTTTCATATTTAGGTCTTCACAGATGTGGGTAACAGACTTCTCAGATCATTTACAAGCACTTAAGATAAAAAAAAAATGCTTTTATTGGATATAGGGCAGTAAGTTCATCCCATTGAAATTGTGATGCAAAAAGGATTCCCAGGAGCCCATAAACAATACAGAAATCATATAAAGGACTCAAAATAACCTCAAAGAATCAGTATACTTCTGTGGTATCTATAAAATAAAAGGGTTGAACTGGACAGTACATTTTTTTTTGAGTTTTAATCTCAATGACTTAAAAAAATCATAATTTTGCTTGGAGTATCACCTATTTTAAAAAAGTTTCAACATAGCAAGTAATTATACTTCCCTTCCCTCTCCCCATAGCTGGTCTTGTGCCTAAGTAGCTATTTCTACCTTCTTTGGATATCAAAGCACCATCTTTGAAAGTATCTTATGCAAGGTTCACAACAGCAAGGTTCATAAAAACAATTTCTGCAGCACTTTTCAGTTTCCATGGTTTTTTCCTCACAACAACTCAAAGGAATAAGTATCGCAAAATTATTGTTTCTATTTTTCATTTGCCAAATCTCATTGGTTCTGACCCCATGACATTTTTCAGATATGATTATTTCTCTATGCTCACTCAGTCACCACTCTAGTTCAAGCCCTGGCCACCTCCTGCTTGGACTATTGAAATAGCCTCCCATGGGTTTAAATGCCTCAAGTCTCTTCCCACCCTGATCCCTCTTCTCCATGGTTATTGAAGTGAGTTTCTTAAAATGTAGGTCTGACAAATTTACTTCTTTGGTCTATAATCTCTAGTCAGTCCTGATTACCTCTGTGATCCAATATAAATACCTTATGTGTCATGTAACATTCTTTACCACATGAACCCTCCTGCTTTTCCAATATATTTCCCCGTTGCTCCCTTCCAAGCTCTTTATGATGCATCCATACTGACCTATTTGCATTTCTCACAAATGTAGAGCCATCTGCCATCTCCATGTTTGCATTGGTTTTCCCTTTTCCAGGAATGTTCTCCTGCCATACCTCATCCTCCTGAAATTCTTGATATCCTTCAACACTAAACTCCAACTCCATCAATCACATGAGACCTTTCCTGGTTACCCTAGCTGTTAGGACCTTCTTTTTCTAAGTGATCTTATATTTGATTTGTATATGTTGTGTATAAAGCTATATATGTTCATGAAATTGCTCCCATTATAATGTAAGTTCCTTGAGGGTAAGGATTGCTTCACTTGTGTCTTTATATCCCCTGTGATTAGTAGAGTATTTGACTCTCTAAGTGCTTAATAGATACTTAGTGATTTATTGGATTGGAGATTGATTGGAGAAATTGAGGTCAGACACTTGCAAGGAGAAACCATTTGTGCCAGCCCTACATAAGGGATCTTCCCTGAGGACTTGGGCTCTTGACCTTTTCATCTTAATGATAACAAGAACACCTAGCACTTATATGGTGCTTTAAAGTTTGCAGAGCACTTCATAAATATTATCCCATTAGATTCTCCCAACCCTGGGAGATAGATGCTATTATTGTTCCTATTTTACAGATAAGGAAACTGAGGCAGACAAAGGTAATATGGATTGCTTAGGGTCACATAGCTACAGAGTATCTGAGGTCAGATTTGAATGCAGGTTTCTCTGACTCAAGATCTAACACTCTATGCATTGCACCACCTAGCTGCCTCAAAGCCTTTCTCCTTCTTTCTTTCTTTTGAAGGGATCCTGAAGGTGATGAGGGACTGTTCCCGGAGACATTGATAGTGTCTTTGGAGAAGCATGTGGGATAAATAGCCATGCTAACCCCATGAGGCCTGGAGAATGGGAATTCCTGTGGAGTTCTTCAGAGGTTTGGATTCCATTATACTCAGCTCCTCACTTCACATATCTCAGTAGCTGTCAGATCTTGTCATTTCTACCTGATATTATCTCTCACCTCTTTCTCCTTTCTGCTCACATAGATATCACCTATCAGTTGGATTACTGTAATGTTTTCCTAATTTATCTTTATGCCTTATTTCTTTTTATTTTAATTCATAGTCCATACATTTGATTGACTCCTTGACAGATACTCCAGTAGGATAGACAACCCTTGGATAGCTGCACACACAGATGGGATGATCCTGGTTCTTCTCTATTGATAGATACAACAAATTATGGAATACCTATTGTTGTTCAGTTGTTTTAGTCACATCCTACTCTCTGTGACCCCATTTGGAGTGTTGTTGGCAAAGATAATGGAGTGGTTTGCCATTTCCTTCTCCAGTTTATTTTATATATGAGGAAACTGAGACAGAGTTGCAAGACTTGCCCAGAGTTGTACAACTAGTAAGTGTCTGGGGCCAGATTTGAACTCAGGAAGATAAGTCTTCTTAACTTCAGATGTAGCATTGTATTCACTGTGCCACCTGGGTGTTCCAAACCTGTTATGTGCCAAATATTATTTCAAAACAAGGTTTCTTCACCTTTCTCTGTGTTCTGGATCCCTTTGGCAAGGTCTAATGAGGACCATGGATCTTTTCTCAGAATGATATCTTTACATGCTTAAAATATGTAGAATCGCAAAGGAAAATACTGATATTTAAATCCAGCTGTCAAGGGAAAAAGTTCACATACCTCAGATTAGGAATCCCTACTCTGGAAGCCTGTAGTTTCAAAGATAAAAGTGAAATAATTCCTGTCCTCAAGGAGCTTACATTTTACAGAGGTGGAGGTGAGGAGGGAGACAGCATGCGCATATGTAGGTAAATACAAAATAGATACAAGGTGAATGCAAGCTGCATTCTAGATGGTAGCTTTTGAGTCTTGAAGGAAATTACTATTTCCAAGAAGCAGAGGTGCTAGGAAATGGCTAGTACAAAGGCACTAAGACGTACCTTGGGGTATTGTGAATAAGAAACAATAAGATGACCAGATTGCCCTAAAGGAGCAAGAAAACCAAGGCCTTGTAGTCTGATCTGGACAAAGTGTTCTCACTTAGTAGCAAAGGAAAACTTTCCATAGGTCCTGTGTGTTGAGATTTTATTGAAGGTGGATTTGTAGAGCTATGGAGGGTAGCACTGATCTTTTTGTATTTGTAACTATCCATTTTTTACTATTAAACATTTATTTATTTTTTTGTCTCTCCCACTTTCCCCTCCTTTGATTAAAAAAAACAACAAAACCTTGTAATGTATATGCATAGTCAAGCAAAACAAATGGATAGATGTGATCCATCTTCTACGTGTGGTGAAGCAGGAACGCTGTCCCCAGTTCTTTGGGTGAGGGGATGTGTTTAGGTATTTGGAAGGGTACTTCAGGGTCACTGGGAATCTTTCCAAGACAAGCTAAAGATATTTTTTCTAAGGTTGTCCAAGTTAATTTTTAGACACAACAGTGGTGGAATGACTGTGAAATAGTGTGTCTCATTCATCATGTAGTCTAATTATGAAAATTTGCCGGTTTTCCCCCCAAGTATTAGAGATAAATGATATGGCATTGATATTTTGATGAATGTCCAACAGCAAAATCTTTTGCTATACAATGATGCAGGTCATTAATTGGGAGAGGCTGTTTTCTGAGTGGGGCTCTAGAGATTTCTGTCCATTCATAGTATCAGGGAAACTCAGCAACTCTGAGCACAGGTGCATGAGTGAGTCTGTATGTGCGTTTAACCTGCTTCAACCTCAAAATGCTGTACTATTTTTTTGAAAAAAAGGTTTATGTAAATTGACTCAGTCCATTGCTTATGGAGCTTTTGGACAGTTTTGACCTTGAAAAGTGACCTAGATCCAGTGGTGAGAGCTGGCGCACTTCTTAAGAAAGTCAGGAAGGTAGAAATGAGGCTGGAAATAATCAGAATTCAGAAAATCAAGGGGATTTCTTCAGTCATTTGTCATACAATTACCACATCTGAGTACATTCAAATTCCAAACCAAGCCCTGACTTCTAGGCCCTTTCCTAATTCTTCTACTTCCTGGTCCATGGAGGATGATAGAATATTAAGATTGCAAATAACACATTATTGTCATGTTTATGCATAGAACACAGCATGGTTAGACTGTGAAATTTACCTGGCAGCTCAGCAGTGAAATCATAGCTAATTAATTTTGCATGACTTCATGGAATCCTGCTCATAATCCTCCCTTTGCTCTTGCCAGAAGATGAATGAGGTTAATGCTGCTGAAAATGTAACCTTTCCCTAGCCCAAAAAAAAAAAAAAAATCTCTTTCTGGTTTCCAGTACATGAGGGAGCCT
Organism: Potorous gilbertii; assembly: GCA_028658325.1. Taxonomy (NCBI): domain Eukaryota; kingdom Metazoa; phylum Chordata; class Mammalia; order Diprotodontia; family Potoroidae; genus Potorous; species Potorous gilbertii. The sequence continues at coordinate 513,526,984 of CM053769.1, forward strand.
GACATTTATCTTACAGGTCCCTAGGGGAGAGTTAAATACAGATGGGGGCACTCTCTACCAAAATGGCATTTAGAAAGAAGGAAGCAAAAGCATTTTCAAGAACTGGATTCTAGGACTACCAAGAGACACTAGCAACAAGGTGGTTTGAGAGGCATGAGGGATTTAGGCATTTGGCAGGAAAGAATTGTGGAGAGGTGGCAAGGGTGAAGTCTGTTTTAGCAGGACAAATATTCCTGAGTCTTGAGACTGGGGGTGCTGGGATGGGATTGCAGATAAAAAAGTTTTTTTTTTTCCTGAGGCATCATATCATGTATTATCTAAAGCTCATCAAGTATTTTTCTCTAAGGTTAAGAAATTGGAAATCAATTCTTTTGGTAGAATTGAGCAATTCCTAGCCAAATCTGGCCAGAGCTCTCATCATTATTTATAGATCTGATTCATTTCCTTATTCTACTTCTCTAGAGGCAGTGTTGCCTAGTGAGTGGGGCACTGGATTTGGAGTCAGAAAGTTGAGTCATTTCAGTCAGGTCTGGCTTTTTGTGACTTCATTTGGGGCTTTCTTGGCAAAGATACTGGAGTGGTTTGCCATTTTCTTCTCCAGCTCATTTTATAGATAAGGAAACTGAGACAAACAAGGTCAACTGATTTGCCCAGAGTCATATAGCTAGTAAGTGTCTGAGGCCATATTTGAACTCAGGTCTCCTTGCCTCTGGGCCCAGTGCTCTATCGACTGTGCCACCTAGCTGATCTCTAGATCAGCTCTAGATCAGATCTAGAAAAATGTCAGTTTAAATCTTTCTTCACCTTTAGCAGCTGCAGCCTTGGGCAAATTCTTAATTTCTCCATCTTTCTATTTGCTCATCTGTAAAAAGTGAGAGTTGAATCCAAGGGCTTCCAAGGCCTCTTTGAGTTCTAAATGTCTAATAAGTTCTGTGGTGCCGGTTGTATATTGTTTATAGACAAGATGAGTGACAGCTCTAGATAAGATACAGAGAACTCTGAATACCAGCCACACACACACACACACACACACACACACACACACACACACACACACTGACAACACAGGAATAAACTTTAGAGATGGAAGAGATCACCTACTCCAGAGGTTTGTAATCTGGGTCTACAAACCGCACCCTTAGTGACGGTGGAGAGATTACAAAGAGTCTGTGAATTTAGATGGGAAAAAAATGTCTTTATTTTCATTACCTTCTAACTGAAGTTAATGAAATTATTAAAAAAAAAAAACAACCCATAACATCATTCTGAGAAAGAGAAACACTCCATAGATTTCACTTAACAGAGAGATTCAGGACACAAAAAGATTCAAACCATTGGCCTAGTCCAATCCCGTTGTCTTCAAGATTAGGAAGCTGAGATTCAAGGGGTTAAAGATATATAATAAACAGGTAGCAGAGTTGGTAGGCAATCTAGGACCAAAGGCCATAGATTCTACAGTTGCTTGGAGCTTTTCAGCTTTAACTAGTCTCTCTCCAGCACAAACTCCCCTAGCTTTCATAAATCAAACACTTTCTTTCCCTAAATCCCCAAGTATGGGCCTGTTTGATCCAGGAGCTATACAAGCAGCCTCCCCATGGTACCTAACCAGAGAAAGCAGGCGTGATACAGTAGATAAAACAAAGAGCTGAACATGACCAAAAATGACTGAACAACAACACATTAAAATGAGCATTCATTCTAATTCCATCCAACAATCCTTTATTAACCACCTACTACGTACAAATAGATTGTCAATCAGCAAATATGAAAGGGTTTGCCATTGTGGAAGCTATGGTGCTAGATTCTGGAAATACAGAGACAAAACAA
>CM053769.1:513528910-513552508 GCA_028658325.1 Potorous gilbertii
TTGGGCAAGTCACTTAACCCCAATTGCCTCATCCTGGGTCATCTCCAGTCACCCTGATGCAGATCTGGTCACTGGATTCAGATGGCTCTAGAGGAGAAGTGAGGCTGGTGACCTTGCACAGCCCTCCCTCACTCAAAAACAGTCAAGTGCAAGTCATATCATCATTTCTCTGATGGCATGGTCTTCTTTGGCAACGAAGGAAGAACATACGCAATAAGTGAAGAAGTCTATACTTGAGAATTTTGGAAGGAGGGAGAGGAGGGGGGACCTGACAAACAAATCAACTACTATGTGCCAAATACTATGTATATAAATACAGTGAAAGAAATAATGCCTATATATAAGGATTTCCTGTATGGGAAGGCATATAATTAATTTCCATACTAATTCTCTATATCTCATAGGATTGCTTTGAAAAGAATGTTTTGTAAGTTTTAAAGTGCTTTTGAAATGTAAGTTATCATCATTATTTCCATTACTTGACTTCCTTTAATATTTGACGTTAGTGATGGATCAATCGACCACCACCACTCACTCCCAGTGCTGGAGCTGGAGGGAGTCAAGGAGTATCTCTAGGGGATCTTCTGTGCACAGCACAAACCTGCTCTTTCTTCACCTCTACTTCTGTCAGGTCCCTACTCTCCCTGTTATAATGACGGGCAGGCCCCTTGTGTGGTGGGGGAAATATTACACTTGCACTTGCTACAATGGAAAAAAAAATCCCTGTAGCTTTTTAATTCAGTTTCGAATTCAGGCTTCCCCCAGGGCTCAAGGTTTGAGTGTGTCCCCAAACAAATTTAGTCTGTTTTTTACACAGTAGATTGTCAGTCAACAAGTATACGAGTACTTTTTAAGTTTGAGAACACTGGGCTAGGTACTGAAGGTGGGGGGAGGAGTATAGTATGTATCAAAATGAGTTACATGGAGCTTACAGTCTAGACATGACAAAAAATGGAATTTTTCTCAGGATTGGTGGTGGATAAAGATGCTTATAACTTGGCATAAATTTGTTTGTCAATGAATCAATGAACATTTATTAAGCACTTACCACATACCACACAGAGATGGTAATGGGGCAGAACCAACCTCAGATCAAGCAAGACTTGGGTTCATCTTCTACATATTTGCTTTCTTATCTCAGATAAGTCACCTAACTATACTCAGTACTTTGGGCAACTCTTCAAGTCTGTTGGTAAAAGGAATTTCTTCGTGTAGAGAGTTACTGACACCAGTGAAATCAGAGGTATAGTTCCTATTCTTGTATGCTGGGCATTGTACTAATTTCCAGGGATATAAAGAAAAGTAAAAACAATTCCTGTTCTAGAAGAATTTACAATCTCATGGAAGAGATGTAAGCGAAAGGTTTGTCAGGGAATCATAAACTGGAGTGAGATATAACAGCTGGAAGGCTTTCTAGTATGGTCTTGGTGATGAGCTGTTGCCGGAGGACTAGCCTAGCATTACTGGGGGTAATGATTTGGGATCATTATCTGCAGATTAGGAAATGATGGATTTGCTGGCCATATTAACCCATGAAACAATTGACACAATGAGAAGACATATTTGAGGTGTAAACTGCACCATAGGAAGGAGGACCCACATTAATAGGAAGCTGGATCCATTGAAGAAAATGGATTGTGGAACTATGGATTAGGTGAAGCTAGAGATTTGTAGGCTCATTCATTTATTTCATCAAAAAACATTTTTGCTGGCCTACCATATGCAAAGCATTGACGCCGGGTACTGAGAGTTATACTAAAACAAATAAGAATGCTCTTTGTCATCAAAGAATCTACATCCCCAAATGAGGGAGACAAGAGGGAGAACAGCTATATACCCTGGACATGCCCTTTGTTTTACTGCATTGAAGCTGGAATGGATTTTAGAATCCTTTAGTCCAATTCTGCATTTGACAAATGGGAAAATTTGAGACAAATTGTACACACTGGATTCCTCCAATAGACTCTAAGTTCCTTGAGGTTAAGGGAGGTTTCTTTGCTGGTCATTGGGTTCCCAACCTTTAGGAATGCCTTGCCTGAGGGCATGCTTACATGCATAGAATGGAGAGCCAGGACTCAAATCCAAGCTTCTTTGTAGATAGAAGCTGGAGTAAACAGACAAACAAAAACAAAGCAAAAAACTAAAAAAATCTGAGTTAAAATTTACCTCAGATACTGCTAGTGTTATCCTTGGCTTATCCCTTCTGTACCTCAGTTTCCTTATCTGTAAATCTGGAATTTTTTGATTCTAAATCTACGGTCCTGTGACTCCCATCTCAGGCACCACACCAGTTACCTATTCATATTAGAAATGGAACCCTAGGCTTTTGCAATTCCAAGTTTGAACATAGAGGGAGGACTTATACCTGTGTGCATTACATCATCTGTAATTGACTAATGGTAAATGCTAGGTATTAAGTACCTTCTGAAGGGTGAGTTAATCAGTTATGTAGGTTTGCATGCTCATGTTATCTTGTAGTGTGGTTCATGAAACCTATTGTCATCTGGAGGGAGCAAGTATCTTTTTTTTTTTAACTCTTCCTCTTCTCTTATAAAAATAATTTATGCCACAAATTACACAAAGTAAAATGATATGTGACCTTATTATTCAAAAGGGGATTTAAAATATTATGTTCCTACCCCATGGCAGTGCTTGTCTATTTGTCACCGACTTTTCCATTTTCTACATTGCCCTTGTCAACTTTCATTTCAAACAGACCTGTCCAAAAGCAAATTACAGAAATTAATAAGACCATAGTAGATGATGGAGTGCTGGGCTGGACATCAGGAAGACTCATCTTCCTGAATTCAAATCTGTCCTCAGACACTTAATAGATATGTGACCCTGGGCAAGTCACTTAACCCTGTTTGCTTCTGTTTTCTCACCTGTAAAATGACTCAGAGAAAGAAATGGAAGACCACTCCGGTACCTTTGCCAGAAAAACCCCAATAAGAGGCACTAAGAGTTGGACCTGGTTGAAAACTACCAAACAGCAAGACAAGATTATCTTTGACTCCAAATCGCAGAATGTTAGAACTGGAAGGGTCTTTAGAGACCATCTATTCCTAACCCTTTCATTTTATAGATGACAAAACTGAGGCTTAGGGACAGAAGGTAAGTTTTGCAAGGTCATATTAGGGGTGAAGTCAGAACGGGGATTCAAATCTCCCAACTGTCCAGTGTTCTTGGAATATATACATATAACATACACACACACACACACACACACACACACACACACACACACACACACAGACATATATGCCTATTGAATTGAATGGAAATGGACTCCATCCCCATAACCATCAAAATCACATTGATTTTTATTTGGTCCATCCAAACTTAAAAGTCCTTTTTTTGGTTTTTCAGATTGCAACAATGACAGGCGTAAATGGACAGTCAGAAGCAGTGGGAAACCAGAAGAAAAAAATGTTCTTTAAATAATTTCCCACCTTCCCTGTTAGTGACCTTTCAAGTCACCTTGAATCTCCAGCCTCATACCTCTAGCTCTCTGTCTTTAGTGCCTCTGCTGGGCAGGCCATGGAATATTGCTCTCAGCAAGTGTTAACTAATTCTCTCTTAAGCAGAAGTTCTTAACCTCTTTTGTGTCATGGCACCTTTTGGGAGTCTGGTGAAGCCTATGTACTCCTTCTTAGTATAATGCCTTAAAATGCATAAAATTATAAGATTTTAAAGGAAATCAGTTATACTGAAATATTTTTAAAAGGACTCCAGTTTAGGAATCTCTGCTCTAAAATCTTAATATATAACCAAGTCCCATGTCACTTAGAGAGCTAAGAAGAGGCCACATGACTTATAGTCAGTTATTTCAGACAGTTGTCATTTTCTCATAGCAGTATTTCCATTTTAAAAGGGGCTTAAAATAAAAACCAGAAAAACTTTCAAAAACCCTAAAAATGGTAAGTGGTAAAGTAAGTAAAAAGGGTAAGTGGTAGAGATATGTTTTGGGGCAGGTCACCAGAAGACACTTATTTTACCTAAACATAAACCTGATTTGTCCAGAGATTAGAGCTTTTCTTTCATGAACATCACTTTCAGAGAAATTTGTATCTGTGGATTTTAATCGTTCCTAATAAATACACACACATGTATCTCCTCCTTCCCCCAAAAACCATAAAACAAACAAAACTCTCACCAAATAATTTAGACCTGAGTGAGATAGGTAAACAGATAGCCAACTGAGTCTGGCTAGGGGCTATTGGTTACTGGATGAAAGCAGGTCCCTCTGTCCTCTGCATGGTCAGAGAATATAGCTGCACTCCAGTATCAACACTGTTCACTCCCTAGGGACCCATCATGTGTAATAGGCCTTGAAATTAAGGTTTGTAATAAAAGCAATGCCTGGCTTCATTGGGCTCACCTGGTATGTAGGTGAGAGTCAGGAGAAAGGTACGTGGGAGGGTGGTTGGTACAATTGCACAGCAGAAGCTATAAACAGTACATGTGAAGAGGAAAGCTCTTCCCTCAGTTTGCAGGGCAGAAAATGCTGCTATAGATATTTATAATATCGTCAGGGTGACTGAAGAGAAAATCAGTGACTAATATCCTATACTTACATAAAGGTTTGGTGCCTTAGGGCTACAGATTGGGGGGTTCTGTTTGCTTGAATCCCTGATATTTACGTAGTGTTTACAATTTGTAAAGTGCATTACATTTGAATGTCACAACCAACCTGTAAGGTCATACTGTAGGTATTCTTGTTTTATCTTGTTTTAGATTAGTTGATCTGCCTGGAGTCACCCTGCTGGTATGTGCCGAAGATGGGTTTTGAACCCAGATTTTCCTGATTCTTGAGTCTGGCACTCAGTCATCATTGATTCTCAAACTTTTGGGTCCCAATAGCTTTTTACATGCTTGCAAATTATTGAGGATTCCTCCCTATCCCCAAAGAGTTTTTGTTTATGTGTATCATATCTATTATTATTTACTGTTATTAGAAAAGAAACATCTCTGTATTACTATGAAAATAGTTTTATCTTTACAGAATGCCCAAAAGGGTCTCAGGGATCTCAGGATTCCTGAACCACATTTCAAGAACCTCTGCATTATACCATGCTACCTCTAGGACGTAATAAACTAGAGAAAGTCTATTTTATGTGATGAACAGTTGAAGACACTGGGTATATTTAGCGTCAAGCTGGGGTTTTTAACTTCTTTGATATGTCCTGGACCCTTTGGCAGTGTGATGCAACCTATACCCCCTTCTCAGAGTAATGTTTTAAAATTCATAAAATAAAATACCAGATTACAAAGGAAACTAATCAATTGGAAATAGTAATCAAAATATGTTTTCTTTTAAAATGTTAATGAATCCTAAGTAAAGAACCCTTGGTCCGGAGGGAGGGAGATAATGCAGAAATTCAAGTTTTCAATTTTTGAAGGGCAGTAAAGTAGAAAAGTAAATATATTCTGCTTGGCTCCAGGAGTCAAAGTTAGTGCCAGTGGGTGAAAGCTGTATATAGCCAGATTTGGACTTAGTATTAGCACGAAGTTTTGAAATGATTAGAACCATTTAACAATGAGTCCTAGGGAGCTAGTGAACTTCTTGTCCCTAGAAGTGTTGGAAAAAGCCAGATGACCAATCATCTGCCTTGGATGGGAGTCTAACCTAGATAACCTTCAGGTAACTGATAAGATCTTATTAAAATCCTGGGCTTGGTGTGGTGGCATACCCCTGTAATCCCTGACACTGGGGAGACACAGGCTGCTGGATCACTTGATTTTCAGCGTTCTGAGCTACAGTAAGGCAAAAGTTGATCAGGCTGCCTGTACTGAGTTCTGTAACAATATGGTGAGCCCTACTTTAGCAGGGGGCCACTAGGCTGCTAAAAGAAGAATGAACTAGTCCAGAGCAGAAACAGAGCAGGTCAAAGCTTCTGTGATGACCAGCAATGAGGTCAAGTCCATGTAAGTCCAGTCTGGGTGAAATAGGAAGATCTCAGATGATAATATTTGTAGGAAACTGAGATGAATTTTAAAAGGTTTTGGACACATTTATAATGGCTAATAAGTGAAGCTGAGAAATATACATAGCTTTCCAACGGGCATCACCCTGATAGACATATGGATCCCTCCCTTACTTTGCCTCCCTTTCCTCTATTTCCCCATTATTTATCTCTTGAGGCTGCTGTTGGCAAAAGAATCCTGGCCTAGCTGGGCCATGGGTTGAATCTGGTGTGGAAATCCGGATGGAAATTTTATTTCCAAAGCAAACATCTACTTTCTTTATTGCTAGTTGTAGGGATGGTCTCTCAACTATTAAAGCTGAACAGCTCAATATTTTTCCCTGTGGCTGAAGAGCAAGGGGGAGCAATGGGAGTTCTGTAGTTTTGACATTTTCTTGCCATATTATTAAATAAAGCTGACAGATCGAGAATATTTCAAAGAAATAAACCCATCCAGGACTGAGTAGAGGAGCTTCTTGGTTCTGCCTCCATGGAAATCACTTAGTTTCTCAGGCTGTTGCTTCCCTGTTTGTCAGGGAAAATAACCCTGACCCCAGTCTTGAAAAACATTTCTATCATGTGCCTGGTGGATGCTTGAACTTAGCTAGGAGCTCACCAGCCTTCCATGTAGATGGGCACCTGGGTAGTATGATTTGAGAGGCATCGCATTGTAGTGGAAAGGTGATGGGTAGGAGATCAAAAGACTTGGGTTGGATTCATGGTCTGTCCATTAACTTGTGTTTTTAAACATGGACAAATTACTCCTCTTCTCTGGTTCTGTTTCCTCACCTGTAAAATTAAGAGACAGTCTATATTTGTTATAGGAAGAATGTTGGATCTAGATTCAGAACACCTGGGTTCAAATCTTGGTTGTGGCAGTTATTTGGGTGACCTTAGGAAAAATCACTGAACTCTGTGTGTCTCAGGTTCCTCTTCTGTATAGTCTGGTAGTTGGACCAGATGTCTTTTAAGGGCCCTAACAGATCCAAATCTATGTTCCTGTGATTGTTAAGATCCCATTCAGCAATATTAGTATTATAAGTCTCTAAGCACCCCTGTTTACTCTTCTCTACCTCTAAATGATATAGGAAAAAAATGTATTTTCCATGGATACCTGAAATGCTCCTATCAGTTAATTTTCTCTATCAGTCAGATCTCCCTAAAGTCCTCTTGAATGAAAATGCTTCTGAGGGGAGTGACTATGAGTTCCTAACACGTTGTTCAAACTGGATGGATTTATCAGATACTTTCCTCTTCTTGACAAGAAAGACAGGAGAAGCATAGGTACCCAGAGAAAAAGAGAATTAAGAAGGGAAGGATGGGGAGAATGAAGAAATTGTGGATTAATGGAAATAAATAAATCCTCATTGGAGTGGATGGCCTTTGAGATGGAAGGTGCCTTCTCACCTCTGCCTTAAGACATTCTTAGTTTGCTTTGCTGTTGTTGTGTTTGTCTTTTGTTCTTGAAGAGGACCATGACATCAAGATGATGACATGACTTGCAGTTGACTTTGATTTGAATGAAGAGGGCTGTACAATGTCGCCAACTTCACTTTCTCCTCTTGAGCCATCTGGATGCAGTGGTCTGATATTCATTCATTCAGGATGAAATGTGAGACCCTGGCCCTTTCAGGCTAAGGTCTTACCACAGTCTCACTTTGAGTGAGATACACTCATTCCATGAATAGGTTTCTTTAAGTAATTGATCAAAGGATGGTTCCTTCAATCAAAAAAAAAAATCAAACTGGGAGGAAAAGCCCCTCAAGATTACTGGGTAAATGAGAAAACAGTTACTATTTAGTATTTACACCCATTCTGTGGTAGGTGGGTGGGGACTTTTTGTCCAGTCTATGAGCTCCAAAGTGAATTGAGTTTGAGGCTTGATCTTTGAGGAAGAAATGTAGCCAATAAACCCAGAGGAAAAAGAGCAGTTTTTGGGTTTTTGGGCATGGAATGTACCTTCCCCTGAGTAGAGGAGGTAAAAAGGAGGAGGGGAACACTACTCACTCACAGTAGTTTGCTTTAAGGCTCAGTTCAACATCACCTCCTGCATGAGGCTGTTCCTGACTCCTCTGGCTCCTGGTGCCCTCCCTCCCTAAACTATCATGTAATAAATTTACATTGATTCTATATATACTTTTGTATTTACATGTCTTCTCCATTGGAATGTAAGGTCCTTAAAGGCAGAGATCTCTTTATATTTGTCTCTGTATCCCCAACGCTTAGCCCGGTGCGTGACTCATAGCAACTGAAAATGTTGGGACAACTGATTGACTGAGGCTTATTCTAACTGGCCCATTCAGTGATTCTATGTCTTTGGATGTACATTCCATTAAATTTTCTTGATTGGGAAGTCCACTAAATCTTTTAAGGTAAGAAAAGACAAACACAACAAGACTCTCCACCACCCGCTTTCCTCCAGTCTTTCTTATTTTTGCCCAGACATTGCTTTAATGAATCAGGTTGAGGATTATAGGGGTTAAACATCTAATCTCCCAGCAATTTAGCTCTGGGGGAATTGTGCTGACAGATTTCCGCCTCATGGTTAGTGGCTCAGGAGAAAAATGATTCAATTTCTCAAAGAAACTGGCTCTTGAAGACCTTGAAGGGGAGAATCTGATTGAGGGAACCATTGATTTTGCCCCCCTCCAGCTTCCCTGAGAGGCTTGTGGACTGTCCTCGGATCTATAGCCTGCCATTCCCACTAAGGCATTCACTTGTTTTCTGTCAGGAAGAGGAGAATCTCCACATTTAGAGGTTTCAGAAATGAGTAAATGGTCTATAACCTATAAGCAAAAGCCCCGGATTGATGATTATTTATGACCTATTAAGAATTCAGAAAGCCTGGCAAAGTACATAGAACATCAGTCTTGGGAGTCAGGAAAAACTAGACCCAAGTCCTGCCCTCTGGCACATTATATCTGTGGGGACCCCAGGCAAGCTGGAGACAGTAAGTTGAAGAACCAGTGCCCCATCCATGTTAGAAGAGGGAGTGTCCTCTTGAGAAGTTTCTTAACACCAGTGAAATCACAGGTCTGGACTTCCCCTACCAAATAAAAATTCACACTCACATATTCATTTTCCAGTGCTCAGTATAATGCCTATTTCATAGTAGGCTTTTAATGAATGATAATTTACTCACTAGCAGAGGGACCATGATCTTGGACATTTTTATAATAATAATTGGGAATTAAGTAGGTATTATTCCATAAAACTTAGGGAACACTGAAAAATCTGAGGGAGGTAAGATGCGTCCACTAAATCAGCATCTGTCCATACAAAAGATCCTCAGCAGAAAGACATTACATGTACTTACTCTTTAGATCTCTCTTGGAACAGGAGTCAGTAGACTACTGGTGAAAGGCAGCAAGTAGTTCAGTGACAAGAGTCCTGGGCTAGGATTTAGGAAGACCTGAGTTCAAATTTGACCTCAGATACTTCCTAGCTGTGTGACCATGGGCAAGTCATTTAACCTGTTTGATTCAGTTTCCTCAACTGTATAATAGGAATAAAAATAAATAGCACTTATCTCTCATAATTATTGTGAAAAGCCAACGGGATAATTGTTAAATGCTTAGCACAGTGTGGATGTTTAATAAGTTTTTCCTTCATTCCCTTATTTGTTTATTCCTTCCTTCCTTCCCATGTCTTTATTAGACCTTGTGCTGTTATCCAGGTCTCCCACACCAGGGTCTTTCAACTATACTATTATCCTAGTTCTGTGCAACTATTTTTTTCTTTTGTGTCTGGACATATAATTTCATATGTGTATATATCTTTCAGTGTAGAAATATAGATCTTATCTCTAACTTAGAGTCCTTGATAGTTGCTTGGATAGCCTGAGAAGGTATGGGTTTTGCCAAGATCATAGAACCAGTATATGTTAAAGGCAGCACTTGAATCCAGGTCTTCCTCACTTCATGGCCAACTCTCTATCCACTACCCCAGGATGCCTCTCATCTCTGTAAAAAATGGAGTTATAAATTATGATTTTATGATGACACAATTATGTAGTAACTGATTTGTCCAAGGCAATATTTGAAAATGACATGCCTACTTAGCATGGCTAATCGAAGGAGTTGAGTTAATATAGGGGCCACAAAAGATTCACTTTTGTCTTCATTATTCGTCTTCCCTTTTTTCAGTCAAATAAGGCAAAGAACTAAAAAAAAATAAGAGCCTTAAATTTTTGGCGTCTAGTATATTCTCTCTTTCCTTCCTTTCACTGTATTTTCTGGCCTCCCCAATGACCCTATCTTTGAGTTTCAATTTTTAAAGCTTCATGCACAGGATAATCTACACATTGACAGCATGCATAACTTCTCTGTGGCCCCAGCTCTCTGCTTTTCCTACTCTCTGCTTCTCTCCCAAATAGACTGAACTTTCCCTTGACCATATCTTAGTTTATTTGAAATTTAAATTCCTTCTAGGATTCAAGGATGATAAGAGACACCAAGGTGGGGAAAGTTTCCTTTTTCTATTCTGGTTGGATCTTCCCTGGAAGATAGATTTCTCAAATTGTTAAATTTAGTTCAGGTCGACTCTATAGGTGTTTGCAATAACCATTGAATATATGAAGGAGTGGAAGGTGAATCAAATTTGAGCAGGATCATTCAAGTAGATATTCTTTGCTTGTTTTATTCAAGCAAAGAAGTTTTCCTTCCTGTGCTTAGCACCTTTACCTTCAGGTGATCTCCCAAAAGGGAATGTAAATTTTTTATCTCTGGAACTTATTTCCTTTTCTCTCAAAGACTAATTTTAACCCCAAATCTTTCTGGCTCTCCAAATCACTCTTATTCTCCTTGATTGGCCAATAATAGGTCTTAGGTCAATCCCAAATTTGTCATTAGTTGGGCCCTGATTGGCTCAGAGTGAAGGTAAATAGCAATTGTTTCTGTTTTGGCTAGAAATCCTGAGGGTCTTCGTCTGCCAGAACCATTTTTTTTTAAAGAGGTCATTCTTTGCCTCATTTCTTATTGTCTTAATCACTTAGTCAACCTGAGATCTATTAAAGACCTCAGCCTGAAAATGCTAGGGTTCCCCACTGCATCTTGGGCCATCTCTGGTTCTCTGGATCCATATCTGGCCACTGGATCCAGAAGGTTCTGGAGGTGAAAGTGAGGCTAGAGACTTTGCACAGCCCTGCCTCACTTACATCCAATTTACTTGCATGTCACAGTCCTGTTCAAGAACAAAGGACAAACAGCCTGCAGCAGCAGCAGAAGCAGCACGTGGTAAACACTTAAATGCTTGTTGATTGATTGATTCTTGGCCATCATAGGATGAAACGAAGCTTATAAAAATGAAAACAATGGATGAGAACCTTTCTTATTTTAATTATTGACAGGGGAAAGAGGACTGTGATTCTATTTGCACTTGTAATGAAAATCCTTTTATGAAAACATATTGGTGACTCATCTATATCTTACAGCTTTATAGAGTTGTCTAAGACCCTGGAAAGTTAAATAATTTGGCCATTATATATATTCTAGGCAAGACATCAATCATCAGTTCTTTTTGACTCACGACCAACTCTCTATTTACTATGCTTTATCTCCTCTTGCAGCATCGTAGCTACAGTTGTTGGCATCATGGATCCAGAGGGCACTTTTGAAGACATTTAGTCCAACCCCTTCATGCTATAGATGAGGAAAATGAGGAGAAGTTAAATACTCAGTTTGTTAAAACCCAGAGAAATTAAGCACCTTGCCTGAAACCATGCACAGAGATGGGATTTGAACATAGGTTCTCATGTATATTATAATTATGAATGTGTATTTTTTCTAGTATACCATTAGGATTTAATACAGTTTTCAATTCCATTCAACAAACATTTATTTGACACTCACTATGTGCCAGGCCCTGTGCTTACTTGACAAAGACATAAACCAAAAGTCCCTGACCTCAAGGAGCTTATAAGCTTTTGAAAGGTAGAAGGTAAAACATATGCATAGAAAATGAAATGCAAAACAAATATGAGGTAATATATAAGGAGAGGGCATGAGTAACTGGGAAAGGGAGGGAATGAGCATGGGTTTCCTGTGGGAAGTGGCACTTAACCTGAACTTAGATAGTTGATGGGACCTAGATAAGGAGAAAGTATTTTCCAGTCCTATGCAATGGTATATGTGACTTGGTGCATAGGCATTGGCAAGCAGGTCAAGTTGACTGGGACATGTGTGAAGGACAAAGATGTCTAATAAACTTGGAAAGTTAGACCTGGATGTGGGTTATAAAGAGCTTTTAAAAGAACCAAATAGGAGGTTATATGTAATCCTAGGGGACTGAAGGACCCACTGGAATTTGATGATCAGGAGAGAGACAGGTAACATGGTCAGATCTATGCTTATGGTAATGATGATAACCTTTTCCATCTGTCTCTTCCTTTCCATTCCCAATACTGCATTTTAGTCTGTGCTTTTAATATTTTTATGCCAGGATTAGTCTCAAAGCCTGCTAACCAGTTTCTTTGCCTCTAGTCTCTGTCTCTGTCTGTGTCTGTCTTTCTCTGTCTCCTACTGTCTCTGTCTCTCACCCTTCAGTTTCATTCTAAATCCTCTTAAGAGATGATTTGATGTTTTTCCTTAGGAGATAACTGGGATTATGCTACTCTTTCTCAAAACCTTAATTTTCCAATAAAGCCTGCTTTCTAGTTTGGCATTCAATACCCTTCATGATCTGGTTTTAACTTACCTTTCCAGTTTTTTTCTGCAGTTCCTACTCCCTGGAATGTTCTCTTTCCCCCAAACTCTTTTTCCTCTATCATAGGAACTCAAATGGTCCCTCAAGCCCAGTTTAAGTGCTACATCCTTCCTAGATCATCCTAGAAAGGAGGGAAATTTTGGTCTGTGCTCTGAAACTACCTGCTTTGTGCCAAGTTCCTCTTGTTTCCTTAGTCTGGGAAAGCGGTACTTGAACTGTTGGTGGGCCATGACACAAAAGCATCCCATGAGGAAACCCAGAGAAGCTCCCATTGGGCCAATTGTCCTTCAGCCCCACCATTTTGACTGTATTTCCTAAGTAGCTGTATTTCTAAACAAGGATCTTGGCAGCCTCTCTGGAAGTAGAGAACCTTTGGCCCTGGGATCTGTTTATGTTGCAAAAACATCTCACATGGAGCTGATCGGCCTGTTTGCCTTGGCATCATCTTCCCACCACTCAATCACCCCCAGCCCAGATTGCTGACATATCCTGCTGCCTCAGATTCAGTTGCACTTCACTGATCAGAATGGTATTTCATAGGAGCCATTTGATGCTCAAGAAGCCTTTGAATAAGCCATTTGAAGCCTTTATTCCTCTCCCCCAAGTGTTTTGCCAGAAGTTAAGTGAACCTGAATACTAAAAAGTTGGAGTTTGGCTCAGAGCTCTCTGTTTGGCTGAATAAAATCTTCCTTTGCTTCTCTGCCCTAGGAGAGTGGGTTTCCTTGGGTGACTTTATTCTCCCTGGTGAAGCAGTAGATCATCATGTCATGCCCACCTTCTGAGCACTCTCTGCCCTAGTGAGAGTCACTGACCTCTGAACACACCCTATGGTCTCTTATATTGTTTAAAGTACTTAAAATGTAATTTTTGGTGTTGTCACCTGTGAGTCTATATTGTGCACCTATACCTGTAGGTACCACGGAGGCAGAGACCATATTCTGTCTAGACTTCATTCCTTTCTTTCAAGCTTACAAGGACTATTCTTTACAGAATTACACTTAATAAATGTTAATCCAAATGAATGAGTGAGCAAATCAATGACTAAACAATGAAAAATGGGCTCTGTCTAGTTCTCATGGTCATGACCTCCCTGTCCTTATACATTCCTGCACCATTCCAAGCACTAAATTTAAAGTTAGAAGACATGGGTCTGAATCCTCATACTGCTTCTTTCTCTGATCTCCCAACTCTAATGCTTTCCTTCCAAAAAAATCTTTGGAATTTACTTTGTTTTTCTTCTGTACTTACTTGCACTTGTACACATTGTCTCCCCAACACAATATAAGCAACTTGAGGATACAGACTATTCCATTTTTGTCTTTATATTCCCAATGTCTAGCATGATGCCTGTCCCATAGTAGGTAACTGAGAAATATTTATTGATAATTTATTGATTGCTTAACTGTATGACCTTGAGAAAGTCACTTATGGAACCCTGAGCCTTGATTTAGAAAATGAGGAGATTGGACTTTATTAGATCCTGAGGTTCCTTCTAACTCCAAATAGATGGTTCTATGACCCTGGTACTAGGAAGGCTTCTCTCTCAGCCTGTGTTTATATGCCTAGTAAAGCTGAATCTAAGACAGGGAAATTGGGCTTAGTTCCAGGGTGCTGATTGGGGAGGGGGTGCAAAGGAAAGGAAAAGGTGTACTTACTGCCCATGGCACTCTTTTGGCTCACTATTGTGGTCCAGGGTGCTAACGGAAGTGAAAAAGTTTGAGCTGTTACTCCACTAACCAGGATGGTGGAGAACCAGGATCCTATGACTTCGTACAGTTTGCTGTCTGGTGCATTAATCTGAAACCTAGCATTAGGCCCTAGGAGCAAAGATCACTCTAACGTGAGCAGGGAGTTTTTGATACCCCTAAACTCCCAGGGAACTTTTAATGGGCTGTTTTTACTTATTTTTTTGTGGTTTGTATCTGAGGGTCATTAAATATGTTTATACTCATATCAAGAAAGTAATTGTTTCTCTGAATCCTCAGACTTTGAGGAGTCTGTTGTATCAGATGTGGAAACCTCTTCTAGGATACTATTGGTCCTTGATCCAAAGCAGATCTTTCTGGCCACAGACTTCCTAGGTTCCTTTGCCTAGTGCCAGGATGTTGCCCTTAGGGTTCTATCCCTGAGATGCCTCTTTCCAGGAAGCATATTCCCCAGTACCACCACAGTCTGACACCCATCTCCCTCTCTATCCTGCTTACATCCTAGTGGAGAGGCTAGGAAGTCACAGGACATAGGCAGTGCTGCAAGAAATGGGCTAAACTTTCTAAAGGAGGGAACACTGTTCTCTCCTTTAGACACAATGTGTGCTCAACTGGAATAAATTATCCTTCTATACCTTACTTGTGATGCCAGGTCTAGGGACCTATGTCATTCCTTTCATAGGAGATACCATCTTCCTGTTCATAGAGAAAAATCTGGGGTCTCTGTCTCCCCCAGTCTTACCTCCCTCATCTCCAAACAGAATCTTGGGTTCTCTCCACTCCCTAGGGCTTTATGCCTAAACTTTCCCCTCCCCACTAAATTTGCCCCCAAATTTCTGATTTGGTTTTGCCCCTTACTCTATGCCTAGCTGTCATTTGGGTTCAGATAAAAAGGTGTTCTGATTAGAAAAAGTTCATTGGTTAAAAAGGTTCACTCATTGAAAAGGTTAATAGTTCTAGCTCTATGTTGAACATTATGAAGGATACAGAGATAGGACACACTTCCTTCCTCCTGAATCCCCAGCAATTTCTCCCTAGGGTTTTAAGACTTAAGAGTCACTTGCCTCCCCTCCAGTCTTGCAGACACTCCCTGAATCATTGTTCAAAGAAAGGTTTTCCTAGTTTGGCTTACTAATATTTCCTCTCCAGAGCTTCAGGTGTTAACCTTCTGCACCTGCCTCTGGCAGGTGTCTCCTATACCCCTCTGAGGAGCCTCCCAGAAGCTCTTTCTCTTTCACATCTGATCTAGATTTTCTGGAGCAAATTTGATTTTCCTAGGGCAAATTCACTAATCAGATAGAATGACTATTTCTTATCTTCATAGTGAAATGATTTCTTCTTTGTCTACTTTTGGAACCAATTCAAACCCTGGCTCTGATACTTCACCTATGAGATCTTGGACATGTGTCTTAAAGGCCTCAATTGTCCCCTGTGATAAATAGGAAGATTATACTAGATGATCTCTAAACTCTTTTCCAACTCTGAACCTGGAACCTCTTTTCTTTAGGGTTCTGGGTTATGTGATTTAGGTCAATAAGACCTAGAACCCTGTGGTTACTGAGTCAAAAGGCCTCCAACCTCTCTCCTCCCTGAACAGATCCCCTCAAAATGACTTTCCTTTTCTTTTCCAAACTTAAGATTCTTTGTGGACACCACTTGCCTCCCAACTCATTGGCAAAACTGAGATAACATATACATTCTGAGGTCAATGAGCAATCGTCACCTTTCCTAGACTCAGCTCGTGGTTCCATCCGCTTCCCTGCTGTCAAACTGATGAGGACATTCTCAAATGTCCTTATCAATTATCACCTCTATGTAGATGACTATCAAATCTTTATTTTTTTCTCCAACTTCTGCCCAGAGATCTACTTCCATGTTCGCACCTACCTGCTGGGTATTTCTGTCTGAATGTTTGCCACTCAACACTTCAAACTCAATAGATCTAAAATGGAACTAATCACCTGTTCCTCTAAACTGAACCTTCCCCTCTCATTTCTACATTTTTAATGGTACCATAATCCTACAACTCTCCAAGACTTGAAACTTTGGAATAATGTTTGGACTCTTTCTTTTCCTTTCTCTTTATTCCTACTTCAACTACCCTTATCCAATCCTTCATCTCTTCTCATCTAGAATATCATAATAGTTTTCTAAATAATCTGCCTGAGTTTGGTCTATCCTTGCTCCAGTCTTCCCCATTGCTGCCCAAGTGATTTTTCTAAAGAGTAAGTCTGACTGTGCTAATTCCCTATCCAATAAACTCTAGTAACTTCCTATTGACTAGAAGACCAAATACTATTTCATATTTATCTCATTCTTTTAAAATGTCTGCTTCTTTTGTATGTTTTATAATGTATACTGGACAGCTAAGTGGTGCAGTGGATAAAGTACCATACCCAGAGTCAGGAAGACCCCAGTTCAAATTTGACCTTCACACATACTAGCTGTATGACCCAGAGCAAGTCACTTAACCTTATTTGCCTCAGTTTCTTCAGCTGTAAAATGAGCTGCAGAAGGAAATGACAAACCACTCCATTATTTTTGCTGAGAAAACTTGAAATGGGGTCATGAGGAGTCAGACACAACTGAAACAACTGAACAGTAACAACAAAAAGTATGTTGATAAAAAAATAATATAAAATATTATATAACCAGATCTAATATTGTATGTAATATTATTTTAATAGAAACGACATTAACATATCTCAATCAATAATATCTCATAAGTACATGGTGAAAAAAAATATTCAGAAAGGGGGAATGAGCAAACAAGGGTGGAGATCACTTCCTGGGTTCAGTAGAGCAACGTCTATGCATGCTGACTTTTGGTTGGTGCTGGCTTAAATTCTAGGAAAACAAATAGTAGCGAAAGCCATTCCCTTCCCTCCTCAAGGAGCTTACCTTCTAATTGTAGAAGACTATACATGAAAGGAAGCTAAAAGCAGGGTGGGTGGGTTGTTGGTGGTAGAGAAAGTTCAGAACTCAGCCCAGAGAAGAAGGAGACAGAGGTGTGTCTGGCAGAAATGGGTTCCCCAAATGGAGCTTCTGGGAGGAGCTATTCAACTAGAGGGAGAGACTTCCAAGGTTTGAGAGCTAGGGCTGGAGTGAGTTTCTAGATCCAAGAAGTTTCTGGGAAATGATAGATAAAATCCAAATGGCCTGGAAAGACATGGTTGTAAATTCCTTGGGGTAAAAAGGACTTGTCTTTTGCCTTTTTTTTTTTTTTTGTATCTCCAGTGCTTAGAATAGTGTCTGCTATATAGTAGGCACTTAATAATTGAACTGAAAATCCCCAATGCCTCACATAGAAACTAATATATAGTTTCTGCTTAATAAATGTTTGTTGAATTTGTTGTTATCTTTGTTGATTGACAAGATTGTTCTGCTAATACAGGATTAGGGACAGGGACTGGACCTGTGATTTCATAAATATTGGGTACTCCAGGTGAGGAAACTCCTTCTTCCAATGCAGGTCAGCAGCATTCTTAAGAGACTTGTATATACTGCTAGTGAGAGACTAAATGACTGATACAGTCCCCTAGCCAGTATGTGTCAGAAGAGGAACTTGAACTCAAATCTTCCGGGTTTTGAGATCATCTCTCTTTCCACAATATCATCCTATCTCTCCTTGTAGGAGTACAACTGCAAAATAAATGTCTTCACCTTTGTAAAACATGCCCCAGGTTGCTCATCATGGTGCCTTGCTTCTGTCTCACAAACATAAGACACCCCAGCATATGGAATATTGAACAAAGTCTGTAGCTCCTTTGCTTGGCTGGACCCATTCTTCAGAAACTGCTCAAATATTTAATGGAGCCCCCACTCCCAGATTAGCGTGCACATACATATTTTTGCATATCCTATGCCTGAGATGATTTTTAAGAAGAAATGCATATATGAGAATAACAAATGGAAACACCCAATTTCATTGTCCTTTTTGTTAAATGCTTACACTTTGTTCTTTGCTAGTCTTCGAGTCCAGAGCCTTAGGAACATTTGTTCAAACTCTCAAAAGAGCTAAAGCTGTATAGCTATATAGTCATTTCTTGTCTGAATCTAGCATTGGACTTAGCTCTGGACTTGCCTAAACAAGGGGAATCTATCCATAGTAAGAATGAAGTCAGTTCAAATCTGAGTTCAGTCTGACTCTGGGTAAGTCACTTAACCAGGTTTGTGACCCTGGGCAAGTCATTTAACCTCTGTTTGTCTCAGTTTCCTCAGCTATAAAATGGGGACCATAGTAACACCTACCTCACAGGGTTGTGACATAGTATGGACATATGTATGACAGAGTATTTGGAAAGTGCTTAGCCTAGTGCCTGGCATGTTGTTGTTCAGTCGTGATTTTATCCGACTTTTTGTGATCTCATATGGGGTTTTCTTGGCAAAGATTGTGGAGTGGTTTGCCATTTCCTTCTCCAGTGCATTAAGGCAAACAGATTTGCCCAGGGTCATACAGCTAGGGGGTATATGGGGCTGGATTTGAACTCAGGTCTATCTGACTTCAGGCCCAGTTTTCTATCCATTGAAGAACCAGCTGTCTCCAGAACCACCTACTACATCTAGTAGGTACATAGTAAATATTTAATTCTGCCTCTTACTAGTAGAATTCTCTATAAGAAAGTTGGAATTGGAAAATCAAAGTCAAACTTCATAGGATTGCATATCAAAGTATCTCTTAGAAAAAGCCGGTGGAATTTGAGTGGCCAAAGAGTTAAGTTTCTCTATTTACTCACTAATTTTTCATGTTTCTCCCTTCCTTCCCCCTCCCTATTTCCAGGCTAACTTGTTGTTAGGGTAAAAGTCAGTTATTATACTATAACTAATAATCTGTCATGTCTCATCATAAATGATGACTTTTATTAAAATAGTATTTTCAGGAAAGAAAAAGTCTTATCATTTGTCCCAATTGATGATATTTAAAAGTACACTTCAGTGAATTAATTCAACTCCATTCAATTCAATAAACATTTATTAAACACCTACTATGTGCCAAGCACTATGCTAAATATTGGAATTAATATCATTATTCAGAATTCATTTTTGTCTCTTGGGCCCTTTGACAAAAGGTATCTTAATGCCATCATTTAATATCCAATGTAGACTGAATACTATTGCCAGTGTCATCAAACTTGTGGCCTTGGAGATAAGATGTTTCTTCTGAGTTTCAAGACCACAAAGAAGGAGATGAAAAATAAATATCTATTTTCTAAGAAAAACTACAATTCTTGTTCCCGTGGAGAAGATGGAGTGAATTGCAACTATTGCTCCAACTCTGACCTGGGTATACCCTTCTTTCATTGCATGACACTTTCAGTAAGATCCCTCTTTCAAGGCCTTTGACAATGTCCTCTCAGGATGAAAGGGATAATCCATCTTTTAAAAAGTCTCATCAGAAGCCCAGCTCCAGTGCTTGTTTCTGATGTAAGGAAGCATTTATGTCTTTCTCTTCAGAGAAGAAATTGGTTTGGGGGCTATTTTCTAAGGCAAAGGAAATAGGATCCAGGGATTCAATGGAAACAGAACACCAAGAACCAAGGTCTTGAGTAGTTAAATACTTAAGAGTTATAGAGTGTATGATAGCACAAAGTCACTCTCCATGTTGTTTTGGAGAGGTATGACTTCTTACTGGCAAAGGGTATTAATTTAATCCTCCAAAAGTCTATTTTGTAAGACTGAACTGCTTTTGGTATCATGTATATTGGGTCCTTATGCCCCCACCCCTTTGACTTAACCTGGAATTGCAGTAGAACAAGTAGGATATTGGGAGGGAGAGACAGACAGACAGACAGATACAGGGACACCGACAGAGACAGACACAGACGTGGAGGGGTCATAGAGAAGGAGAGGGACATGGAGAGAGAGTCAGTGTTTGTACATGCAAGGGCCTCATTACTTTTCTGAAACATTGATTAGATTCTGGTGAATGAGCAAGAATTTTCTAACTACTCTTACTTGATTCATAAATTCCCTTGGCCTCTTCTTGACAAGTGGTCATTGAACTTTTGCTTAAGTTTTTCAGTGACCTCAATTCATGAAACAGCTTATACTATTGTTTGGGAAGCCCTAATTGTTAGGGAGTTCTTCAAACTGATCTGAAATCTGCTTTCCCCTGACATTGGTTTTAGCTCTGTCCTTTGGATCATCATGGAAGGATTTTAATCTCCCTTCCATATAAAATCTCTTCAAACATTTGAAGCTCTTTCTCATAGCTCACCTAAATCTTCTCTTTTCCCAGTCAAACATCTGTAATTTTTCAGCCATTCCTCATGTGGCATGGTTTAGAGTCACTTCTCATCCTAGTCATTCATATCTGGATTTGTTCCAGTTGTCATCAAAGAAATATGTGGCAACTAGAAATAAATTAGTGGTAAGCTAAAACTTTGAGTCTATTTTTAAAAATGAACATGAATCTAGGTCCACCAATTTTTGTTCAGTTAAAAAAATTGATGTGCAGGGTTCATGAAGAATTGTTTTGACTTATGTCTAATCTATTTTGGCCCATTAATTTCAACTCCTTTTCAGCCTGTAAGGATTTGGAGATGCTGCTTTTGTCATTCAATATATTAGTTATATTTTCCATATCACATGACATTTGCCTCTTGATCCAAATGCTTAAATCTCATCAATTTCGTGCCTAGCTAGTGCAGTGGATAGAACGATAGATCTGGAATTTTAACTCAAATCTTCTTTAATACACTTTGTTACACTAGTTATGTGACACAACCTCTGTCTGCCTCAGTTTCTTCATCTTTAAAAATGGAAATAAAAGTGATACCTACATCTCAGGGTTACTGTGAAGATCAAATGAAATGTTTGTAAAAAAAAAGAGCTTTGCAAAAGTTGAAAAATTATATAAATGTGCTACTATTATTACTATTGGTCATCAAATAATATCATCATAGGTGTTATCATCAATTCGGGAGTTTCTTGTAATGATGTAAACAGCAGCCTATCCGTGCTCATTCATCCTGTGAAACTCTTGTCCTTGTTTTCCCTAATGATCACTGCTTGACCCAGGGGGACTACCTATTGTGCTAAAGGCCTTTCTTGCTTTCTCTAGACATTATAAGAGCATCAGAGGAACACCTTTGCAATCCATAACTCATCTTTGCTCTTTCTGTGTGACTATCTTTTCTTTTAGTAATACAATTTTTTAAGGCTTTAGTTCTTTTTTAAAAATTATTTTTTCTCAATTGCAAATAAAAAAAAAATTAAAATTTGCTTTTCCAAAATTTGAGCTCCAAATTCTCTCCTTTTTCTCCCTCCTACCTCCTTGAGAAGTTGAACACTTTGATATAGATTATACATGTGTAGTCAGGAGAAACATTTCTTTATTAGCCACATTGCAAAAGAAAATGGAGACCAAAAAGACCTCAAGAAAAATAAAGTAAAAACTAAAACATGCTTCAATTTGCATTCAAATTCCAACAGTACAGTCATTAGAAGTGAATTTCATTTTTCATCATAAGTCCTTTGGAATTATTGTGCATAATATAGCGCTGAGTATAACTAAGTCATTCACATGACCACTAGCTAAGATCATCACATAATGTTGCAGTTACTGTCTACAATGTTTTCCTGGTTCTGCTCTCTTCATTTTGCATCAGTTCATGTAAGTCTTCCTAGATTTTTCTGAAAGAATCCTGCTCATCATTTCTTATAGCACAATATTATTCCATCACAATCATATTTCACAACTTGTTCAATCATTCCCTAATTCATGTTATTCCCTCAATTTCCATTTTTCCAATTTCCAATTCCCTCAATTTCCAATTTTCATTTCTTTGCCACCACAAAAACAACTGCTACAAATAGTTTTGTTCTTTATCTTTTTTCTTTGATTTTTTGGGGGTACAGACTTCACAGTGGTATTTCTGGACCAAAGAGTATGCACAGTTTTATAGTTCTTTGAGCATAGTTCCAAATTGCTCTCCACAATGGTTGGGTCAGTCCACAATTCCACCAACAGTACGTTAGTATCCCAATTTTTCTATATCCCATCCAACATTTGTCCTTTCCTTTTTCTGTCATATTAACTAATCTGATAGGGGTGAGGTGGCCCCTCAGAACTGTTTTACTTTTTATCTAATCAGTAGTGATTTAGAATAATTTTTCTTATGGCAATAGATAACTTTGATTTTTTCTAAAATTTATCATTTGGCATTTATCAATTGGCAAATAGATCATATTCTTACAAATTTGACTCAGTTCTCTATATTTTTGAGAAATGAAACCTTTATCAGAGAAACTTGCTGTAAAATCCCCCCTCCCCCTCCCAGTTTTTTGTTTTCATTTTAATCTTGGTTGCATTGGCTTTTTTTGTACAAACCCTTTTATAGTTAATATCATCAAAATTATCCATTCTACATCTCATAATGCTCTCTATTTTTTTGTTTGGTCATAAATTCTTTCCTTATCCATAGATTTGACTGGTTAAATTTTCTATCCTCCCCTAATTTGCCTTTTATGTCTAAATAATGGACTCATTTTGACCTTATTGTGGCATATGGTGTGAAATATTGGTCTATGTCTAGTTTCTTCCAAATGGCTTTCCACTTTTCCCAGTGACTTTTGTTAAATAGTGAGTTCTTGTCACAACAGCTTAAACTTTTGAGTTTGTCATACTAGATTACTTTCACTACTGTGTATTATGTTTAGTACTGTGTATTGTGTATTACTACTTTTACAAGATTCTTTTACTACTATGTATTGCGTATCTACTCTATTTCACTGATCCACCACTCTGTTCCAGATTTTTTCTTTTTATGGTAACTGCTTTGTAATACAATTTGGAATCTGGTACTGCTAGGCCACCTTCCTTTAATTTAAAAAATTGATTCCCTAGATATTCTTGACCTTTTGTTCTTCCAGATGAATTGTTTTATTATTTTTCTAGCTCTCAAAATATATATTTTTTGGTAATTTGATTGGTATTGCACTGAATAAGTAATTTAGGTAGAAATGTCATTTTTCTTATATTGGTTCAGCCTACTCATGACCAATTAATATTTCTCTAAATGTTTAGTTCTGTCTTTGATGAAAAGTGTTTTGCAATATTTATGATACAGTGATGCTGCTGGCCTTATGGTCATTCCATGAATAAGACACTATGTTTTTTTTTAATTTTTAAAAATATTTTTTAATTTCAATATAAATTTATTTATTTAACTTTTTACATTCATTTTCACAAAATTTTGGCTTCCAAATTTTCTCCCCATTTG
>CM053769.1:513553008-513583195 GCA_028658325.1 Potorous gilbertii
TCTTCTCCTCATTGGCTTTTTGAACCTCTTTTGCCAATTGAGTTAGCCTATTTTTCAAGGTGTTATTTTCTTCAGCATTTTTTTGGGTCTCCTTTATTAAGGTATTGATCTGTTTTTCATGCTTTTCTTGCATCTCTCTCATTTCTTTTCCCAGTTTTTCCTCCACCTGTCTAACTTGATTTTCAAAATCCTTTTTGAGTTCTTCCATGGCCTGAGCCCATTGGATATCTATTTTATATGTTTGGGATACAGAGGCCTTGACTCCTATTTCTTTCCCTGATGGTAAGCATTGTTCTTCTTCATCAGAAAGGAAGGAGGGAATCATCTGATCACCAAGAAAGTAACCTTCTATGGTCTTGCATTTTTTTCCCTTTTCTGGGCATTTTCCCAGCCAGTTACTTGACTTCTGAGAGTCCTCTCCACCCCTGCCTAGGTCCACCCAGCTAGTGCTTGGGGTCTGAGATTCAAATACTGCTCCCCAGCCTCCAGGGCTTTCAGTGGTGGGGCCAGGCTACTATTCAGTAAGATTAAATCAGGTTCTCAGTTGGGGGCAGGGTTGCCTCCCAGGCTCAGTTCCCTCAGGGGGTTTATGCAGAGATCTTTAGTAATGGAGCTCCTGCTGAGCTCCTGCCTGCTCCGGGATCCCCTGGCCGCCTGCTGCCTCTGCCACTGCCTTCTGAGGGGGCCTGAATTGTGGCGACACCCCACTCCCTTCTCAGCCAGCCCAGAAGTCTCTCTCACTGACCTGTGCATCTGTGAGTGGAGGGACCTTCGTGGCAGCTGGAGATTCTGTCCCTGAAGCCTGCCTTGATCTGCTCGTCTCTTTGCCACACAGCCAGGGAAGGGCTGGGCTCTGCTCCCCTCTGGTGCGCAATAGACCTTTGGGATCGGTTTTTCAGGGCTCTTTCGAATGGAAATCTCTATCACTCTGTTTCTGCGAAACTTCCACTTCTCCAGAATTTGTTGGGAGTTCTTTTTACAGGAGATCCATGGGCTTTGGATTCGGAGCTAGCATATATGAATCTTTCTACTCCACCATCTTGGCTTTGACACTATATTTCTTAACTCTGGGCATTTTCTCTGATATCCCACAAGCCTTGAATGCTCTCCCTCTCTCCTCTGACTACTGTTCTCCCTAGTTTCCTTTAAGGCTCAACTCAAAGCTCAACTTCTACAGGAAGACTTTTCCAAACTTTCTTAATTTTCCCTTTGTTAATTATTTCCTAATTATTCTGCATATAGCTTTTTCTTGTATATATTTATTTACATGTTGTCTTCCTCATTAGATTGCAAGTTGTTTGAGAACAAGGAGTGTCTTTAGCCTCTGTTTTATCCCTAGTGCTTAGTACAGTGTCTAGCACATAGTAGGCACTTATTAAATTTTTTATTGATTGATGATAATTCAACTCATTATTAATCAAGGTACACTATCTTACAGCCTCTATTTCTTCTTATTATTACAAAGATACCATGAATGACTTAGTATTTTGAATCAAAACTCTAGTAATAAAAAGAAGAAGAAGAAGAAAAAGAGGAAGGGGGAGAGAATGAGGAGGAAGACAGAGGGAGAAGTAATGAAATCAATCTTTTAGGGATTCATGTTTCATTCTCTAAGAGTTCACAAACTGTAATAATATTTTTAGAATTTTTAAAGTGATTATCTATAGTTCATGGAATGGACCTCTCTTTTCAAAAAATTGATACATTTGTCCATCTCTAGTCTTATAGTATCTCCCATTTTCCATGGTTCTTGATTTTGTTGGAAAGGCAGAATTATGTACATAATAACTTTCAGATCAAGTGAATTAAGAAATAAGTACTTTTCTAACCTCCTATAATACCTTGGAACAATGTACATAGAGTCAGGGACCTGAATTTGAAACCTCGAACTGCCATCTACCATATACATGATCCTGTGCAAGGAATTTTAGGTCTTTGAGTTTCAGTATTCTCATTGGTGAAATGAAAGGGTCAGATGATCCCTTCCTCTCCCTCTCCCTCTCCCTCTCTCTCTCTCTCCCTCTCTCTGCCTCTCTTTCTCCCTCTCATTTTAGAGAGGTTGTACACTTAATCATTGTTATAATATCCTGGGACTATGTAGCATATACAGTATTCCTTGAAATTCAGCAAGGGTAAAATGGGGCTAGAGTGACTTAGGACAGCACACAGGTACAACCTAAATTAGGAAGTTGTGTGTGTTTGTATGTGTATACATACACATTTGTGTGATAGAGTCCTTTGGTAATCTGGTGGATTATGGGGCCCTTCTCAGAGTCATGTTTTAAAATATGTAACATAAAATACATAGGATTTTGAAGGAAACCAAGGAAACAAATGATATTGAAGTAAAAAATATCATTTTTTTCCCATCCAAAGTAATGGATTTCCTCCTGAAATCTACCTATGGAATTCAGGTTAAGAATTGCTGCCCTAAAACCTTAAAAGTTTTTATATTGTGGCCATTAACAACATATAAGGTGACCCACAAGTCTTAGTTCAGTTTTAAAACTTCAGTAGTCTCAAGCTGCATTAAGATGTTTTGGACATCCATCATATGTACTTCAGTATTTTTTTTTAAAAATAGTTTTATTTAACTTATTTAACTCCCTCTTAAACCCAAGGTTTGGGAAACATCTCTCACGTCTAACTTAGGCACTCTTGACAAAGGAGTAAGAACTACTAGCCTAGTTGACCCGTATGACCTTTTCAAGAACTGAACTTCCTTCCACGTTTATTTTGTAAAAATTAGTGGGTGATAACAGTACTTCTTTTGACCATTGCTTATTTAAAACTCCTAGGTTCAGAGTGGAAAAGAATTTAGAATCATTGGTCTAACCCCCTCATTTTATAGAAAAGGAAACTGGGACCTAGAGAGATGAAATGACATATCAAAGTCTCACAGGTAAGAAGAAACAGAGCTGAATTTCAAATGCAAGTTCACTATCCAAGGGTGTGCTGGAATCTGCTCCAAATGTTGTACAAGAGCTATTTGTTAAGTTTTCAGTGTATTTATATCTTACAAATGGGCAACACTAAAAATCAGGGCTTGGTTTATTGTCTGCTTAATTATCTAGACTTAAGAAAGTGATAGAAAAATATTAATAATGCATATTAAATTAAAATTATGTTCAAAGCAAAATTTTCTTTTCAGAGAGCTGGTTGTTGAACATTTACCAATAGACCTCTTCATCTGTTTCTAAATTCCCAGCTTTCTGTCCGCTCTAGCTCTCTGCCTCTCATTGATGAGCCATAACCCCAGAGATGGAATTGGGGAAGAAAGTTTCACAAGTACAAGATACTGTGATTCCAGGAAGACTGCTTAAATAAATATAGGGGTTGGGTAGATTGCCAAGCAGGGGAGGTTACTTCCCAGACCAGGGTTGCCCACTCCAGAAAGAAGGGCTTATGAACTGCTCTCCCTTGAGCCAGCTGGTGATTGTTTAGTTACTTAGTATACCTTGGCATGGAGGTACACCTGGCAGATTGCAGGGTAGTCAAGCAGTAGAATTTGTGTTTTGGACATAGGAAAAATAATTCTCTTGCCATTATAATAATAATGAAATAGCAGGTAATTAGGCACAGGTATATTATTAGTGAACCAGAAAAAAATCAATATTTTGATGACTCGATGTTAGTGAAATGCCATATGCACACAAACCCTTAAACCCAAACAACAAATTCAAGTGCCTTCAATATATAAAAATCAGGGACTGGAGCCAAGATGATGGATTAGAGGCAACTCAGCTTAACTTTCTCAACAGTCCCCTCCAAGCAATTTTAAAGTAATACCTCAAATCAAACTTTGGAGTGGTAGGGGCAAAAAAAAAACGTCAAGGTGAGACATTTTTCTGGCCTAAGAAAACTTAGAATGTCAGTAGGAGAAGTTTGTGATATCAGGATAGAAGCCTGCCAGAGTTCACACATGTGGAAGTAGCAACAGTGACTCCAGCAGCAGCAACTTTGGGAGCTCTCAGCCTAGACATGGTAATGGGGTTGGACAGTGAATCTTCCCTGTTACCATATTTTTTTATGGTCAGGTTATTTTTGTTTGTTTTTTGTTTTTCTCATTTTCTAGTCTATTTCTCTGCAAATTTTATATTAGTCTCTGTTAATCTGAGGGTTAGAGATAGGCCATTGTCTCAAGCTTCAGCTTTTTTCTTGATGTTGTTTTCAAAGAGCATGCAAGACTTCAGTGCTTTCATGGTGGTATGATCAAGAGAGAGGTATAGTCACTGTTCTCCTAGTCTTTACCCAGAAAGGGCCCCTGGTGCCTTGTAGCTACAAGCCCTAGCACTGTCTTTGCCTTGGAACTGTGACCAGGGGCCCTGCTTCCTGGTGACCAATTCCTAACACTCCTCTCCACCCTGGAATTGTGACCTAGAACTGTGTGTGAGCAATAGAGTTATTGATCAGTGCCAACTGAACCCCAATGCCAGCAGAGGGTTCCCTGTAATCTCTTTCTGAGCAAGAATCACCTACAAAGCAAAACTGAATATAATTCATGACAGGAAAAAAATAGACTGGAGCTGGATAGAATTTGGCATTCAAACCCAAGACTCAAGAGAAACATAAAAAGTAAACATGAATGAGTAATCATAAATGTCTCAAATTAATCTGTTTACACACCTATATGGGTGTGATGCCTAAGAATTTTGTCATTATTAAGGGCAGTTAAAAGGAATTCACATATACAGAGGGCATGGATGTTGGAATGAAGAAACAAAATGAAATGATGAGAGAGAGGGATATGCTGGGAGGTAGAAAAGAGAGGTAGAAAGGAGAAATTTTTTCTTCCATAAAAGAGGTCCCTAAGGAAGAGCTTTTACAGTGCAAAGAAAAGTGGAGGGGATGGTGGCAGAAAAGGCTTGAACCTCCCTCTCAGAAGAATTGGTTGAAAGAAGAAAGAATATACACACACACACACATACATACATATACCCACTCAGTTATGTATACAAATGTAACTTATCCAATAGTGAAATAGAAAGGGAGAAGATGAGAGAAAGGGAGGACGATAAAAGGGAGAACAGATTAAGGGAAACAGTGGTTAGGAGCAAAACAGATTTTTGGGGTGAGAGAGAGAAATGGGATGGGGGGAAAAGCACAGTAATCATAACTGTGAAGGGGGTGAGCTCACCCATAAAACAGAAATGGATAGGAGAATGGGCTAGAAATCAGAATCAAGCAATATGTTGTTTACAAGAGACACATCTAAAACAGACATGCACAAAATTAAATTAAAGGATGGAGCAGAATCTAATTAGCTTTAGTTGAACTACAAAAAAGGTGGGGTAGCAGTCATGATCTCAGACAAAGCAAAAACAATACAAACTTAGTTTCAAAAAGATAATCAGAGAAACTGCATTTTGAGAAAAGGTAACAGACAATGAAGTAATATAAAAATTATATAACATATTTCTCTGATAAAGGCTTCATTTCTCAAATATATGCTGAGTATAGAACTGAGTCAAATTTACGAAGACGACAGTCATTTCTCAGTTGATAAATGACCAAAGCATAGAAACAGGCAGTTTTTTAGAAGGAGAAATTAAAACTATTTATAGTCATATGAAAAGTCATTAATGGTTGGAGAAGGGAAATTAAAACAACTCTGAGGTACCACTTTACACCTATCAGAAATCACAAATGCCAGAAGGGATGAGGGAAAAACAGGTACACCAATGAACTATTGGTAGAGTAGTGAACCAGTCCAACCATTCTAGAGGATAATTTGTAACTATATCTGAAGGGCTATAAAACTATGCATATCCTTTGATCCAGCAATACCACTTCTAGGACCCTATCTCAGAGATCAAAGGAAAAAGAAAAGGACCTATATATACCAAAAATATTTGTAGCAGTCCTTTTTGTGTTGCCCAAGAATTGGAAATTGAGAGGATGCTCTTCAACTGAGGAATGGTTGAACAAGTTGCAGCATATGATTGTGATGGAGAACTATTGTGCTGTGGGAAATGAAGAAGGCATGATTTCAGGAAAAAAAACAACAATGCAAGATTTATATGAATTGATGCAAAGTGAAGTGAGAAGAACCAGGAGATCATTGTACACAATATCAAAAATGTTGTAATGATAAGCAACTCTGAAAGACTTGGTTGCTCTCATCTACAAAGATCTCAGACAATTCCATAGTACTCATGAAGAAAAGTGCTATCCACCTGTAGAGAGAGAAATGATGAACTCTGAGTACAAATTGAAGTATATATTTTTTATTTTCTTTATTTTTCTTGCTTTTTAAAAATACAACTAATATGGAAATATTTTGCATAATTTCACATGTATAATTGATATCATATTGATTTCATCTTAGTAAATGGGGAAAGAAGTAGGAAGTAGATAAATTGAAACTTAAAGTTTAAAAAAGAAAAAAGTTAAAAATAAATGATAACTTAGAAAAATTTAAAAATATGTCAGATTTAAAAAAAAGATCTAGATACAAGTTTTTAGCAGGGAACTGCTAGATGATTTAGGATATGAAATTCTATATTTTTTCAAAGAATAATGCCCCAAAGAAAGGACATAAATAGTTTGAAATGTAGAATAACATTTTGTATCTGAATTCATAAGACCTGGGTTCACATATCACCTTTGATTATTTGGCCAAGTCATATAACACCTCTGGGATTCAGTATTCTTATCTGTAAAATGGAGTTGTATTAAAGGAACACTGAGATCCCTTCCATCTAGAAAACTTCAGTCCCACAAATACAATTCAAAGCTAGTTTTGAGTGTTTGGGATTTTGTTATATGTGGGCTCAAATAGAGAACCACTGTAGCTGGAAATGGGTCACTCTTGCCTTTGAATCAATCACCTTTGCTGAATTACCATTTTATGTTACTGGGCAAACCTTAGCTTCTAAGACCCTGTAGAGCTTGAAATTTTCAATCTTCCTTCTAAACCTTATTGCCAGGAAATTCAAATCACCCTGGCAAGTCAAATTCTGTTTTTCTTTCTGAATAATAAAAGAGGGTTCTGAAAGTCAACGAGGATTTTTTCACTATTAAAGCAAAATAATGACCCAATGGAACACTGGTGGTTTTCAACAGCTCAACAACTGGTATTTTTTGCTTTAGAATCATTTGTATGCTAATGTGTCCAGAATTATCAATTTATGAAGCTTATTAGGAGCTTGGAAACAGCCAATTTGAGTGACCCTTATCTCTCTTTGGGTCACTTCCTTCCACATTCAGGAGAAAGTGAGAACCTGTCCTATAGGTAGGCCTCTTTTCCACCTGTCAATCAAGGAACAACTTAATGAATAGCTGTTCTTTTCTGATGTCAAGAAATAATATTTGGAGCAGCACCAATTATCCCTCACAGCCATTTTCAAAATGGCCTCCTCCATTTAGGGCAAGCCCCTAACCCCAGTGATTAGCACATTGTGAAAATTGTAGCAGATGTCTTTGTGAAATATTGTTAATTTTGGAATTTCTATCTTCCCTTAGAGTAAATAATTAGCTACTTTCTGGGCCAGGCAATTCACTAAGTATTACCTTTGAATATATACTTGTGAATCTACCCAGTGCAAGTTGGAGGCATGGTTGTTTGATCTAGAATATCAGAGATGATCTTGTCCCACACTGTCATTAGTTTGTCTGACATCACATAGGTAGCAATGGCAGAAATGGAGTTCATAGTATAGTTGAGCCAGAGAATCTTGGTTCAAATCTCTTACTTCTTAAGCTTATTACTTATGTGACCTTTAGCAAATCACTGAAACATCCCTGGACTTCAGTTTCTTCATTTGTAAAATTAAGGCTGAGGATAAAGTGTTATCATAATTAATTAATTCAGAAGCATCCAGAATCCTATACATATATTCTCCTTAGAGGGAATACTAAGATTCCCAGGAGGGGAATATTACATTCTTCATGGTGGTTTTGTCTGGAGGCAAAACTTCTGTGTTGGACTCTGAATTCCCTTCAAGTACTACTATGAACCCAAGTTCTAATATCAAATCTAGGGCTCTTTCCATTGTATCCTGGGAATTTTTAGCCAACTAAATCCTCTTCTTCCCTTGAGGACTGCCATGTAATGTAGACTCCCTGGAATATTCACTCCCCAAACTGAGGAGTCTGGTGTAGTTTTTTATCATTTAAGTTTTCTCACTCAGTCTTGCGACCGGGGAGAGAAATGGTTTATGGGAATCCACTCTAAATCACAGTTAGGAAAGCAAGTAGAAGGGCCCAGCCTAGTGTGGTGTCTGTCATGCCCCTCCCTAGAAAACGGGTTATGCCTCCCACTGCCATGTTTGTCTTTCTGCCTCATTGCCAGGTGCAGCCTCATTAAGTGGCGACGACGACAGGGGAACACACTCTGTGCCCTTGCTCGCTGGGAAGATTCCTCTGTGATAATAACTCATGCTGCCTATTTCAGGGGAAGCCTTCCTCATTTTTCAAGCAGTTTTGCCTCCAGATAAAGCCAGCATGAGGAATAAAATGTTTCTCTCTTGGGAATCTCAGTGTTCCCTCTGAGTGGAGCATGTGCCAGGCTTCTGGATGCTTCTGAAGTCATTAACTGCCTTAACTCTTTAGAGTGCCATTTGCGAGGTAGCTATAGACTTATAACTTGCAGTTTATTCATGAACTCATTCAAAACTATTTATTGAATACTTGATATGTGCAAGGCACTATGGGAGGCATGGATACCGCAGTAGCATCAGTACCCACTTCTCTCTCCACTTCCCTAACACACACAGAGGCTTGAGGATCCACACACTGCTACAGAGAAGGAGAGCATGGCGCTGTTTTAGACTTAGTCCCTGGAGGAAAATCTAGGAGTAGAATCACGCATGTTAAGTAGAGTGTGGTGCCGTGAAGAGAGTGACTGGAATTAAAATTAGAGGAATCTGAGTTCAAATTTTGCCTGTGACACTAGTAACTGTGGATAAGATGAAGGCTCATAGCTCCAGAGCCGGAGACCCCTCCAACATCATCCAATCCAGTCTTATCCCTTCATCTTACATCTGAGGAAAATCAAGTCCAGGGAGATTGAGTGAGTTACCCAAAGATACACAAGGAGAGAATCACTTGATTTTTCTGAGACTCAGTTTCTTTATTTGTAAAACGAGGCTAGTAACAGCTGGAGTCATCTACCTCAGAGTATTTGGGAGGTTAAAATAGCCTAATATATGTGAGATTTTGTCAACGTTAAAAATCTGTAAAAATGTCAGTTATTATTTTCATTCTGTCTAATTAAAAACTTCACGAATATTCCCATCTCCTGGTAGAATGCCTGGATAGAGTAGGTCTTTAATAAACACAAGTGAAGTTTACATATAGACCATAATAATTAGCCTTTATTTAGCTCTTTAAAACTTCCAAAGCACTGTGTACATATGATCTTGTTTGAGTCTCATGACAACCCTGTTAGGGGCTATAATTATCAAGGCCATGATGGGGAAAGGCACTAGAAATTGGGGCATCAGGACAGCTTTGCATTGGAGGTGGTCTTTGAGCTGAAGTTACAAAGAACTCTAAGAGGTGCCTCCTAAACATGAAAGCCAGCTAGTGCAAATTCAAGGGATGGAGTGCTATTAAATATAAGGAAGAGCAAGAAGGTCAGAGAAGAAAAGAGAAAAGAAAAGAAAATCTTTCTAACAAATATGTACAGTCAAGCAAAGCAAATTCTCTCCCTGGCTGCATCCAAAAATGCATGTCCCATTCTGCACCCTGACTCCCTCACTTCTCTTTTGGGAAGTGTCTACATGCTTCGTCTTCAGTTCTCGACAATCATAATATGTTTTCAACACTGATAAGGACACTAAAGTCTTGTAAAATCATCATATATATTTATATGCTGTCATTAATGTATAAATTATTTTCTTGGTTCCACTCAGTTCATAAATGTCTTCCCAGTTTTTTTTTTCTGATCCTATTTCATCATTTCTTATTGGACTGAAGAGTTCTTGAAAGGAAATAGCGTGTAATGAGTACGGAAAAACAGGTTGGAGCCAGATTATGAAAGTCATTAAATGCTAGAGAAATTTGTTTTTTGGTTTTGGTTTTAGAGGCATCAGGGAAATCCCTGAATCAAAATCTACTCCTGGGAAGGTTGTGATGTTAGTCATTTAGACCTCAATTTAACTGAGTTTGAATCCTGGTAGCTATTTCCTCTTACAAGGGCATTTGCCTTTTTTTTTTTTTAATTTTATTTTTTTAGCAAACTGTCAAAATGTGGGATGAAAGGATTTGTTCTCTGTTAAAGGAATTTCATGAAGGCAGGGGGAGTATCTATCTCAAGGTCAATGTGGCCATGACAAGACATGAGAACATGCTGATCTTTCCAATTCCCTCTCTCGCTCCTCCCTCTGACTCTCATAAAGTGCCTGCACTCTTTGCTGAGGGGAAATTCTTGATAAAACAGATAAATGGCCACTTTCAGCTTTAGAGGAAATTCACTCTAGCACCAAAGAGCAGTTTGGAAAACAAATGTTTCTGCTGAAAACATCCTACACAATCATAAAACTCAGCATCTCTTCCAAACCCCATCTGAGGAGTGACATGCATAGCCTTCCTTAATGCACCTTAATATCCTGGGTCACTTGGAGTTTATGAGCAGTTACAAGTGCATTGGAAATTTGTGGAGGCTGAAGACTAAAGACTGAGATAAGCATACATGTTCAATCCATGCGAAGATGTTGTGAAGCCACTTTTTTTTAAACTACTTATAGGTCAGTTCTTACTGGCCCATGTAGCCAGGACACAACATGCATTTCCAACACAATTAATTGAACACTGACCTGTTCAGTCAATTCTAATGTTGCCACACCATACTGTGTTTACTAGTATATAAAGCCCTGTACTAGATTTCCTAGGGATATGTACAAAATGTAAGATACAGGTTTCACTTTCAAGGAAATTGATTTGGGAAGTAGAACATACAAATGTGAAATAGTTAATAATTATGTAAGAGCATACGGCTATCCCAAAGGAGTCGTCTAGCCCATAAGTGTCCAAGAAGTGCAGAGGAAAGGAGAATTCACTTTATTCAAAGTTGTTAATATCACAGGGCTAATTGGACATTGTCCTAGGTTGCGCTGGAGGCAGATGAACTGCCTTCATGTCTTAGCAAATATCCCTAATTGCCACCTTTCAGGTTCTGTCAAAATTCTGGCTCCTACTTGTGGTCAGACTGTGCTCTCAGACACCATCATTATTTAATTGCAATTGCTTCAGTCACACTTTTGGCTCATAGTGGCTCTGAATGTAGACTAAGGTGGTCAAGAATGGAGGGGGTTAGATTTGAACTTGACTTTGAAGAATAGGAAGAGGGACGTTTGAATTTGGATTTTTCTGACTCCAAGTTCAGTACTCTATCCACTATCCCACACTGCATCTCAAAATGACTCAATCCTTCATTGATATTTTCTTCTTTCCCCAGTGAACTAAGACTGAGGCAACCCCATCTGAAAGTAAGTGCCTCTTCCTTGCAGTGATCATTGGTAACACCCCATCTCTTTCAGGTTGGACCATCTCTTTTGTACTGGAAATGTTATTTCTGACCTTCCAAGGACTTCATTCATTCTGGTCCTGCTTGTCTCCAAAAGCGGTTAAGTGACATTTGTTTTGTCAATAGCATCTCCCATACTCTAGTTGTATTGAGGAGCTAGATCATTTTCTGAATTCCAGTTGAGTAGCTCCTCCCAACATTTTCAGAAGATAACCTGGTCATTTGCAGATGGCAGACATACCCTGAGATAGATAGTGACAGACAAGGAATGCTGGCAATGAAATATTCAAATTTATTTTTGTGTATTTTGCAACTGACTTAAGCACGGTGCCCAAGATACTGCTTAGGCACATATGCAATTGTGTTCCAGAGATTAATGTTAGGGGATTCCAGCATGCTTACTGCTACTTTCTCCTCTCATTTATGCCCCTGCTGATGGTGGTAACAGGATGTATTTATTGAAGAAGCCAGTGGAAATCAGGTGAAGCAAGCCATCATCCATGGGGTCAGATTTTGCTTTGGGTGCCATTGTAGTCAATTTTTAAGACTAGAAAAAGCTCCTTATAAATTTCTTATGCTGAGAGCCCATTACCAGCCATATATTCACAATGCCTGGCACATAGAAGGGTCTTAATAAATGCTTCTTGATTGACTGAAAATTGACGCATCTGGGTGAACAATGGCTTAGATTTCTAGTAAGGGATGTGTTTGTCCTTTGTTGCCAAAGAAGATCATGGCATCAGAGAAATGATGACATGACTTGCACTTGACTTTGTTTTTTGAGTGAGGGAGAGCTGTGCAGGTCACCAGCCTCACTTCTCCTCCAGCACCATCTGAATCCAGTGACCAGATAGTCATGAGGTTGACTGGAGATGACCCAGGATGAAGCAATTGAGGTTAAATGACTTGCCCAAGGTCACACAGCTAGTGAGTGTCAAGTGTCTGAGGTGAGATTTGAACTCAGGTCCTCCTGACTCCTGCACTGGTGCTCTATCCACTGTACCACCTAGCTGCCCTCTAGGAAGGGAGAAGGAATTGGGGAAGAGAGGTGCTCCAGGCATCACCAAAGGCTATGTGTGTCTAGAAAAGGGGACCTCCTGAATAGTCACACCTCTAGCAGAAGGATCACTGGTTTTAAAGTCAGGATGCCAAGCTTGTGTCCTGGCTCTATCACTTACTAGATATATGACCTTGAGTGAATCATATAACCTCTCTGAGATGTAGTTTCCTCATCAGGAAAAAATATGGAGAATAATGCTTGCTGCTGAGAGACATGCTATATCAACATGAATGATAATCTTGTTTTTCTCATCTTTATGAAATTCCCATAGAACCATTCGAAGGACAAGTTGTTGCCCTGTTATCATTTATTGAATTTAACTACTGAAGATTATTGTGAGGGTGAATAAAATCAACCTTCTTATAATTGAATATAAACATTGGAATACAAGGAATACGCCTCAGAGTACTCTTAATAGTAACACTGAATCCTCCATTCCCTTTCATACTGGATAACTTCGAAGGAAGTCCACAGTAGAGACTGGTCACAAAAGGCAGAAGTGATTTTGGAGAGGAAGGATCTGTGCCTAAGAAAACCATGCATATAAGTGCTGTCATT
Source organism: Potorous gilbertii (assembly GCA_028658325.1). NCBI lineage: Eukaryota > Metazoa > Chordata > Mammalia > Diprotodontia > Potoroidae > Potorous > Potorous gilbertii. The sequence continues at coordinate 513,566,097 of CM053769.1, forward strand.
CAGCACGATATGGATTCTCTTTCATCAATTCCCAGGTTAAGAGGAAAATCCAACCAGTGCCTGGTACATAGTAGGTACATAAATGTTTGCTGATTAATTGATGAAGCAGGGCTGTGAAAAGGAGAGGAAAAGAAATAGGGGCTTGATCTCTAGAGAGGAAATATTTGCATGGAAGACTGAGTGAGCAGGTAGAGGGATTAGGAAGGCAATTTAAAGCATGTTTCCTAGAAGAAGAACAGTCATTAAAATAAATGAGTGAGAGAAGGGGGATATATACAGGAGGTACCTCCAGAAGAAACCAAACCAGAACATTGATGCATCCTAGAGCCAAAGAACTCATTTCCATCTCTGTGAAAATACAACCAGGGGCAGGCAGCCCACAGATGGACTGAATGCATTTTGTGTTTGCTTCACCCCAGGGTGCTGATGTGAATGCTGGTCCAGGGATACCTGCTTGAAATACAGGCAGAAGAAAAAGACTGGCTCTGCCCAGGGAAAAGCTATTCTTTATTCTGCCAGCAGGTGGCAACATTAAGCTTATTAATTTAAGATGAAGTTGGTTTTAGCATTTAAGAAAAATCAGAATGATGCATTTTATTTCATAAACTGCAGTCATTATTAGATGCCACCATACCACTGAGGGCACCAGCCACATTACAGAAGAAGTAAGTTACTTTCCTTCCTGAAACTGACAATTCATTTCTAATCTTCACCAGGGAAAAATGATCTCAGTTGTTGTCTACTTTCAATCTTTTCCTTTTATTGCAAAGAAATCTGGATTCTGAATGTATAGAGCATTCTGTGTGTCCTCTTAAGGTCACATACATAGGTATTATGTCAGAATATATAGTAAACGCACATTAATGGACATGCTTTCTGTTTACTTCAAATCCCCAGTGTTTGCTGTATAACCAATGGAAATAATCCTGGCTTTAGAGGTACAGGTGCTAGGTTCAAATCTCATCTCTGATGCTTTGTTTCCTTGTGTGACCTTGAGCAAGTCATCTAGCTACTGGCCTTTGTTTCTCCATATGTAAAATTAGGGGGTTGGACTAGATGATTTCTGAAATCTCTTCAAACTCTAAATATGTGAACAATATACTCTCTGACACATGCCAAAGGGAAAAGCACTTGTGTTTTTATTTTTAGCATTAGCCCATCAACAATGCTTTAATAAATGTTTTAATAAAGCCTGAATTGAGACCTCCATGCTACCATCTGAGAAGTCTGGGAATTAAACAGCAAAATATTGTGTGTTATTGATTATAGGTTTCAAGGAATATGTCTGGAGTGTTGCAGAGAACTTAACTTCCTCTCATATAATACACTGAAAAGGTAATTTTTCCATCTGTTCTGTTTTTGTAATCTGTCCTAGAAATACCTGATGAGCTCCTTGATTCTTAGTCAATATCTTTTAAGTGCCCATCATTTGCATAACTATCTAAGCTCAGTTTCTACTGTCAAGTAGGATGACTCTCATTCCATAATACTGCACAACAGAGACATCTTACAATGGTTTAAAACTGAAATAACTTAGCTTATTTACATTTTTGTTTTCTATTTTACTGTATTGCCTAGATCATGAGAGAAAAATCATCCCCAAAAGTACCATCTACCTCAGTTAGAGACACCTTGCTAGAGGTGATAGGCAGGAGGATTATTTAGGGCTGAGGGAGAGAAGAAAAGTTTGGGAGAATGGGAGTAGAAAGGTGGCTTAGTGGATAGAAGAAGGCTAGAGGCTGACTTGAAGGTGAGGGAGCATGAAGCATGAAAGGCAGCTGAGCAAACTTGTATCCTATCATGAGAAAAGGTGGCAATGCCCCAGAAAAGAGTGGTGAAACTTGCTATAAATAAAATTCATTCAGGTCACTGGGGGTAAAAGAGACCAGATAGTGAAGGCACAAAATGGAAAAGGGTATCTGCAATCAGATTAACAGAAAACTTAGAGGAGGGAAGGAAGAGTCTAGAAGGGACTTGGAAGCTGAATTTCTAATTAAAATCTTCTAGCAGGTAACAACTAAGGAAAGCATCTCTTTGCACTGAGACTTCAGCATGAGTATACTAATTACAGAAGGAAGGCAGTTACAAATCATTGTTGTATCGGGGTCCCAGAAAATGCCAGAGGAGTCTAAGAGATCTGGAAAAAAAATAACATAACCTTCTACCCCACTCGAAGCACTGCTTTCAACCTGCCCTCCTCTCTTATCCCTCCCCCCATCTATCCCCTTCACCATATTCTGTAATACAGGGAAGCAACCCTTGTGTAGATATGACCTGGTAACTTCCTCTGCTTGGACTGGGTTCCTGACTTCCCAAAATCCATAGCTACTGAAGACCCAGAAAGGACAGTTCTTATCACTACATCTCTTAGAACCATCAACTGACTCAACATCAGACAGTCATATGATGTTGTTAATGAAAATGACATTTAAGATGCATGAGGATTCTTCATGCTACTGTGCCCTGAGGATCATGAGACCTTTCCATATGGCTTACAGATGAAATCTCCTATACTTTGGAATCTCCCTATTAGAAGGCAAAGATTAGAAGAAGGTAAAGATTATCTTGACTTTCTACTGGTATCCCCTGGGGTAATCCAGTGCTTTCACTTCCTTAAATTTTTGAGGGATGATTTTTTCATTCATGACAAATAATGCATTACTTTTTAGTCACAGCAACCAAACTTCCATTGTGAGGGAGAGAGTATAATAAACGGGCAAATTGTTAGGGCAAAGTTAGCCATGTGGATTATATAGTCAAAAATAGTATGTAACAGTCAAAATAACTACTAAAAATGGCAAATAACTGAAGATTTTGCTTCAGGGTGGGATGAAACAGCAAAAGAAATTTTGCCTGCAACCTGAAAATAGTACACAATTTATGTGTCGCTCATTTCCAAGGATCAATTAGATTTGCAAAGAGCCCAAGCCAGTCTCCCCACTGGAGGAAAGATGGTGGGGCTTGAGGAATGTCTCTACAGAGTTAGCAGTAAGAATGAAGAGCTTCTGGAAAGAAAAGAAAAAAAATAGCATAAAAAAATTCAGGGGGAGGCGGAAAGGTAGAGAGGACACTTAATTACTATAAGTTGGAAGGTAGAAAAATGTGACTCCAACAGGGAAAGGTAAGGACCTCTGAACCTTAGAAGAGATGTTCTAGCTGTGAGATCCTTCCAGTGGAGAGTGGATCTGGGTCCTTTGAGGAGGACCAACCAAGTTCTAAGTAGTGATGATGAAGGTCCCACCTAAAAGCTGTGGTGGTCCACTAGTGAGTGGTTATAAGAAGAGCTAAATAGCAAAGGTTAGTGACTCTTTGCTGAGAGTTTTAACAGCAGTTATGTGTGTATGTACATATATACATTTATATTTGTACACACATATACATGCACATGCAAACATATGCATAAATATAACTGTATGTGTACCTGACATGTCTGTATATGTGTGTACATATATATTTGCATATATGTATTTAGGGATGTGTGTATACATCTGTTAACCTAACAACAGAGAGACATTTTTTTCTTCCTTTGACTGGTATCTGGTACATGGTGCAGAACTATGAGATCTATCATACTTCTGGCAATTCATTAGAAAAGACAAATGTTAGTGCCAAAGGAAACTTTGGAGACATTGGTAGAGGTTATGAAATTCTAGACAGAAAACTTAAGGACACAGGTGGAGCTTACTTTTAAAAATCACTTGAGCCAATTGATGGTACAGATTTCAGTGGCAGGTTTAGAAGGTGAATAGGTTAGAGATTCTGTCCTGGACCACTCTTTAAATCATAAGAATGATGGGCTCTTTGCCAAGGTTGGGAAACTAATTAGAGAAACTAGTAAAAACATATTTGCCTGGAATCTTATGAATCTGATAAAGTTTAAACAGAAAATGAAGAGGAATACAGAAAACTATCCACATATATCTGCCAAAGGAGAAGCCACAGAGAGTGGCAGATACAATACAGGAAAAATAATACTAGTAGAGCAAAACAATAATTCACAGGACACAATATCAAAGAATAGTGCCTATGGTAACACCGATGGTTAAAATTGTATATAAAAAATGCACAAAGCATGGATAGTTGATAAAGTGAACTATAGACCTTAATACAATGAGGTTAATTTTACCATATAAGCATCACTGAGACTTGGCAGACAGGACCTCATTAATGGAATGTGACTTATGGAATAGCATAAATTACTCTAAAGGTATAAATTAACTAAAAGAGTTGAGTAACTTTCTATGTAAAGAGGATATGTTCATGTCATAAAATTCAGGAATCAGAATTCTAACTTTGTGGAATTTCATGAAAAAGAATCTTTACTACAATGTACCAAGAAAATGGCCATTCAGCCTTTAATGGATTATCTCCATTGAGGGAGTACTCACAACCTCCCAGTTCATTTAGTGATCTCATCACCTCCCATGGATTTAGGTAGTTTCTATGGTGATGACGCTCAAATCTACTCATCCTGCTCTAACCTCCAATCTTGCATCTCCAAACACCCTTTGGACATCTAGAAATGGATATTTGGTAGACATCTTACTGATATTACCACCATCACCCTGGTGCAGGCCCCCATCAACTCACACTTAAACATTTGCTGCCTCAAGTCTCTCCCTTCTTCAATCCATTTATCCATTCAGCCAGCAAAGTGATTTTCCTATAGGATAGGTCTGGCCATGTTAACCCCTACTCAATAAATTCCATTGGCTTTCTCTCATCTCCAGGATCTAGTACAAAATACTGTTTGGCATTATATAGCCTATGATTGCATTGTATTGTTTTTTTTTTCTCCCAGCCAACATACAATTCTGCTGACAAACTATTTTAAAATGACTTCCTTATCCTGAAATTGTGATAGTGATTTTTTTAACTCAAATGTAGTTATATCATCAACATCATCAGGCACTTAATAAATATTCACTATGTGTCAGGAACCCTACTAAGTATTGGGGTTAGAAAGAGAATCTAAAATATGACCCCTGTCTTTATTTTTAGTGATCCCTGTTGAATTTCATTTGATAAGATTCGGTGTACTGATCTGGAGTACCATCTGCAAATTTGATGAAGTATTTGATCAATTTCTTAAACAATGAAAAAGCCCATAACCACAGTCTGGCACCTGCATGGGGGTGTTTCACTAGAGACCTCATGCTAAGTTGAGAGGAAAACTTTAACAAGGATTCTGAGTCAGATTATTCAACCAATTTTGAGTCCAACTAATTGTGTTATCATCTGGATGGTGCAGTGGATGAGCACTATCAATACTGGCTATTTCTATCTATTCCCCACCCATGATTTATTTCATATCTCTATCTTTTTCACAAGAATAGCACAAATTATTTTACTATATCTACAACATTCCCAGGTTTCATAATACTTTCTAAAAAAAAGGAAAATAAAGCTGATATAGTAACTCTCCACCTCCTTACCAGCAGCCTTCTCACCTTGGAGATACGTTGGCTCTGAGCCCTGCTCTCCGAATCGATGAGTTCCTAGCCTGGAGGACAATTTAATGAAGAGTGTTAGCCAAACTCTCTTTTCCTCTTGCCAATTCACTCTTTTGACGTCCTTGCCATCTCACCACCAGCAGCTTTCTTCCCACCTTGTTCCTCCTGATGTGTAATGATCCCTGGATTGGCATGAACTCCTTGAGGGCAGGGATTGTTTGTTTATACCAGATGTCTCCAAAATGTTGTGCGCTTTTAAGTTTAATAAACTGTAATTGTATTCCCAGCATTTTTTGCACAGTGCTTGACATATATAGATATATAAATATATATGCTCTCTGTCTCTGTCTCTGTCTTTCTCTCTCTCTCTCTCTCCCCCCCCCCCCACACACACACACATACATACACACATACACATACACATACACACACCTTTCTGGAAGCCATGCTGGTTCTTTGTCATTACCACTTCCTTTTCTTGATGCTTACCAAACATCTTTTAAATAATTATTTTTTTCTGAGAAATTAAAATCAAAGTTATTTATCTATGTTTTGCTGATTCCATTCTCTTTTTTAAATTGAAAATCCATATAGCACTTGTCCTTCTCCACTGGAGAACCTCTTCTGTTCACCATCATCCCTCAAAGATCATTGTCAGTGAGTCAGCAATCACATCTGCTGGTTCTTGCGGTAGCTAAGGATTTCATTCATCTGGAAAAGGTGATATGACCTTCTCAAAGTACTCTGTAACCATCTCTTTACTTACCTTGTGCTCATAATCAGCCATTTTCATTCTGTCTTCTCTGTCTAGATCATTCATCTTGGAAGAGAAAATAGAAAATTATGAACTGAATAGATCTACCTTCTTTCTGTTGTTATTTATCACTATCCCATCCACCTAACACATAATTCTATCCCTTCTGTACCCATCCCTTTGTCAGTCTTAGCACATTGCTTGTTGCACTTTTGGCATTATTTATTTTTTTTTACAGAATTGTGCCACTGTTTGTCTTTGTCCTCCATTATCTTTCCTCATTTTCACTCTCTGTACATGTCTTTTAAAATTCAAAACTAGTTGATGCGTTCCCTGTGCATTTGAATTGCTCTCCTCAGAAAACATCTCTTTTCCCACTTCATTAGACTTAATCCCCTTCATTATTTTTTCAGAATTTCATTATTGAGAGTTTCACATTCCTATGCATCTGACTTCTCCCTACATAGTATAGGAGCCTACCTATCATTTCTCTGAACCCTTTGATTTCTCTTCTCACCACCACCCCCCTAACCTGGGATGCATACCAGACTATGCCTAGTATTCCTATCCTAATCTATCACAAGCTCTGAGAGTGGTCATTGCCCACCCCTTCCATGTTCCCAATATTCCCCTATCCATCTGCCTCACCTCCAGCAACCAATTTCTCAATAGCAGCTACTTTTCTCTAGTTGGTGAGAATAAGTTCCAGAATGGAAATTTTCTTTGTTCCTCCATGTTTTGAAAGATGAAATTATAATCATTTTAAGTAAGAATTTGTTCACTGTTCTGTTTCTGGCAGAAAGCTAGCTCTAGCTGATGTCTGGAAGTTGAAGTTTCCCATCCCCTCTGTTTTAGGCTTGTAATAATTTCCTGACTCCCTATCTAGTTCCTCTTTTTGTTTGGGTTGTCTGCAGTTTACTCTGATGACAAAATTGTTTCCATTTCTACCTCCATTGATTTTTACCCAGATGTAAATATATCCTAATGTACTGTCATGATACCCCCCACGTCCTATCTCTTTTTTTTTTTACCTACTTGGCTTTTGAATAGGATTTATCCCTTCAAAGTCATTTTAATGATGGATTTCATTCCACTATTTCTCAGCGATAACAATGAAGTCATATTTGCCCCCTTATATTAGCCAGCTTAAGTTGGCTCTATTGCATCTCTGAATATAGTTCACAAATTTAAGCTCAGATTCTATCTTAGCCAATTGTTTACCTCCAAATTCCTTATTTTCAATGGGCAGCAGTGAGTAAAACACACTTGTCTTCAGGTCAATGCCCAAGAATTCATAATATTTAGAAAGATATTCTAGATTCTTTCAGGCAGCATCATTTGTACCTATGGGATTGAACAGAAGTGACAGTAATCTGTTTTGAGAAGTTTGGGAGGTTCTCTGTTATATCTTTCTTATGGATGAATAAATGAATGAATGAGTGAATGAATGAAAATCATTTATTTAGTGCTTACTCTCTGCCAAGCACTGGGTCAAGCAATGGGGATAAGAAGTCTAGTTGTTTTTTTTTTATGAAGTTGACAAATAGCTGTTTCAGTTTTTCTGAGCCAGGAGTCACCAACCAACAGTACGCTTCTTTGTCATCCTCTGACCCCAACTCGCTGATCTCTCACCTGATGACAGCTTCATTGACTCCACTTCATCATTTCTTGGTAAGTAGTCACTTCTTCCTCAGAGCATCCAACTCCCCAATCCACCCCCCACCGCAGTTCTCCCCTCCTTATGAAGTCTCTTTATGGTTTCAAGTCTATAGTTAACTTTCCCAGAAGGGTTTGGCAAAGGAAACTGACTTCTTTTTGGTTAAGTGCGGATTTAAATTTTTTGCTCAATTTATCAAGTTCACAATGACCTTGAAAATAGGAATGACTCTTTGGTGGTACAGTGAATAGACCTCTGGCTGTGGAGTTAGGGAAGATCTGAATTCCAATCTGGTTTCAGACATTTACCAGCTGTGTGGGGAGGCCATTTAACTTCTATTTGCCCCAGTGACTTCATCTGTAAAATGGTGATGAAAATACAACTCTAATTCTCAGAGTTCTTTGAGGATCAGATGAAACAGTATTTGTAAAGCACTGGCGCATTATCTGCCACATAGTAGGCATTATACAAATGTCAGTTAATAACTATAGTTATTATTATAAGAGCTGACATTTAGAGGAGACAATACAGCTTTCAATGAATAACAAAAAACACTGATAGGAATAAAAAATATCAATTCCTAGGAAATGCAAATGGATCTTGGTACAGTTGGGTATTTCTTTTAGACTGAAACCTTAGGGTAATGGTTGTGATATGATTCACAAACAGAAGGATAATCCCTAAACACCGAGTGTGATGGTATGCTTTTTGTGGGTGAGGATGGTGGGTGGTGCAGCTCAGCTTTTCTCTGATGGCTCAGGGAACTAGATAGGAAGGGGAAAGAAGATAGGTGTGTCAGCTCTTTTCTCTTAAAAAAAAAAAATCTGAGGCTTGTATTCCTACAACTTGCCCAAAATACCATTACCAAGACATAAATATCTGGGACTATCCTTCCCCCAATTCTTGTTGCCCTTTTGTGGCTCCATTTCCCTTTAAAGGCTGCCTTTGATTTTTTTTTTTCTGTTACCAGACCTGGATACAACTGGATAGGGAAATAGGTCACAATTGACATTAGTTACCAGGGTGCCTTTTTCTTCTCTCTAGGGATGGCCTTTCTCATTATATTAGGACAATTTAGGAGGGTAGTTTTATTGGAGCAGCAAATGCCAGCTAAAGTAAATCCTAAATTAATTTCAAATGGTGAAACAGAATTTAAGCCCCTTACTACCAGTGTATAATTTCTGAAAAATATAAAATTGAGATCATGTCTATATATTTAAAATTATATAAATTCCCACATCCTTGAAGGTACTCAACTTCCATTTTAAAATTTGGATATAGATTTGACAAATAGTTTATGAAACAAAAGTCAACTTGTATCTGTAAAACCATTTCATTTAAAAATATTTTAATGAGAAAAGAATTTGCACAGCTCTTATAAAATGTCAGTAGTAAGGACCAAATGACATAGAAGTCCAGGGTTCTTATCAGTGGCATCGTGTTGGCAGAGAGGACATGGTGTTTATTCTATTTTATTTTCTATTTCTGATTGTTTAAGATGCACTTGAAAGGGGTATTAAATTCCAAGGGAGAGTGACTTTATGGTTCTCCTTGCCTTCTAAGACTTGAATCTAGGAATAGTCCAAGAAATCTTACTGATTTCCTGGGCCTAATTTTTCTTCATAATGGGCCCTCCATCGGGACATATTCAGTTGGTGTTCCAATTAAACACATGGAAGCTTGGGGTAGGTAGCTCTTGGGCAGGCATGATTAAGGTCCCCTTCCCCTAAATGCCCCATTTTAGAACATATGTAGGTATCCTCTGGCTACTTACTATCAACCATGATGCCTCAGTAATTTGTACTATGTGGTAATGAAAAGTCTATTCATTAGCTACTGAGTTGGTATTCCATAGATATATTGAAGTGGTGATCCAGGTCCCTCAAGCCTCCTCTTCCTCATGGAAAGGCAAAGATGGTTGTCTAAGCTGCCTAGAGTATAGGGTGAAAGGAAAGAAGCCAAACTTCTCAGTCCCACCCCTACTCTGGCCCACAAGTAATGAGCTCATGGCCTCTTATGCAAATCTGTGCTTGGGAGAGGGTCACCATCTCTTTGTGTCTCTTTCCTCTTGTGTCTTGAGAGACTTTGAAAAGTAGCTCATATCTTCCCCTTCCTAGCATTGGTGGCTGCCAATTGGAAGTTGTTTCAGTAGCAACATTTGAAGTAGCAGAAGACTGACCAAAAGGGAAAGAGGGACCCAAGGAGAGGGAGACCAAAGGAAAGAAAGATCCCACTTGCTATTGATTGAACTGTGGGTGGTAGAATTGAAAATAAAAAATAACTATATAGTTGAGCAGTAATAGAAACTTTACTAATGTCCCAATGAGGCTGGTATATTGACTTCTCAACTGATTGTATTAGTAGTTGCTAAAGTGGATGGATTCTCTTTTTAATATAGTATGATTGTTTATTGCTTAATATTCTTTATTGCTTAATATTAATTAATATTAATGTATGTGTGTGTGAATAAAACTACCTAGGTTAAAAGACCCTCCTCTCTCATTGGATCATGTCTTCTTCCTACTTTGTTATAGCTTGAAGATCACTTCATCCAAGGTTCAGATAGCTCTTGGATGTATTTAACCCCTCCTGAGATACACCTGTTTAAGATCTAAGTACCTTGATCCAGGTTTATCCTTATCCAGGAGATGGTGAACATACAACCTCCAAACCACATATGGCCCTCTAGGAACTCAAGCACAGCCCTTTGAATGAATCCAAACTTCATAGAGCAAATCCCCTTGATAAAAGGATTTGTTCTGTAAGACTTAGACTCGGTCAAAAGGCAGCACCCACATATAGAAGGCCAAATGTAGCCTTGTGGTCGCAGTTTCCCCACTCCTGTTTACACTCTCTTTCTTTGTCATGTTCCTATGTCTCTATTTAGGCCTTATATCTTCATTTGTAGGATTTAAAATGTATTGGTTAAAGGCCCATTGGTTTTTGTTAAGCATTTATTACTATTCTGTTTAATTTTTGAAAACCAGTTAAGCCCCTTTACTTACTCCCCCTTCCTGCTTTCCCGCCCCCCCCTCCCCCAAACACCTGCAATGTCCTGGCACAAAGACAGACACTATACTTAGGTCATGCTGGGCTCCACTGCATTGTCTAACTTTGGAGCAAATTGTCGGTCAATTTTGATTGTAACATTGGATGCTATTCTAATGCCTCTACTTCCAGGGCTCAAGAAAAAAGAATTTTTAAAAATACATTCAGTGTAGAAAAAAACTCCTCTAAACCCTTGCCCTATAATGTTGTTATGACAGGAGGGAATGATGGTAATTTTATCATGATTCTGATTCATATTCTCCTCCTTACTTCATGATCAGCACTTAGTCCCTTGCAGCTGAAATCACTGGGTAGGGATTTCCCTCTAGGATGTTACAAAGACTTTTTAGAGACAGCCTTATGTGATTTATTTGCATGTTCATTTCTCTTTGCTTCCCCTTGTCTCTATTTCTTGAGAATATAAGCTAGCCTGAACATTTAGAACTGAAATGGACCATAGAAATTAAACTAGTAAAGCTTACTCATTTGACAAATGAAGAAATGGATGCCTGGATAGGTTAAAAATGACCTATCTAAGAGGTCACACAAACTAGCTTATGCCAGAGTCACGATTAGAACCCAGGTGTTCTGACTGATTTTTTTAATAGATGTGGTACAATCAGGAATTTGAAATATTTATTGTAATTGACATTTAAAGTTTGAAAACATTGACTAGTCAGGCTCTCATTTAAGTCTCAAGATAATCTTGACAAGTAAGTGCTATAGGTATGTTATCTTCATTTTACAGATCAGGAAACTGAGGCTCAGGAAGATCGAGTCACTTAGAAAGTGTCAGAGGTAGGATTCACACCTAAGTTTTACAAATCAGTATTTTACCCGATGTCCCATGTTCTCTGTGCAATGGAGAGACAGTAAGATTATAATAGAAATAATTGAAATAGGAATCTATGTAATTTGGGACAGGAAAATTTATTTCCTTTTTCTGGAACTCTTGAGAGGGTAGGACTCAATTTTTGCTAAGATCATTTCCTACTCTATATTTATGGCTAACGTTACATCAGCTTGTATAACTCCGTAGGCCACTTATCCCTGCCTTGCTCTTTTGTATCCTCATCTATTAGCTAAAGTGAGAAATAATAGGTGTGTGTGAAATACTTTGGGACCTTTGGGACAGAAATGTCAATCCAAGCATAGTTCTTAAGTGATGATTCTATCATCAGCATTGGGGACATCCCATGGAGCCCCTCATTCATTACCATATATCCCCTTGAAACCAGCAACAACAGAGGGCAATGGGAGGAAGAAACACTAACCCCAGGAGCTCCTTAAAGTGAGGAGAGTATGCTAAATACGTAAATGAGTGAAACTGACTGAAGTTAATGAAAATGTCTCCTTTGGCGAGTCTGACTTCAAGAATCTCTAAAGGAAGTCAACCAAGAGCCATGAGAACAGAGAGCTATTAGGAGAAAAGGCCCTGGTGGCAGGTCAAGCAAGTACAAGTAGCTTGAATGACCATGGAAGCTCTAAAGAAGTTGAAGAAAAGAGTTAGCAATCAAGTGAAAGACACTGCTTTCCTATTTCCGAAAGACTGAATTCACTAACTTCTTTTTTTTGTTAAATTATAGTAGCAGTAGACACCAGCGTTGAAGGTAAAGCTGGGAGTCAGGAGAATTAGAACGGGTCCAAAGGTACACAGATTGTGAGAAAGACCAAAGAGGGAGCAAGTCAGGGCTCATACAGAGGTACCAGGGAACGTTGGGTTAGAAACCTATGCAGATAAGAATATGAGATTGTAGTTAATGAAGCAATAGTTTTATTGTAGTAATGGAAAATCAAAGAAGCTGAGAGCAGAGCAACAGAGAAGATGAAGAATTTAGAAAGTGAGTCTAGAGGGCAGATGTGAGAGGTGTGATAAGACACTCTGTCAGGGTTCCCTCAATCCCTTACAATATAGGTTTAATTATTTTTTCCTAAAGGTGATAAACCATCCTCCAAATCTGACTGATCCAATGGGTAAAACTTAAACTACCTTTGAAGTAGATTCCTGATCACTTCTGGCTTTTTGGTCACTTAAGTGGAGGAAAGGCCCATGCATGAGAGGTTTAAACTTGGGGATCATCCTAAGACCTTTTGAGTAACTACGCCTATGCCTGATAACAAGTTTAAATTTTCAGACAAGGATGAAGGTGGTTGGGTCTACCCAATTTAAGTGCTGCAGTATCCTTATTGAATATCCTTTCTATCCATTGATTAAATAAAAGATATATCACACCAAAATTAACATACCCACTTGAGTCTGGCTCTTCTATTATAAGGGGCCAGTAGAAAGGTATATAGGCAATAAAAGTTGAGTTCTATATATTTTTTGAAGGTGTGAGAACGAGTGTCAGGGCATGGGGTAACTAGAGACCATAGATGGAAGTAGACAAATACTTAGTTAAGAAACAGGGGAAATAGTTAAGAGATAGAAGTGACCAAAGGGTGACCTTTTTGAGCCTTAGACCTTCCAAAGTGCAGCTTTCACCCCAATAATATCGTGTAGTCTTTTTGACAGATTTCCTGGGAGATTACTAGGAAATCTCTGGTACATATGGAACAGTCCAAAGGAAGGTAACTGAGATTATGACCTTTCTTTAATTCTTTGGTTAGACACAAACACAATGGGTATTTTTTAAAGCTTTATATTCTAAATGAACTTGGCTTCCTTGGCAGCTTTACAACTGTGCTAAGTGATAAGTGAACCTGAAACGTTGGCAAACCATGGCTCACCACATCTCAATCCAAAGCTGGTAGTGGTACAAAGGAGATTGATTTTCTTTTTACAAAAGGAGCAGTTGGCTCTTTCTCCCAGTAGCCAGATTAGAGGATTCCAAAACAGGAGAAATGGAATCGTGTAGGGATGCCTTCCTGAACTTTGTCCCTTACCCTTTGTTCTTCTACCACACACCACAGATTTGAACATGCTTCTTTCCCCACCCCAACTCTAATGTTCCAGTCTGTGGAAGCCTAGGTGACTGTGATGTCAACCTAGCAGTAAGCTCCAGTGATTTTTGTTTTTAGAATGAGTGCTCTTACCAAAGAGGAAAAGAAAAAGAAAAAGTAAATTCCAGATTGCTATTGACCATCAGACCTTTCTGGATGTTGCTATAGCAGCAAAGCATGGCACATGTCTTTCTCTTTTTACTACTCTCTTCTCCTTCCAATGCCCTTCCCCAAAGTTGTTCCTTACTGCTATTTGTTGTTGGGTCATTTTAGTCATATCTGACTTTGTGACCCCATCTTGGTGTTTCTTGGCAAAAATACAGGAGTAGTTTGCCATTTCCTTCTCCATCTTATTTTACAGATAAGGAAATTGAAGCAGTTAAGTGACTTGCCCAGGGTCACACAGTTAGTAAGTGCCCGAGGTCAGATTGGAACTCATGAAGACAAACCTTCTTGACCACTCCACCACCTAGCTGCTCTTGCCTACTTCCTAGCACCCTAGATAACATCATCATGGTGCTGAAACTGAGCCTCAGAGAATTAAAATGCCTGAACCAAGGCTTCTGGGAGAGTTGGGATGAACAAAGACTTAGCAGTGTCTTGAGATCCTGGGCCATGTCATCTAGTTCTCTTTGATCCTGGATGGGACGTTGAATTACAGTCTTGTTATTGTTATGAACCATCATTAGGGAGTGAGGAGTAGGGTTAAGGAAGAAAATACTTGTTTGAAAAGATTATGTGATCTGGTTCTTCCTTGCTCTCCTATCAAACAATCTAGGTGCTTCTTAGCAATGAAGTCTGAATTTTCTTTGACAATTTCTCCCCTGCCCCAATCTCTCATTATCCTTTGTTATCTCCAAGCAAAGAGTGGATGAACTCCTGTTAGAAATGTTGTAGAAAGGATGGTGTTTGGAATATTCAGGAGGATTGACATCCCTGGTGTGAGGGTTTGCCAAACAAGGGCTGCTCATTCACTTTTAGTGTCCAGATTCACCAAACTCTCATCTGTGGCTCCAAAAGTTATAGCATGTACAGTGGTCACATACTGGGAAGACCATCTCAGGCAGATGGGCTAAACCAGGTTGAGAGTAATCAACAGGTCTCAAACCCATCATTGATTTAGAAGGGTGTCTACCCCAAGCATGTGAGGACTTTTCCATGAGGAATGGGCAGATGAGAGCAATTTGTTCCAACAAACATGAAGGCATTGTTGCCTAATTAATGAGATCACATTTGTGTTTATCCTTCCTTGTTGAAGAAGACCATGCCATCAGAGAAATGATGACATGACTTGCATGAGACTTTGTTTTGTGTGAGGGAGTGCTGTGCAGTCACCAGCCTCACTTCTCCTCCAGAGTTTTCTGAATTCAGTGACCAGATATTCATCAGGATGACTGGAGATGACCCAGGATGCACTGGGAGACTTTGGGACCTTTTGGCCAAGGTTTTTACAGGTAATCACTTAGGATAAGGTAATGCCCATTCATATAATAGACCTGTTTAAGAAATAGCCAGGGCATGGTCCTTTTAGTGAGGCCAAGAAAAAGAAAAACATCAGGCTAGGAGGGAAACAGCAACAGTTACTACTGATAATCACTTTAAAGCCAGGAGGGTCCAGAGGAGCCCTAAGGCAGGGCCCATTCGTGTCCCAGCTTCAGAGTGTAGTAGGTTAAAGGTTGTGGGAAAGGAAAAGACAGTACAGGACAAGACAAGGAAGGAATGGAGAAGAAAGGAAAGGGAAGGAAAGGAATATTTGATATAATCTATGAATTATGGGATGTCCTCTATGATCTTTTCCTTTTAAAAAATAATTCCCCTTTTTGAGATTCCTATATGCCTTCAAAATTGTGTCACTTTCAGCATAACAATCTTCTCTGTTTATTTGATCAGGTTCAACTGCAGTTCCTAACTTTATCTTCTCCAGTATTGTTTCAACAAATTCATATTACATAATGGTATATGTTAATATGCCAGGTAATGTGATGGTAGAGTCCAAACATAGTGGTTTCACTGTTCTGAATTCACTGAATCAAAATGAAAGGTCACTAAAAGTATAACATAGAGATATACAGGTAGCATACAAAATGCATTTAAGAAATATGATTAAAAAAAAGGATATTATCGCTGACCACTGGTTGGAAAGATGCTATCAAAAAGACGAATGACTAGAAAAAGAAGTAGATCACTTATACAGAGAGAGCAAGGTTTAACATAGTCCATGAACTGCACTGGGGTCTATATAATGCCAAAATATTTAGAAAAAGGTCTCAAGTACTTTGGGAAGTTCCTTTGTAGAGGATTTATAGAAGACCTCAGACAAACATTGCAAAGGATGTGAAAGTAATATTGGGTTTTGGAGGAAATCCTATATTAATAGGAGCACAGACCAATTGAAGAATTGAAGTAGGGGGAGGAGCCAAGATGGCAGAGTAGAAAGATATACATATGCTAGCTCCTAACCCACAGCCCAAAAAATACCTGTAAAGAAGAACTCCCAACAAATTCTGGAGCAGCAGAAGCCACAGAACAAAGGAGTGGAGGAGATATCTGTCCCAGAAAGAACTGAAAAACTGACATGAAAGGTCCATCATGCACTGGATCCGGAGCTGAGCCCCATCCTGCCTTGGCCATGTGGCACTGAGGCGAGCAGATATGAACAGGCTTCAGGGAAAGAATATCCAACAGCCGTGCAGGTCCCTCCACCAACAGGCACCAAAGGTCAGTGAGAGGGTCTTTTCAACTTGCCAAGAGGGGAGCGGGGTGTCTCCATAACTCAGGTCCCCTCGGGAGGCAGCAGCACAGGTAGTAGTGGACAGGGGCTCCCAAAGCAGGCAGGAGCTTGGATCCATTGTTGAAGGTCTCTATGTAAACCCCCTGAGGGAACGGAGCCCTGTGGGGCAGCCCTGCCCCCACCTGAGCACCTGAACTTAATCTCACACTGAATAGCAGCCCCACCTCTGCCAAATGTCTGGCTGGGAAGCAGCATTTGAATCTCAGTCCCCAAGCACTAGCTGGGTGAATCTGGAGGTGAGGTGGGTGTGGAAAGGAAACTCAGAAGTCAAGTAATTGGCTGGAAAAATGCCCAGAAAAGGGAAAAAGAATAAGGCCATAGAAGGTTACTTTCTTGGTAAACAGATATCTCCTCCCATCCTTTCAGATGAGGAAGAACAATATTTACCATCAGAGAAAGACATAGAAGTCAAGGCTTCTGTATCCCAAACATCCAAAATAAATATTCCATGGG
>CM053769.1:513583695-513646509 GCA_028658325.1 Potorous gilbertii
AATTATGGGACTACCTGAAAGCCATGATCAAAACAAGAGCTTAGACATCATCTTTCATGGAATTATCGAGGAAAAGTGCCCTGATATTCTCGAACCAGAGGGCAAAATAAGTATCACTGCCTGAAAGAGACCCAAAAGGAGAAACTCCTAGGAACATTGTGGCCAAATTCCAAAGTTCCGTGGTCTAGGAGAAGAATTGAGGTATTATCAATCAATTTGTCAACAGGATTTCATTAAGCACCTACTGTGTGACAGGCACTGTGCTGATTAAAATGAGTAAAATGCAAAGATAGTCCCTGCTCTCAAGGAATTCATAGTCTAATGGAAAGGAAGGAAACAAGCATTTATTAAGTGCCTACTATGTGTCCAGTATTATGGTAAGTGGTTTTTAGATATTATATTATTTTATCTTCACAACAACCTTCAGAGGTAGGGGCTATTATTATGTCCATTTGACAATTGAGGAAACTGAGGCAAATGAATTTTAAATGAATTGCCAAGGGTCACCCTGTCAGTCTGTGTCTGAGGTTAGATTTGAACTAATATCTCCTTGATTCTAAACCTAATGCTCTTTTCCTAGAACCACCTAGCTGCCTGGGCAGCTAACAGACTAGTTGACATGCACACAAGTATGCACAAGCAAGCTACAGGAAAAACTGGAAATTATGAACAGAAGAAAAAAAAACCCACCACTAGAATCAAGGGGAACAGGAAAGGGTTCCAATAGAAGGTGAATTTTAGCTGGGATTAGAAAAAAAAACCAGGGAAGCTAGGAGGCATAGAGGATGAGGGAGAATTCCAGGCATTGGAGTACTTTGGGGAACATCAAAGAAGCTGACATCACTAGATTACAGAATGTGTTTCAGTGTGGGGTGGAGTAAGGTGTAAGATGTATGAAAACTAGAAAGGCATATGTATGTGTTTGAGGGACATGTTATGAAAGATTTCAAATTCCAAATATAATGTTACATATGATCCTGGAAGTGAAAATGACATATACAGTAACTGTGATGATGTAAAGGAAAATAACAACAAAATTGAAATCAAGTGCAGCTAAATTCTTACCTTCAAAGAAGAGATAGGAGAAGACATCTTTCCTTAGCTTCTTTGCAGAGAGTAGAGGTCATGGATATGGAACATTGTATATAACATCTCACTCATTTTTTTTAAGGTTAGTTAGTTTTTCTTTTCTCTCTGTAGTGGATGAAAATTTTAGTAATACAATTTAAGTTCTTCACTATTCAGAGAAGAAGAGGATCATTGAACTTTTTTTCTTCCTCTTGAAAATAAATATATAAGTATATGTATATATATTTGTGCATACACAAATGTATGTATATAGATATAGATGGATGTGCATATACATATATACACATCTACCTATGTCTGTCTATCTCCATACTCACATGCATGCACACATACACAGCTATGCTTTTGTTGTCATCTAATTTTTTTTGTGATTCCATGTCCATGAGATTTTCTTGGCAAAGACTCTGCAGGAATTGCTATTTTCTTGTCCATAGGATTAAAGCAAACAGAGGTTAAGTCACTTGCCCAGTGTCACACAGCTAGTGAGTGTCTGAGGTCAGATTTGAATTCAGGTCTTCCTAACTCCAGGCCCAGTGCTCTCTCTTCATTGAGCCATCTAGCTGCACACACACACACACACACTCACACATATGTGTGTGTGTATGTGAACATGAATGTGTATATGTATGTTTGTATACATGTGTATGCATATGTATATGCATGCGTGTATACATTTGAGCAGGGGAAGGAGGTAGGGAGATATAACTGGACAATCATAAATTATGTGATGCAAAAACAAACACCAATAAAATTGTGTTTCAACATGGAATCAAGTCCCAGAGACATTAAGAAGATTGGTCAAAGTCATAAAAAGTAGTGAGAAGGAAAGTTTAGATTAGAAATGATGTCTTCTCACTGTGCTTCAGAGTACCTTTTTAACTATACTATGTTCTTATTATTTAACCACAATAATACTGAGATTAGTTAATGGCTCATTTTTTATCCCTGCAGTTTAGCATTTATTTTCAAGTGAAAGTGGGACAGGGGAGGAGGGAAGAACACTGTGTTCTCATCCGAGAGAAAGAAGCCTGTATGTGTAATGTAATCAAGGACAAAGGACGATTAACATGCTCATGGAGTTATGGCTCTTCATGATAATTCAGCATCATTCTTTCTATGGATTCTGGTCCAGCATGCAGGGTTAAAGGGTAACCACAATGTTTTAGTTCAGGGATAGAGACAGCCAGTGAAGCTTGGTATACTATATTGGAATTTGGAACTCCAGGGCTGATGGCTTTCTCTGATACTCAGCCTATTCAAACAGTAAATTTACTATCTAATCACAAGGTGCCATGTCAGTCTAAACAGTATAATGCAGGGCTTTGAGCAATGCATAAAATAACCAGACTGACAGTGAGGAAAAATGATTTCATGTCTGCTTTTTCATTACAGAGGTAGCCCTTGATCCTAGTGAATTATGGACCTGATCTCTTATGGGGAATCCTGCTGAGAAGATGCACAGTTGTTGGGATGAACAACCCAGAAGAGATCTTGCCTTAGAGTTCCTGGTGGTCAAAGTTAAATGAAAGCACCCTAAAATTAATTGTCAAAGTGCTAGCACAAACTAGAACTCAGTGTTGGTTATTTGATTTTGGAGATCAGCATCTACTTTAGAGCCTGAAGCTGAAATTCTATATCTATATATTCACAGGAAACATTACTTCTACTTGTTACAAGAACTTCCATTGTCAATAGATCCAGAGTTAGAAGGGACCTATCATCTAGTTTAATTACCCTCATTTTCTAGAGAAAGAAACCGAGGTACAAGAAACTTAAATGACTTGCCCCAAATCACACAGGTCATAAGTGTGGGTGAGGTACTCTTGACATCTCTGTCTCTGCTACAGTTAGGGCAGTATTTATCTGCAGGTCTTTGATCTGCTTCTAAACAAAATCATTAATTATTAGCTTTTTCTCTTGGATTTATAAATACGAGTTGATAGTTGTTGATGTTTTCTGTGCCGCATTTTTTATTGGCAGGAGGGTGGTAATAAGTCCACAAGCATTTATTCAGCCCTTAACGTGTCAAGTATAAACACTGGGTAACGATAATCTATTAGCTTCTGGAATCCTATCCTCTTATGGATATAGTTTATCTGAAAATTGAACTGTGAGCACCTTTAAAATTGAGTCACCTGCAGCATGGCTTTCTCCTATCTATATTGGTTTCATTTCAGCCACTTTTCCCAAATTCATCCTCTCAAGTACCATTTCCACTTCCTCATATAGAATTACAGATAATGTAATGGTAGAGTCTGACTGTGGCAGTTTCACTATCATCCAAGATGAGCATAGATGTTTACAAATCTGTTCTATTTCACATATATTTGCTAATGTTCTTCTAGCACCATCTCTAAATTCTCTAGAGATGATCTGGCTTACTTAGGTCTAGTGGTTTTCTCATTGCCCTGCTTTTCAGTCTTTTGTGAGAAATACTGTTTGGATTTGGTCATTGTGTAACATAATATTGTACAAAATGAGCTTGTGTTTGAAATCTTTCTTTCCCTTGGATGCCCTTTCTCTCTTGCAAGAAGTCAATAAGCTTTTATTTGGTACTTATTACCTGTCAGATACTCTGCTAAGCAATAGAACATATATTCTCTAAAGGGAAGATGATGCATAAGTGAAAGCTGAAAGAAGGAGGGCAGATAATATGGCCATGTTGGGGCCTGGTACAAAGTCAGAAGTAGAGTCCAGAGAGGAATGAAGACATCCTTGCCCTGAGTGCTTACCCCGAAATGGAAGCTCTGTGAGGAAACAGCTAATAAGAGGAAGGAGATGAAGTGATAGAGCATACTTTCAGTGTAAGAAGTCTAGGGGTAGAGTGAGTTATCAGGGCAAGAAGAATTCTATGTCATGGTAGATAAAGATTAGACAGTCAGGAGCAGAATGGAAAAAGAAATGAAGACATAGATGCCCTGGGTACTTTCTGAGTCTTTGCTTGTGGAGGTGATTTTTGGACTCTTGGCTCCCTTATATTGTGTCAATGGTTTTATTGTTTTAAGTTTTTTTAAAGAAATGACTATACCTCACATCCATCAAAGGCAATAAAAGATAGAAATAATTCAAGATGCAAGAGCTGTGGGAAGTCTGGTGCACAAATACATAATTGGTAGAACTATGAGTTGATTCTACTCTTCTGAAAATTAACTTGGCATTCTAGAAAGGTGACCAGACTATTCATACCCTTTGACCAAACAATAACACTATGGACCTTAGTCAAAACAAAAAGCTGCTCCTCTTGTCCTAGCAAAAACAAAAGCAAAACAAAACTAGATAAAGGTGGATGCTAATCAGTTGGGATAATGGTTGAACAAATTGTGATAAATGACTATCCTATTGTATTTTAAGAAATGATGACTGATAGGAATTCAAAGCAACATAAACTGAGGCAGATTGCAGTAAACAGAAAATACGGAACATGACTATCTTGTAAACTGAAACACTAAACTCACATTTAGTAACGGCTAGTTCCACAAAAGTGGTGATAAAATGGACCTCCCTCCTACAAATAGAAACAGAAGACTCTTGAACATGATGTCTATTGTCTGACAGTTCTCTTGGTCTCTTGTTGATATTGTTTAGTTATTTTCAGTTGTGTCCCACTCTCTGTGGACTCATTTGGGATTTTCTTAGCAGAGATACCAGAGTGGTTTGCCTTTTCTTTCTCCAGTTTATTTTACAGATGAGGAACTGAGTAAAACAGGGTTAAATGACTTGCCTAGGGTCACACAGCTAGTAAGTATCTGAGTCTGGAGTTAAACTCAGGAAGTTTAGCTCTATCCGCTTTGACAGCTCTATCCCACCTGACAGCTAAGTGGTATAGTGGATAGAGTGCAGGATCTAGAGTCAGGAGAACCTGAGTTCAAATTTGGTCTCTGACACTTATTAGATGTGTAACCTTGGACAAGTCACTTAATGCTGTCTTCCTTAGTTCCTCATCTGTAAAATGAGTTGGAGAAGGAAATGACAAACCACTCCAGAATCTTTGCAAGAAAGCCTCAAATGTTTTACAGAGTGTTGGACATGACTTAAATGACTCAACAACAAATTCCATTACAGAAATGCTGACATATCTGTTCTTTTTTGGTTTTACTTAAATACTCTACTTTGTTGGAAGGGAGAGTTCAAAACGTTAGAGATAGGGCTGAATCATAAGCAAATGGATGAGGTATAGAAACAAAATACATCAATAACATTTTAAAAAATGATGACAGTCAGTCAATATCTTTACTTTTATCTATTTTTCATTGTTAAAGTCCCATAACTGTTCAAATAGGTTTTAAATAAGTGTTAAACCATTTAAAATATCTACCAATCTCCACTAAAAGGTAACTATGGTTAGTTATGGGTGATTGGAGAGAAAAGTACCCATGTTGGGGCCTGGGACAGAGTCAAAGGTAGAGCTGTGTGAGGAGTGAAGACATTCTTGCCCTGAATGCTTTCCTTATAAAGGTTCTGGGAGTAACTAGATGATAAGAGGAAGGGAATGCAGAGGCAGAGTGTATTTCCAATCTGAGAAGTTCAACAGGTAGAGTGAGTTTCTAGGTTGAAGAGGCTTCCTTTGAATGGTAGAGAAAATCTAGACTCTAGATAGTCAGGAGTAGGACCTGGAAAGAACTGAAGACATGATTGGCGTGATGGGTACAGAACCCAAATTGGGAATAGGGCTGTAGGTTGTTAAAGGCACATAGAACCCACAGTGAATATCAATCAACTGACCAGCAATCATTGATTAAGCACCTAATAAATGCTAAGCATGAAGAATTCAATGGAAAATTTGAACAGTTCCTATCTTCAAAGAAGACATTGCTCTACAAGACAAAAAAGAAGGCATTTCTTTGTGGGAGAGAAAGTACATACCTTTATTAGTATATTACATAATGTCTGCAAAGGTAGTTTGGGAAGAAATGTAGAGAATCAAGAATTCATGTAAATTCATGTAAAAAGTGGTACTTGAGGAAACCAGGCATTTTGAGAGACAAAGACGAGGAAAGAGTATGGGAGGAATTCTAGGCATGGTGGATGGATGACCGGTGTAGAGAAATTAAGATGGGAGATGGCATGTTCTTTGTGTGGAACAGTGAAAACAACCAGTATGGTGTGCAGAGAAGAATAAATTTAAGAAGACTGAAATACTAGTAAGTTGTGAACCACTTTAAATTTCAAGCAGAAAAATTTATATTTGATCCTAGAAGTGATAGGAAACCATTGGAGGCTTTTGAGTTAGGGGAGGGATTCAGTGTCACATAGTCAGAAAATCACTGAAGATAAAGTGATGGACCATGGCGATAGATTTGGAGTGGGAGGGGGCAGAGATGGCATCATCACAGCATGAAAATATTTCACTGTGCAGCCCCTTGCAATTCTGGCTTTTCTCCTCTGTCTCCAAGGTTCTCATATTGCTAAACCCTGATTCTATTTTGGTTTCAGCTCCATGTTGACAACTAGCATCTTCCAACTTCATGCATTTTTCTCATGAGCTATGTGGCTGTTTGTTTCTTCCAAGTCTATATTTCCCTATTTCTTTGCATGTCATTCCTTTCTTTTTCAAAAAAACCCAAGCCATCTGATATAATCCAGCTTCTAGATGCAAAACACTGGTAGTCTGAGGTACCAGAATTTTATTTAATGAGCAAGGGTTTTATCTGTGTTGCAGTTGTGGTCAACCTGAAGTAGTGCTGGAGAGCTTGAATTAAGATAATTTTCTTCCATACTAAGTCATTTAGGGTGGGGTTTAATTCATGATGATTGGTTATAATTCAAGATTTCTCTTCATCTGCAGCAGGTATGTACAATAAAATAGATACAAGGAAGTAGATAACAGCGGTCCTCCACTCATTAAAATGCATACTGTTTTCCCCCTCTATTTCCATTAATAGTTTCTTTATTCCTGTATTGTCAAGGGATTATCAGTTTATTTCCCTTACATAAAACAGCCTATATATATATATATATATATATGTATATATGTTTGTGTGTGTGTGTGTGTATAAAATGCAATCTATCTCCATGACTAGCTTTTTTATATAAAAAACAATTTTATTACCAAAAAATAGTATACAAATGGGTCGTTACTGCAATTTACACATTTGTTGGCTACTTTATATTAAAATCTGCTATATGTTTTAAACCTCTAAAGGTGTTTTTTAGCATTTTTCCTATGCTGATCAGTAACTCAGAAGGAATCTTTTGAGAGCAGAGGAAATTGAACCAATATTATGCTTAAGTTCTTACTCATAGTTGCATTTAACCACTCAGTAGTTTAGCCAAGGAAAAAAATAGGAACATTAAATTGTTTTGGGGAGTGCTTTTTCTGAAAGAGAGCAGGCCTCCAGCCCAAGAATCAGGCATCTGGATGTCAAACAGCTATATTTTAAGATCGTCTATTACTAAAATCATTCATTTCCTAAATTATTGTTATTTAATAGCAATTAAATAAAAATAAAAGTCTGTAGTCTAATAAAAACCTCTGAAAGTTGACTGTCTTCTCCTCCCCCTCCATTTAATTCTGCAGTTCAAGCAAATATCTGGTATAATGTTATGATGGCCAGTTTCTATAAATCTCTCCCAGTCTGTGCTGTCAAACTGGCATAACAGAATCAAAGTAGTGTCTATCATAGAATTTTCTGAAGTACAAAATGAGTAAACATGACACAGAAAGGCACCAGTTGAATCAAGACAACTCTGTATGATAAAATGAGATAAAAAAGAAAAGCGCTCCATGAACGTATCACTTAAAAAGGTAACAACTCCACAAGGAATTCCTTCTGGAAATGGGTAGATAGTTTCCACAAAAAGTTCAAAGAAAATGATAATAGTGTACTTCAAGAACAGACAAATACAGGAGCCAGATAATGTCACTATGGTTAAAGGTAGGTGAGTAATGCTGTTCAAGCAGGTCCTGCTGAACCAAATGGATGTGAGCTCTAGAAAAAGTAGCAGGAAAGACTCTGATAAAATCTGTAAACCTTGTGATCAATAATAGCTATTCCAGCAATGCAGCCTCCAGCTACAGACCAAACTAACCCAGCCAGCATCTACCTCACTGACATGAACTGGTGTTAAAATTAAATCTGGAATTCCAGACCAGCTGGGAAATACAACCTAAAGGTATGGTATAGGCTAAAGCTATTATCAGAAACTTGCACTTGGTTAAGAACCTATAAGAACTTGCTGCTGCCTCATGAGAAGGAAGGGGAGGTCATCTATGAAAACTTACTTACTCCTCCTCAAAGGAGGCCTTCCTAGAGGAAGCTGGAAAAGTAGCTATGTGGCTAGTTACTCCACTCATCTTCGGAAGAGAAAAATAACAGACTATAATTGTGTCTAATTACCACCATGAATATTACTGTTTTAGGGGAACTCTTTTGTTTGTTTTCTGTTTAGGTTCAAGTAGCTTCCCTAGCTGCTATCCCTTAAAGGGAAAGGTGGTGATTTTAATCTTATACTCCCAGATTTGACTCATTCCCATCAAATGTCTGTTACACAAAATACCATCACAAATAGTGAATAATATGTAAGTCAGCATATAATAAAGAGAAATCAGAAAATTTATACATATTTCAATATACCAGAAGATGTATAGAGTAAATGAGTTCTTCCCTTGGGTATAAAATATCTCAACTTGGCAAAGACAGAGATTCTGATCTCACAAAGAGGAAATTTTCTGGGGTTTCTAGGAAGGCAAGGTAGAAATTAGAGATATCAAAGTCCTTTTTTCCCCCTTTCTTTCCATGGTTTACTCACTGGAAAGATCCTAAAATCACATATATTCTGTCTTTATGTAGAAAAGATTCTCTCTTCTCTAACCAAAGGCTTTGCACCAATTCTGCCTCTTATATAGGAATGCCATGTTGAGTCATCATTTTATATAGCATGTTAGGAGTCATAACCTAGCAAAATCTGGCAACAAGTCTCGCACTTGAAACACAGATTACCCCACTGCAATTACCTACTTTCTTAAACACAGGCTTGCCTTAGGAAAGCTGCCAGTTATAGCCTGTAACTCCTCTCTTGCCTATTTGAAAGTAAGAACTACTCAGTCTTTTGTATTACAGCCTCTTCCTGACCATTTCCTCCTCTCCCCACTGCCTTCATATGTAAAAGGAAATCCATACTGCTCTTACGGATTTCTTGATTTGAACGTTTGATTGGATTGTCACTGTGTTGCATCTATAGGAGCCACAAAGCTATAAGTGAACTGGAACACTGGTCCATTTTAGGACAGAAAGATAGAGTGTTTAAGCTTGCCCATGGAATACAGTGAAAAAAACCTTGGGTTTAAAGTAAGAGAACCTTAGTTCTAATGTCACTCTCTACCACTTACTGCTATGTAATTTTCAAAAACCAAAACCTCACTGGTCTTAGTTTCCTATCATGAAAACAAGAAGATTGGATTATATCCTTAATACATCTCCAAACTCAAAATCTTCTGATCTTAATTGAGTGTTCTGCATTCCTTTGAATAGAGGTGCTTTGATCCTATGTATGTATCTGTCATCAAAATTCTTTAAATTGCCATGGATTTTTTTACATGCAGAGTTGTGTCTGTGAGCTTTGTTTCTTTAGAAAATATGTTTCATTAGTTTTTTTTTTCCTCTAGCAAGCTGTAAAGAACCAAATACTAACTTGCCGCCAATCCAAGGACATCACCCCAAGCTGGGAGCTGAAGATAAAGAGAATCAGACTGTGCTAATTAAGAACTGATATACATAGACATTTGTGGGCAGATAAAAAGCAGAGGAGATGTCCTTTACTTTTGCAATTTGGAATGGAGATTTTTGTGAATAAGTGGCCTTTCTGTTAGTACAGTGGTATATTATTTTCCTGCCTAAAAGTTCCCTAGTGAGGGTATTCTACAACAGGGACTCCTTGAGGACAGGGATTGCTAGTGTTTAGCACACAGCAAGCATTTAATGAATGCTTTTTAATTGATTTGTTATTAGGATATATTGCAGAAGATGAAGAAGTAGAGAATTTCTAAGATTATCTTGAGCAGATGCTTCACGATGAGTTGATATTTTCCCTGATTCTCTTTGATTTCAGTGCAAAGATGGGCATAGCAGAAAGCTGCAAAATTTTAGAAAATATAGGTCAAGATCAAGTAAGGAAAAAGATCAGTCTAGTAAAATATCCAGAAGTGTCACATATATGCACATATGCTGTGATTACTGTCTTCAAGAAATCAAGTGATACTGGATGTGATAAACCTAGGACATTATAAAAAGTGAAATTGATGGATGCATGATTAGTTAAGGCCAAGATAAAAATCAATAATGTGTCGGAAGAAAAGATAAAAAGGAAAAGACTGAAATATTCAAATCGATCTAAGATACCATCAGTTTAGAAGTTTTTGCTTATGATGCAGATCACATCCCACCTATGCTTGCTCATCCTGTGAATATCTTATTAGTGTTCCCCTATAAATTCATCACAGGGAATCCATCCAGTGTGAGAAGGCTAATATGCTCCATTCTAACCCACTCTAGGTAAATCAGTTGTTGATTCTCCCAAATAGGAAACACAAAATACTCTAATGTTTGCTATCACCATCTTGTAGTGAAATTTAACTCATATAATGAAACAGTTGTTGGGCAGTTAGGTGACACAATGGCTAGAATGCCAGGCCGGGAGTCAGGAAGATCTGAATCCAAATCTCAGACACTTGGTAGCTGTTTGAGCCTGAGTAAGTCACTTAACCCTGTTTGCCTCAGTTTCCTCATCTGTAAAGTGAGCTGGAGAAGAAAATGGCAAACCAGTCCAGTATCTTTGTCAAAAAAACATTCCCCTAAAGTAGAATGGGGCCATGAAGTGTCAGACACAACCAAAATGACTGAACAACAATAAGAAATGTTGTCACAAAGAGAAGTAAGAAATAGCTAAGAAACTTCCTTGTCCAGAAAACAATTGACTCAATAATCAAATTAGCAGTTAAAGACTTTCATTACTGCTGTTGCTTATAGAAGAAGAACATGAAACCAGAAAAGGAAAAGCAATAAACATTTATACAGTGCTGAGTAGTATGCTAACTGTGTTTACAAGTATTTCTTCTATTCCTTCAACAATCCTGTGAGGTAAGTGCCATCATTATCTCCATCTTACAGTTGAGTAAAATGCGCCAAACAGAGCTTAAGTGACTTGCTCAAGGTCACACAGCTAATAAGTACTAATAAGTGTCTGAGACCACATTTGAACTCAGGAGTTCCTGATTCCTGGCTTGGCTCTATCTACTGCTCCACTAGCTGTTCAGGAAAAAAAAATAGTAGTTATCAGGAAAACCCAGAAACAAGCAAATATCCAGGAAGAAAGGGTAATTAACTCTCTCATATGCTGTAGAGAGATTGGGAAGGATGAATGTGAGAAAAGGCCCTTAGCTACATACAGACTGTTAGTAACTATGGAGTAATTTTAGTTGAGTAATGAGTTTGAAAACACAGATTGCAAAGTGCTAAGAAATGTGCTAAGAGGAGATGAAGTGAAGACTAGGAGCACAGAAAACTTTTTCTGAGAATCTGTCTGAGCAAAGGAGGAGAAATCTAGAATGACAACTCCAGAGGATGGTAGGTAAGTCATTTTCTTTGGGCCTCAGCTTTCTCATCTATAAAATAAAGGAGCTGAAACAGGCAAGTGGAAAATACCTACTCATGTTGTCAGTGAGGGAAGAACTGTCCAGCAACGTTCCTCTTCCTTCACCTCATGCTTCCACGAGGTCATCAGGAAGAATAACTGAGCATTTATTCTTCAAAAAGGAAGGGAAAATTCCTGCAATACAAGGAAGGAGGAAAAAAGAAACAACTAAAAAATAAGAATGCTGTCACCTCATCAAAATGTCAGCCAATAGTCAAATATTTAATATATCAAGGCATTTCTCCTCCTAGGTAGGGAAAAAGCAACAAGATCTCTGGACCACTAAATAGGATAGAGTAGTTCCTTAAAACTATTATTGTTAACTTTTATTTCAAAAATTCATCTTCATTTTCAAAAGTAATCCTCTTCTCGGCATACCCTGAACAGATATCTCCTTTACCAAACAATGAATGGAGAAAAGTGAAAAAAAACCCTTAATAATAATAACTAATAATAGCTAATATTCATATAGCATCTGCTATGTGCCAGGTACTATGCTAAACACTTTATAATATTACTTCATTTGATCCTCATAACCTCCCTGGGACATATTATCCCTACCTGAGAGAGGAGAAAACTGCGGCAAACGCAGGTTGTTCCTCACTCAGGTTTGCACAGTTAGTAAGTCTCTGAGGTCAAGTTGTAGTTGATCCTTGCTTTGACCAGAGTTCCTCATGTCATTTAGAATTGTTAATTTGGCATAAAATGTTCTGCACAAAGTATCATTTCATGAAAGACTTTCCAGGTTTTTCTGGAACATTCTCTTTCTTACAGCCCAATAATACCCTACTATAGTCACATATCCTAACTGGTTCAGCCATTCTATAATTGATGGATATCTCTTTAGTATCCAGCTGTCACTACAAAAAGAACTGCTCTAAATATTTTTGGTAAATATTGGAACTTTTCTTATTTTTTTGATTGGGGGCAAGGCATCGACTTAGTAGGGATGTTGCTTGGTCAAAGGTCATGTATAGTTTAGTAACTTTGGGGACATAGTTACAAATTACTTTCTAGAATGTCTGAGTCAATTCACAGCTCCACTCAGAGGACCTCAGTTTGTCTCTTTTCCCACAGGTTCACCAACATTTATTCTCCCCCTTTTTTTTGTTATCCATCTATGACTTGGTTATTAAACTTTTATCCGAATTATTTGATGCAAATATATTTCCCAATCATAAGTTTACCTTCTAATCCTCTTTGCATTTATTTTGTGTGTACAAATGTTTTTGAATTCCATGTAATTGAAATGATCTGTTTTATATTTTGCTATTGTCTAGAGTCTTTGTTTAATTAAGAATTATCCCCTTAGCTGTATTTATAAAGCCATTTGAGCTCATTCTGACACTTTTTGTTATGTTACCTTTGAATATTTAGGTCATGTATCCATTTAGACCTTATTGTTGTATACAGCATAAGATGAGGGTTTAAATTTAACTGTTATCAAATTTTTTGCCCAATATTTTAGACACTTTGTATCAAATAGTCCTTTTGTGAAGTACCTCATGCTCTTGGATTTATTCAACATTGATTGTTAACTTCTGTTGTTTCTGATTTTTCCTTGTGTACTTCTGACCTACTATTTTTTAACTAATAAGTAGCAATTAATTTCAGCGTTTTCTGCTTTATAATTTGTGACCTGGAAGTGCTATCAACTCTGCATTCACATTTTCCTTATTATTTCCCCTGAGATTCGAGTCCTATAGTTCCTTCAAATTAATATTGTTGTGATTTTTTCCTAACTCTTGTAAAGTACCTTACTGGTAGTTAATGTGGGATAGCATTAATTAATTAATTACTTAATTAAAAGCATAAATCAACTAAGGTAGCATGGGCATTTTAATTATATTGACCGATACCAATCATAAACAATGAATGTCCCTGAAATGATTCAACTGGTTCTTTGTTTTTAAAGAGTGTTTGTAATTATATTTTTATATTTCTTGAGTGTTCCTTCATAGATTGATTTCCACATATATATTTTGGAGATATTTGATTGGAACTGATGAAGGTTGGAGGGGTGGGTGAGACCCTCAGAGAGACCAGGGTACCAGGGGCTGGTCTCTTGGAAGGAATTTGAGGATTCAAGCATCGTTGAGGTCAAGGTAAAGTTTTATTATGCTTTTCATCAGGCAAATATTCTTAGGGAACTTGCAACCTTAAAGGAAAGTTTATATAGGACATTCTATGGTATCACTTATGCCAAATATGCTAATTGTTCAGGAGTGGAATTGAGGAGTGGTTAAGGAGTGGTCAGCTTTTAAAGGAGCATGTACTTTTGGTATACTGCACACGTCTTTTACCCAGAGTTCATTGGGAAATAGTCCAATGCGGGTTACCAGGAGGTGTGGTTTTAGAATGCTCAGGGCTGGTTCAGAAATAGCAGGTTGCTCTCATCAAAATCTTACTAAACAAGAAAAATGTAAGGGAGTATACATATGTCTAAGTCTAGGATACATATATTGGTCAGTGAGTAGTAAATGTCATTATAACCCAGTGAGTGCACAGTCAGTTCAGCCTAATAAGTTCTACAGGTGCAGCTGGCTGCTGCATCAGGAAGGGAGAAAACGGTTGTTGCTAGGCAGGCTGGGGAGAAACTGCCTGGGACAATGTTTTGAGACTAGGGAGCAATGTGACTTTTAAAGAGAAATGCGATGTTCTAACTGGAGCCCAAGCACTTGTATCCAAGCACCCCATCAGAACTTTCTGTTATTTCTTCTTGTTTTGTTATTGCTATCCAAAAATACTTTTGATTTTTCTCAATTTGTTTTATAACTTTTTTGTTTCACTGTGACTATTGTCAGTTACTTTTTTTTTTTTTGCTGATTCCCAAGGATTTTCTAATAAAGCATCATTTTTATCGACTGATAAAGTTGATTAAATTTTCTCCAAAAATGTACTCTTTGAAGCTAGTCATTATAGACATTCCAAAATGAGATATTCCTGTTTTAAGATTGTGGTCTTTTGGAGAATAAAGCATATCCCTGGGAAATCTGCCTGAATTATTTCCTTACAAACTTCCAGTGAGGAAACCAAGATTGTTCAGAGAAGGTTATACAAAACTCCATTACTTTTGGAATTTGCCCATTCTACCATTGGAAAAGAAGTAGTCACCTATGTTTTGGAAAATTCACTTGTTACTCAAGGGTTTTAGTCTTTATTGAGGTTCCTTGGCTTTTACAAATTAATGCTAAATTCTATTCTTGACTAAAGTGTATTTCCATAATTCAAATGAAATTGGAAGTGGGTTGGGAGGGAGAAGCATCTTTTAAAAGAAAATCAATGAAATAAAACTCATACTATTATTGTTCAATTTGCTATTTCCTTCTCTAGAAGCACACACACACACACACACCACACTCACACTGTATATGTATATTAGCAGCAGAGGAGCTGAGACAAACTCAGTGACTTGTCCAAGATCACACACACTAGAGTGAGCAGTTGAGACTGGATTTGAAATCATAATGATGAATCTCCCTGATTCACATGCCCAATATTCTATCTACTGCATTACCTACCCCTTTTATATGCTGGATTTCTTCCTGAATGGTAACCCTGTCATGAGGTCCTGGAGTTCTCACACGCAATTTTCTTTGTTGTTTATTCTTTTTCTGTCTGATTCTATCAGGTGGACCAATGGTTAATGAGGGGCTGTTTTCTTTGCTCCCACTCTTTTTATGTATAACTGACTTTCCCATCTTGGACCAGTGTCAACATTCACTGCAAGATGTTTGGAAAAGGTAGAACATAATGCAGAGAATATCTTGGCATAAGGTATCATTCATCTGTCAATTTCACTTGAACTTTTCACTCTTCTGGATTGCGAATTTGTTTTATTTTCAAAAACATGAAACTAAGACAAAACCCAGCTTTTCTGAGTTTGTTAAGAGGACAACAATATTTCATCAACTACAGAATTATTGGCTCTTTTCGACAACTATATTTTTGAGATCATTCCAAATACTTTTGAAGAATCTATTGTTACAGATGGTTCTTTATTGCAGGCTTTTTGGGGTAAAAAAACCAAAAAAACAAACAGGCATTATTTACTCATTTATCCATGATGATTTCTGGAGAGCTGACATGGTCTAATGGGCAGAAGGCTTCTGCTCTCAGAAAATCTAGGCATTGGATCATTGACCCACCAGGCCCCGGGAGGATTCCTCTTCTGTCCATCAGTGGGTTTATGAAATGAATGACAACAAAAGATTAGATGGTTTTCTCTCTCTGCCTCTGTGCCCCATATCCCTTTCTAAAAACAACTGAAGTAAAATGATAATTTACATTCATACAGTGTCTTAACTTTTATCAAATATTTTCCTTTTGCAATAAATATCTTGTGTATACTTTTTTTTTTTTGCGCAATATCTCCCTCATTATAATATCAACTTCTTGAGGGTAGGGATTACATGTATCTTTGTGTTTCTTTTATCTCTTATGTTGGCGTTCACTTATTTTTTCAGTAACATCCAACTTTTGTGACTCCATTTGGGATTTTTTTGGCAAAGATACTAGAGTGGTTTGCTATATCCTTCTCCATCTCATTTTACAGAGGAGGAAATTGAGGCACACAGGCTTAAGTGCCTTGCCCAGGGGCACATAATTAGTAAGTGTTTAAGGCTAGATTTGAACTTAGGTCTTGCTGATTCTGAGTCTGGCACTCTATTAACTGCACCATCTAGCCTAAGAGATTCTAAACATTTAATTATTTTTTGACTATTGACTGATCTGTGAACTATGACCATGATTAAAAGAGTATTTTTTAAAGGTACAGAATTTTAATAAACAAAGTGTCATAGCTTTCAGAACAGGTACCTGAGGACACTATACACTTATTTCTTAACTATAAAATGGATGTGATAGTAATTGTGGTACTTATGTCCAAGACTTGTTGTGGGGTTTAAATGTAATAATATATATACATATATATATATACATACATACACCACTATATATTGTAACAGTCTGATTTTATTGCTTGTTATTGTTGAGAACATTTTAGATTTTCTATTTTGAAGCTTAGGGGTAATTCCTTGTAGTATCCCAGAATGGCATAAGTAGAGTTTTATGTTTGGGGTCAGTCAGTCATCATTCTACCCCAGTATTTATTAAGTGCCTATTGTGTGCCAAAAACTATGTTAAGTGTTGGAGACACAAGTAAAGTTGAAACAACCCCAGACCTCAATGAACATGAATTCTAATGGGGGAGACAATACACACACATATGTATATATACATGCACATACATATATACGCATATACACATTTACACACAATACATAAATGACCATATATGTGCATACACATATGTATATGTATGTATATACACATCTATGCACGCACAATATATATGCAGGCATATATGTTTATATACATATATATGTGTATTACATACATATAGTAGATAAATGAATCTGATAAGGAATACATTTTCCTCTATGAGGAGAAGAGTTGGAAGGACTGGAAAAATCTCTCTTATAAAGTGGGATTTGAACTGAGCCTTGAAGGAATACAGGGAATCTAAGAAATGGAGGTGAGGGGGCAGAACATTTTAGGCATGGGGGCCATGGGGACCAGACATAGAGGTGGGAGGCTGAGTTTCATGTTCAAGGGCTTTGCATTCCTAATACAAACTGGTCAGTGTTGCTGAATTGTAGCGGGAGTAGAGAACTGTGAGATATAAGAAAAGGGAGAAAGAGGCCAGGATATAAA
The DNA here is from genome assembly GCA_028658325.1 of Potorous gilbertii. Lineage (NCBI taxonomy): Eukaryota > Metazoa > Chordata > Mammalia > Diprotodontia > Potoroidae > Potorous > Potorous gilbertii. The sequence goes on from CM053769.1 coordinate 513,601,129, forward strand.
GAATTTTAATTGACAAACACAGAAGTTTCTATATGATCCTGGTGTGGATAGGAGGTCCCTTGAAGTCTTCAAGCAGAGGTCAAATGGTCACGTCTACCTTTTAGAAAAATCACCTTGACAGTTAAATGGAGGAAGATTGGAGAGGGGAGAAAAGTGAGAAGCTTCTGCTTTAATAAACTAAAGAAAGTAGGATGAGACCTTGAGCTGGGATCATGGCTAGAGAAGCAGAGAGAAAGGGAAACTTCAGAGAAATGCTGTCAAAGCAGAAACAACAAAGTCATCCTAGCCCTGTGACCTTAGATATGTCACTTAACCTCTGTAAAGTGAGGGAGTTGGGATAAATGCCTGCTACAATTTCTTCAATTCTAAACCTACAATCTTAAACTCTGTAACTATGACTTCTGAGAGAAGATTTGCTTTTTTAGAAGTAACCCAACATAATACTTAATCAAATCTAATGTAGGAGGAGGGTGATTAAGCTGGGTAATGCTGTTTTTGGTCACAAACAAGGACTGATTATAAACTTATTTGATTGACGTGCTGCTACAGCTATTAGGCCAGGATGGAGTCAATCTCATTACATTATGGTCCCATTTCGGACTTGGGAAGCTTTCTTTGTTAACCTTTTCACAGAGGGGCAAGACATGCCTTTGCTCTACCATTAGAGGCCTTCTCATGATGAATACTCACAACTAAAAAGCAATTAAGGAATTAATATCCAGGGAGAATGCAAGACAAAGAATTAAAACATTACTGATAGGTTCAGTAGGATTAAGTCTCTGCTTTGAGTATTGAAAATTAAGTCTATTTAGAAGAAAGATTTCCATTTCCTCCTTAACCTTCTGTACAGGTATTGTATCTAGCCTGCTGAGTGGTTAAGTAATAAATTATTGAGAAGAACTTGGCAAATGCAACCTGCATTATGCATAAAATGCATAATGGCAATAACGCCAGCAATAAGCAGGAAAATAATAATCTTACATTTATAGAAAATGTCAAGGAATAATAGTGTTTCAGTGGTTTGAATTCTGTGTGCTGTGCTCTCTGAAATGCTTAATTACCCCCAAATCCTTAAAACAGGAGCAAAGGCCTCTTCTTTCAAAGTGCTTGTATTAGCTTAATGGTTACAGATACATCGAATTATAAATATTTTCATCAAGTCTTTTTTATAACCCTATTACTATTTTCAAGATGCTTACATGAGGTAGGGTAGGGGGTATTAGAAGGTCCTTACGGAAAAAAAGACCTTTATTTTTTAAGCTAAAGATTAAAAAAAAATCTACATGGGAAATATGCTCTGAATTACATTGATGTCTTTCATATGTATAGAATTTTAGAGTTAGAAAGAACCTCATAGATCATCTAATTCAATCCTTTCATTGGAAAGATAAAAAAAAAAATTAGACCGCGAGAAGTTCTGTGATTTTCTCATAGAATTACAACTATAGTTAGTGGCAGAATTGGTAATGAAAATTTAATTTGTTCCCTGTTAGTGTCCTCTTTTAAGGTCAAATCCATTGTGCAAATATTAAATTGAGGCAATGTAAGGTAGTGTAATGTGAACTAGAGGAATCATAATATCTGAGTTCAAATCCTATGGATGCTTTCCATTTGTGTGACTTGTAACAAGTCATTAAATCTCACTGGGACTCCATTTCTTTATCTATAATTAATTTAACTTTTGCTTTAAGAATTTGGGCACTATGTCATATGGCATGTGTATGTTTAATATTGGTATTACTTCATTGTCTATTTAGTATTGATACTGCTTCAGATGATATTACTTTTTATAACAAAATGTAATTTCCTTGCTTATCTTTTATAATTAGGTCTATTTTTGCTTTTGTTTTGTTTGAGATCATGTTTACTAGCCCTCCCTTTATTTACTGCAGTTGAAGCATAAGAGATTCTGCTCCAGTCTCTTAACTTTGTGTGTGTCTTTCTGTTTTGAATGTGTTTCTTGTAAATAACATGTTGTTGGATTCTGGTTTCTAATCCTTTTTTCTATTTACTTCCATTTTATGAGTGAGCTCATTCCATTCATATTCACAATTATGATGACTAATTATATATTTCCCTCCATACTATTTTCCCTTGTTTATTATCTATCTTTTATACTGTCTGTCTTCAAAAGTCTGTTTTACTTCTAATCACTGTCTTCTTTTATCTGCCCTCTCTTTTATCACTTCTTATTTCCCTTATCTCCTTTTCCTCCTACTTCCTTGTTGGGTAAGATAGATTTCTATTATCAATTGAATCTCTCTCTCTCTCTCTCTCTCTCTCTCTCTCCATATACATATATATATATATGCACACACATAATATATATCTATCTCCACCCATCCATCCATCTACCTATCTACATATATACATACACACATACATATAGATACACACACACACACACACACACACACACACACACATATATATATATATATAATTTTCCTTTTTCAATGAATTTAAATTTGAGTGAGGTTCAAGTGTTGCCCACCACCCTCTTACCAATTCCCCCATTATAAAAGTTCTGTGTACACCACTTTTATGTGCAATAATTTCCCCTATTCTTCTTTTCTTCACTTTTCCTAGGGTATCTTTCTCATGTATTCATTGTTTTTTACATCATCCCAGCATAACTGGCTCACTACTGTACTCTCTTTCTATGTTGAATCCTTTCAATTGCCCTAGTGATGATAAAGTTCTTAGAAAATACATTTATAATCTTCCTATATAGAAAAACATTCAGTTTAACCTTGATATATCTTTCATGTTTACCTTCATATGTTTCTCTTGAGTCTTGTATTTGCCAGTAAAATTTTCTATTCAGCTGTGATCTTTTCCTTAGGAATGCTTGAAAGTCCTCAATTTCACTAAATATCTAATTCCCCTTTAAAGATTTTACTCAGTTTTGCTAGGTACATTATTCTTGTTTCTAATCCCAGCCCTTTTGCCTTTCAGGTGATCATATTCCAAACAGATCACTCCTTTAATGTGGTAGCTACTAATTCTTGTATGATCATGACTGTGACTGTATAGTATTCAAGTGGTTTCTTTCTTGATGATTTTGAAATATTTTCCTTTTGACTTGGAAGCTCTGGAATTTGGCTATAACATTCCTGGGAGTTTTCATTTTGGAATGTCTTTCAGATGGTGCTCAATACACTCTTTAAATTTCTATTTTGCCTTTTGGTTCAAGGATATCAGGGAAGTTTTACTTGATAATTTTTTGAAATATGGTGTCTAGGCTCTTTATTTTTTCATAGCTTTCAGGAAGTTCACTAATTCTTAAATTATCTCTCCTGGATCTATTTTCTAGGTCAGTTGTTTTTCCAGTGAGATATTTCACATTTTCTTCTATTTTTTCATTCTTTTGACTTTGTTTTATTGTTTATCACATCACATGGAGTCATTAGCTTTCAATTGCCCAATTCTAACTTTTAAGGAACTTTTTCTTCAGTCAACTTTTATATCTTTTATTCCATTTGGCCAATTCTATTATATAAGGATTTATTTTCATGAGTGAATTTTTGTACCTCTTTTTCCTTTTGACCAATTCTGGTTTTTTTTAGGTGTTATTTTCTTTAGTATTACTTTGTGACTCAAGTTGTTATTTGTCTTTTCATAATTTCCTTTCTTTGCTTTTATTTCTTTACCTAATCATCCTTCTATCACTCATATGATTTTGAAAAATATTTTTTAACTCTTCTAAGAATTCTAATTGGGTTTGTGTCCATTCACAGTTTTCTTTGAGACCTTGCCTATAGCCATTTTGACTTCATTGTCTTCTGAGTTTGTGTTTTACTCTTTCCTGTTACCATAGTACTTTTTTATGGTCACGTTCTTTTTTCACTTGTTTGTTTGTTTTTCGTGATTCACTCATTTTTCCATCCTATTTCTTGATTTGAAATGTTATGTTAATGTTGGGCTCTGTTCTTGAGTTGTGTGTGTTGTGGGGCAACTAGGTGGTGCCGTGGATACAGCACCAGTGCAGGATCCAGGAGGACCTGAGTTCAAATCTCACCTCAGACACTTTTGGGCAAGTCACATAACCCCAACTCTTTCATCTTGGGTCATCTCCAGTTATCCTGATGAATATCTGGTCACTGGATTCAGATGGCTCTTGAGGAGAAGTGAGGCTGATGACCTGAACAGCCCTCCCTCACTCAAAACAAAGTCAAGTGCAAGTCATGTGATCATTTCTCTGATGGTATGGTCTTCTTTGGCAACAAAGGATGAACACACATACCTCTGTGTGTGTAGGTCTGTCTCAAACTTCAAGCTTTTTTGAACTATTGTTTTCAGACCTAGTTTTGGGGGTCTGGAAATTTTAATTGCTCCTAAGATGGTGTGATCTGGGGAGAGGCATGGTTGTTGCTGTTTTGCTAGTCGTTCTGGTTCTTACCCAGAAAATGTTACTGATCTCTTGGGATTGCAGTCAATACTACTCCTCAGGGGCCCTCTTTCCCTAGGACCAGAAGTGATACTGTTTATCAGGGTCCTTGATCTCTTGGTGAAAGAAGTGATACTGCCCTCAGGGCTTCCAGTTCCTCTTGACTGAAAGTATTCCTCTTTGCCCTTGAACTATGACCCAGAAGTGGATGCAGACAATGGAATTGCCAAATACTGCTCAGTCCTGTTTCTAGTGCTAGTAATCTCCTGAAAAGTTGTCAGATTCTCTTCTTGTCTCTGGCTTGGGAGCTTTAGAAACTGCTGTTGCATCTGTCTCTACCACCAATGTTTTTCATCCATATGGACTTTGAGCCTTTCTACTCCCCTATGTTACATGTCTTGGGGGTGGGGGGAGAATGTCTCACTCTGACCTTTTGTAGACCCTGCCATTCCAGAATTTGATTTGAGGCATTATTTTAAAATTGTTTGGAGGGGAACATTAGGAGAACTTGCCAGAATCTTGGCTGTCTCCCTAGAAGTCCTAGGATCAGGTTTTGTTAAAATGATATGCAAGTACAATGGATTTCTTGAGATTTCTTTTTTTTGTAGCCAAGGGCAGAAATTGGGGTCCAAAGCTGAGAAATGTTAAGTCAATCTTTGGAAGGTAGTGAAAGGCAGTGATCTTAGAAAGTTCTACATTATAGGATCATAGAATCATAAGTTTTTAAACTGAAACGGCTCTTATAGATCATCTTCTCTCACTCCTTTTATTATAGATGTGGAAAATGAGTACTAGAAAAGTGGAGTGAGGAAATATCCCTGACATAGAAAGAGGTAGATGTTCAACAGAAACAAGAACAACAACAAATACTGACTGAAAGTCTCTGACCTTCCTAATAATATTTAGGTAGAACTGTGAGGATCTGAACTGCCAAGAAAGGACATAAGATAGGAGAAGACACCAGTTGTGGACAACATCCCATTGGGAACAGCATCCATGAGTGGGCACAGGAACAGAGTACTATCATTAGGTCATATTCAATTTCCTGTGCACAGAATGAATGAACTAATTTCTAGGGAAGAGCATGTGTAGAACCCAGGAATGATAGTCTTCCTCAATCTGAGAGAAAGAGAGAGAGGAGTAACTATAGAACCTTGTCAGACTTTGGATCCTTGCAATCTATTCCTGGACAGCTATATTTGCTGGGTTTTGCTTTCTTCAAATGCTTCTTTTAATTTTCTTTTCCTCCCCTGCCCCCTTTTAAAAGCTATATTGACATGCTTTACAGGTAGGGAATTGGTGCCATCTTATTGAGCACCTCAGTGGAGAGAGTTTACCAATGATTACTTTCTACATAGAGGTTCCTGCTAAGGGAAATGACTTACTCTGAAATGTAACTGGGACCTTTGGGCCTTGGGGATTTCTGAGTCAAAGGTTAACATTGTATGCTTCTTGAGTGAAGGAGCTGTGTCTTCATTTCTATATCCTCAGAGAACCTTGGATATGGCAGATGTTCTATTTATATTGTTGAAAGAATAAAACTCCCACATGTCAAATGAGATTTTATATATATATATACACACATATATATTTATAGTCTGTATGTCTATATATGTGTGCTTATACATATATATGTATGTATATGTACGTGTACATAATATTTTCAAACATTAAAGAGCTATATAAATATAATCATCTTCATCACTTCATCATCAGCCAGGATAGAACACTAAACTTGAGCTTTGCCCCTCTAGATCAGTTCTGGATGGCCATTTTCATTCCATAAATAACAAGGGAAATATTAAGGGGTTAACAGATTTATAACACACAGCCAGAAATCAAGGACAGGGAGAATAAGGTGTTGTTCAATGGAGCCAAATTCTTCCTTTCAGGTTATTCTTCATCCCCATATTTATAGCATCTCAGGGGTAGCAATTCCTATCATGAGACTCTCTAGGGGACTAGTCACCCCAGCTAGTGTGACTATATTCCTGATGATCCTGTCCTCTGCACTACAGAAACTTGAATCCCTGGCCTTACTTCTCTCCTTCCCTCCTACCATAGTTTAACTGTTTACTGAACTCATCAAATTTTCTTGAAAACCACAACCAATATCCATACAGTAACTATAGTGGAGAATCTACTCTGCCCACAATCAGAGCACCCAGCCTTCTGTATTCATCACTAATTACAGGGAGGACTTCGAGAATGTTCATCATTCCCTCCTGAGGACAGAATATTTCCTGAAAAGACACTATCCACAATTCTGATCAGATATAAGGAGGTGGGAAAAGTGGCATGTCAGATCTCTCATTTGATTTCTTATCCCTGCATCCAGTTTATAGCAATCCATTGGAGTGAAGCAGCAAAGAAATCATGCATCCTTTCACCACCCCTCCAACACCTCCTCCCAACTTGCAGCCAGAGACTTCATTAAAGGCTGTCTTCTCTGCCAGGAGTTGTTTGCTTTTATGCCTTAGTTGGAGTCTTTCATATAATTTCTATGATGTGATTTCAGGTCTTGCCTCTAATTGCTGAAGGGTCATGAAACCCCTTTAACTAATCATAGGGAAATAAAATGTCTCCAAGGAGTTCGGGAAACTGAGAACTCTGTGCTGTGCCTTGGAGCATTGATCCACATACTCTAAACACCTAGGCCTTGTAGATGGATGCCTCCTTGACCAACCTGGGCACTCAGCTATGTCATAAAATTGTGAACAATAGGGAAAAATGTTTATTTGTTTACCTTTTATGTCTATCCCGACATGCAAATGGCATTCCCCGGACACACTGAGATGAAGACCCAGATCTTAATTGTTTTTGAGCTAATTGTGTGGAAAATGTGATTATTTTGTTAATAACAGGAAAGAAAATCAAGCAACTACTTGAAAGGGAGAAAAAGAAAATGGGGACAGGATGAATTACACCCCACTCTTTCCTGATTTTCCAGTATTTAGGGCAATGATGCTTTCATAGTTCATATACATATTCATTATCACTATATTTTTTTTTTAAAATCATGTTACATCTGTCCTTTCAGCATAAAATTGTGGGCCTGAGGGGGTTATTTCAGAACTGAGAAGCATGCTAGTATTAGCTGGCATTAACAAGATGTAACCCTATGGTATGGCAAATTAGGACAATTGCTTTGTGTTCTATGCTGGGTGGAGGTGGGGGATAAAGCTGTTGAACAGTGATTCAAGGAGGCACCCAGAGTTGGAGGAATAGAAATGGTTCTCAGAGCTGCAACTAGGGCAGGACAAACTGGGCTCTGTTCCAGGGCATAGAATTCAATAGATGTCCTTCAGTAGGATAGAATCAATATATTTTAGTACCTAGTTAATGAGATTTAGTTAAAATAGGATGCCAGCATGTTACTCTATCCCTGAAAATGCCTAGCACATAGTAGATGCTCTAGAAATACTTGTTTACTTGAGTGGACATTTTAAATTAGGGAAGATAGCCAAAGTCTGATATCAGTCCTTATAATCAGTGTAACACAGGGTTTTAAGCATCCTTGTTTGATTCAATTTCAAAAACATAATTTTAAGTGCCTGTTATGATAGACATTAAGGATTAAATAAGCCACTTGGTACTTAAGTCAGTTTGCTACATAGAAACATATATCAGAAGACCTGATTTCAGAGAACTTCTGAATATAGAATTAAATGTGAGGAAAGACAAATATATACAAAATTATTATGAGCTAAAACAAATGCAAAGAGGAAATCCAGGCAAAGAGCTATGAGAGATTTGAAGATGGAGAGATGACTGTCAGCTACATGGAGAAGATACTTGAATTGGTCTCTAATGAGAATGATGGAGCCAGTTTGAACTGGTGCACAACAAATTGTTAAGCTTTTAGTGTGAGTGTTTACACCTTGGTTTACACATGCTATCAATCAGGGTTTGATTTGTTGTTTCATTAACTGTCTGGTTTTAAAAATAGGATAGAGAAAATATTAATGAAGTTTAAACTAAAAAGTGGGTCTATGTATACATTTTGTTTTCTGAGAACCAACTATTAAACATTTACTAGCACACCTCTGACCATGAATGAAGGGGAAGGCAAGACCATTCCAGGAATGCAGAACAGAACGAACAAAGATGGGAGAGGACAGGTATATCAAGAGTAGTCCAAAAGGCCTGAAAGCGAGTATTATGAGAAAAGGCTGGACAGGTAAGACAAACTCATGTTGTGGAGTCCTTTGAATTTTAGGGTCTGCAGTTGGATTGTATTCAGGAGGTAATGGTGACCAATGGAAGGATTTTGAGTAGAGAAATATCGTGATCAAAGAGTTCTATTAGAAAGATGTATTAGTCCTTCATACAATTGTCTGGGCAGGGTTAGAAAGTAATGACTGTAGAGAGGATTAGACATAAGCATAATTAGGAGGCTGTAAGAATAGCCTAGATGAGAAGAGACGCCATTTCGAATCTACAGCATCTCTTCCATCTGCTTGTTCATAGTTTCATAGATTCAGAATTGGAAGAGATTCTTAGCAAGCATCAAACCCCATCTCCTCATTTTAGATATATAGAATCAGGCCCAGATGGGTTGTGATTTACTACCAGGCATAGGTAGCATATATTAGCAACTTCTGATTTCCAATCATATGCTTTCCATTGCACCAAACTGCCTACTTGTAGCATATTCAAAAGAATCTTGGCACTAAAGAGAAGGAAACTTGAAGCACTGAGCAATTTGGGTTTAATTAAAGTGATTTGCTTAACATCACACATCTACACATACAATCTATTCTTTATTTCTTACTCCAGCCTGGGTCTAGTTCACTGTCCACCTATAATGTCTGTCCAAGATGTGTGCATTGGTGGAGTAATTGACTGAGTCATCTCTCCAACTGCTTGTCATAATCTGAGCAATGTATATTCTTCATCCACTTGGTTTTACTTGTGTGAATTGTCAGGACAATCAGCTCATTAAGAAGGCTGACTGTAATATCCTAGTTCTTAATTTACATGGTTTAAATCTGGGGGAAATCTTATTGATTATCTAGTCATACTCTCTGACTTCACAAATGAGGAAAATGAGAGGCAAGGAAGTAGAATGATTTGCTTAAGATGTAACAGGAAGTAAAGAAGTGACCTGGAATTTTAGTGTAGGTCCCTGAGTCCCCATCCAGTGCATTTTGTATTACAAGTCAAGCAGAAGTCTATATGATACATTCATCCACAGGTTTAGGATTGCAGCTTTCATATCCTTGAGGTATTTCTTCAGCTAAAACATTATAAGGGCCCAGCAGTGACCCAAACTAAAGGGACAGTGAGAAAAAAGATGAAACTGTCCAAGCACAAGGGCAGAAAGGGCAGAATCTATTAGCCCAATAAGTGCTAGAGCATTCTGGGACAGAGAGAAATTGATTGTGTGAAAAGTATAAACATATCTGTCTCCTTGCTGAGTCTGAGAGATTGTGAAACTGAATTAGAAAGGAGGGCAAAAACCAAAGGATCTGTCTTCTTACTGAATTTCAGCCTCTCCAGTCTTCTTCTCTGACAGTTCATTCTACCAGATAGATTCTACCTTTCCTGTTATTCTGACAGATTCTTCATTAGAGAAGAAATGAGCATTTTATGCCACTGTGCCCCATGATGTTAGGAGGGTACATGCCTGGTTTGGCATTTTGTATTTACCCAGAAAGTCTGGTGATCTTTGGCAATTATTGGACCTTGACCTCTTGGATAATAATCAGTGATATGTTGTAAGGACTGGAAGAGCCCTCAGAAATCATCTGTATTATTCCTTCTACCTGATAGAGGATGAGACTGAGGCTAGGCTGTTTGCCCAAGGTCATTAAGCTAGGTGCTGAATGAGTTGGGGCTTCCCCTCATATTTCCTTATAGTGTAGCAATCTTTCCATGGGTCCATGCTTCTTCTTCCCCTCATTCTCCCATATTAATCCAATATCAGTGTACAGCATTGTTCTGTGTTGTATGCTAACGTAGCTCTTGTTTTTTTATGTGATGAAAAATTCTAGGACAAAAGGAGCGTTGCTAGAGAATGCTCTCTTCCTAGATTCCTGGGGTGGGGATGGCTTACAAGCATTTCTTTACTTCTCCGAGTACTTCGCAGTTGTTCTGTGTACCATATTTTATCTTATATAAGCCAATCTCGTAGAGTTTTATTTTTCTAAACCTTCCTCCAAACTGGGGTTAGCTTAAAGGAACACAGCTACCCAATTGTTGATCCATTAAGCTTAATGATACTCCCTGGACTGCCCCAGTCTCTTTTTTGCCTTGTTGTTGATAAAATAAGTAAATATCTGACAGGGAGCAGAAATCCCCCATACTCAGGAAGTAGCAGCAACAGAAACAAAAAATAGGTTATCCACATGGAGTACGAATAAAATGTGCAACTTTTCTATAAAAAAAGTTGCATAAGGGGCTGGTAGGTGGTTCAGTGGATAGAGCACTGGCCCTAGAATCAGAAGGACCTGAGTTCAAATCCAGCCTCAGACATTTGACACTTTCTTGCTGTGTGACCTTAGGCTTAATCCTGATTTCCTTGACAAAAAAATAATTAAATTAATAATCTCATTTTATTAAAAAGAAAGTTGAGATAAGCCAACACTCTGGGTGGACTTGTATTCTCTTGTAAGTTTCTAAAGAATGCCAATTATATTTTAGCTGATCCCTTAATTTAACCTTTAACATCCTTCCCCAATATCTTTGACCCAACAGATATAAAAATATGAGCTTTCTCCTAGAGGCAATGGGGAGACTTTGAAGGCCTTTGGAAAGTTCATTTGATTCTGGTAACTCCAAAAACGTCTTAAGGGTAGAGCCTTTTACCTGCATTTTCAGATGAAGAAACTGGGATTCGAAACAAATGAAATTACTTGACTAAGATTATTCATTTAGGAAATAAATCCAATAACATCTGTTTTTGTAAATCCAAAAAACAATCAGAAATTTTTAAATTTCATTCTCACCAAAACATTCCTGGGAGGGGAACCTTTGAAAAGTACCTTTGAGATTATTTATTCCATGTGCTTACTTTATGCATAAAATTTTTCTTCAAATTGTCAACTAGCTTCTACATGAATGCTTCCAGGAATAGGGGACTCATTACTTTTTCAGGTAGTCTAATCCACTTTGGGATGGCTCTAATTGTTAGGAAGTTTTTTACTTATATTGGGCTAGAATCTGCCTCCATATAAATTTCATAAGTGCTATTTGTGATCTCTGGGGTCATAGGAAATAATCCTTCTTCTTCCATAGCCCTACTAAAATGTGATCCTCAGATCTGAATAGTACTTCAGGTACAGTATGACAAGGGAAGAGTTCAACATGACCATGTACAGTACTTTCTTCCTTTTTTACTTTTTAAAACTTTTTCCCAATTTTAATTTTTTTTCAAAATAGCATTTTCCCCCTTCCAGTTACATGTCAGGAAAATTTTTAGCATTCATTTTTACATGATTTTGAGTCAAATTTTTCTCCCTCCTTCCTTCCCTTCCTCTCTTTTTCTGAAAATGGTAGATTTTTTATAGATAGTTTATACGTATGCTACCATGTAAAACATATTTCCATATTTTTCACAGACGCGGAAGAAGAAATAGATCAAAAAGGAAATAAAACCACAAGAAAGAATGATGTGAAAAAATATACTTCAATCTACATTCTGAGTCAATCAGTTCTTTATTTGGATATGGATATCATGCTTTCCTTTGTGAGTCCTTTGGAGTCTTGGATCATTGAGTCGCTGAAAAAAGCTGAGACATTCACAATTGACCATCACACAATACCGCTGATACTGTGTACAATATTTTCCTGATTCAGCTCATTATACTTTGCACTAGTTTGTACAAGTCTTTCTAGGTTTTTTGAAATCTATCTGTTCATCATGTCTTATTCCACGATAGTATTCGATGACATTCCTATTCCACAGCTTGGTCAGGCATTCCTCAATAGATGGATATCTCCTCTATTTTCAATATTTTGCCACCACAAAAAAGACTTCTATAAGGGCTGCACTTATAGGTCCTTTTCACCTTTTTAGAATCATTTTGGGATATATAGCTATTAGTGGTATTAATTGCTGGATCAAAGTGTATGCACAGTTTGGTTGCTTTTTGAACATAGTTCCAAATTGCTCTCCAGAGTGGCTGGATCAGTTCTCAACTTCATCAATGGTACATTAGTGTCCCAATTTTCCCACATTCTCTCCAACATGTATCATTTTTTTAATCATAAAATTAGTCAATCTCATAGGTATGAGGTAATATCTCAAAGTTGTTTTAATTTGCATTTTTCTTATCAAAAGTGATTTAGAGCACTTCTTCATATGCCTGTAGGTAACTTTGATTTCTTCATCTGAAAACTCTCTTTGACCATTTATCAATAGGGAATGGCTTATAGTCTTATACATTTGACTCAGTTCTCGATATATTTGAGAAATGTGACCCTTATTAAAGACACTTGCTGTAAAAATAGTCTCCCAGCTTTCTGCTCTCCTTCTAATCTTGATTGCATTGGTTTTGTTTGTACAAAAACTTTTTAATTGAATATAATCAAAATTTTCTCTTTTACATTTTGTGTTGTTCTCTATCTTTTGTTTGGTCATGAATTCTCCTCCTCATTGATTTGACAGGTAGACTATTCTTTGCTCTATTCCTTTTCAGTTTTCTCCAAAGATCTAGCATATCTAAATTTTCCAATATTCTATTTGCCTCTTTAGTTTCTTTCTTGTTTAGTTTTTGATTGGATTTTTCAAGTTCTGAGAGGGAGCAGTAGGGGTTCCCCAGTAATATAGCTTTGTTGTCTGTTTCTTGCTGTAACTCACTTAATTTCTACTTGAAGAATATGGATGCTACACAACTTAATGAATATATCTTTAGTACTGATATTGTTTTTTTTTTCCTATTCCATTATTTATGGTGCCTTTCTTTTTTTTCTAGAAAGATGCACTTTCCTTCTTTATCTCTTTTAATTAGGTATATGTTTGCTTTTACTCTGTCTGAGCTCAGGATTGCCACTCTTGCTTTTATTTTTCTTCATGATAGATTCTGCTCCAACCCCTTACCTTTACTCTGTGTATGTCTATCTGCTTCACGTATGTTTCTTGTAAACAACATATTGCAAGATTTTGGTTTTTTATCTACTCTGCTGTCCACTTCCATTTTATGGGAGAATTCATCCCATTCACTTTCACAGCTATGATTACTACCTATGTATTTCCCTCCAACCTACTGTTATTCCTCTTTGCCTTTCCCTCCTTAATATTGTTTTTCTTCTGTGTACCACTTCACCTGATCTGTTCTCCCTTCTCTCAGTCCCCACAACTGCCTTTTTACTTAATCTCCTCACCTCCTACTTCCCTGGTGGTAAGATAGATTTCTACATTCAGCTGATTGTCTATATTATTCCTTCTTTGAGCCAATGCAGATGAGAGTAAGGTTCAAGTGATGCTCATTGCCCACCCTACCATATTTTGCTGCAGGTCTTTTGCACCTCTTCATGTGAAATAATTTACCCCATTCTACCTCTTCTTTTCTTCTGTACCCACTGTACTCCTCTGTCTCATCCCTTAATTTTTTTATGTCATTACCTCAAATACACATTATATCTATATTTTCTACATATATTTCTTCTGGTTGTATTATAGTAATATAATTTTTTTTAAAGAATTACAAGTATCATCTTCTCATCTAGGGATGTAAATAGTTTATTTCTATTGAATCTCTCATGTTTTCTTTTCCTTTGTAAAACATGTCCATGCTTTTCTTGAGTCTTAATATTGAAGGTCAAACTTTTGGTTTAGTTCTGGTCTTCTCCTTAGGAAAGCTTGAAATCCTTCCATTTTTTTCTGAATGGCTATTTCCTGCCTTTGATGTATCATGCTTACCTTTGCCAGGTAAGTGATACTTGGTTGTAGTATTACCCTTTTTGTCCTCCAGAATCTCATACTCCACGATCCTGATTTTTTAATATTTCAGCTACCAAATTCTGTATAATCCTGATTGTGATTTCCAAATATTTGAATTATTCCTTTCTGGACACTTGTAATATTATTTTTTTGACCTGATAGTTCTGAAATGTTCCTTGAGGTTTTTATTTTGGGATCACTTTTGTGAGGTGATTGGTGGATTCTTCCAATGCCTATTTTGCCCTCTGTTCCAGGACATCAGGGTAATTTTCCTTGATTAGTTCTTGCAAGTTACTGTGTAGGTCCTCCTTTTGATTATGGCTTTCAGGTAATCCAATGATTCTAATTTTATCTCTCCTAGATTTATTTTCCATGTCAGTTGTTTTTCCCATAAGGTATTTTACATTTTCTTTTATGTTTTTCATTCTTTTGAATTTGTTTGATTGATTCTTTGTGTCTCATAAAGTCATTAGCTTCTATTTGCCCAGTTCTAACTTTTAAGGTATTGTTTTTCTCAGTTAGCTTTTGTACTTTCTTTTCCATTTGGTCATCCGAACTCTTGAAAGAACTGTTTTCTTAAGTGGATTTTTATATCTCCTTTTCCATTTGGTCAATTCTACTTTTTAAGCAGTTTTTCAAGCTGTTGACTCTTTCTTCATAATTCTTTTATATTACTCTCATTTCTTTTCCCAATTTTTCTTCTATCTCTCTTATATGATTTTTAAAGTCCTTTTTGAACTCTTCCATGAGTTGTTTTTGGGCTTGAGACCACTTCCAATTTGGGGGGTTTTACCCCCATAGGTTTTTTGATATTGTTGTCCTCTTCTGAGTTTATGGCTTGGTCTTCCCTGTCACCATAATGACTTCCTATGGTCAGATTCTTTGTTGGTTGTTTTCTTGGTCATCTTTTCTGGCCTTTATTCTTTCTTTTAAATTTGAGCTGTCCTCCCAGGATAGACGGGGCACTATCTCAGGCTTTTTGTGCCAGTGGCTGTAGGTTCTAACTTTTTACCTGGTACTTTACTGATGTTGTCTTGAGTTCTGTGGGGGACCATCATGTCTGATGCTGTGTTGAGGGTGTGTGATGGATAGTGATAGGGGCTTTTGGAGGCCCTAAGGTATTGGTAGCTTACCTAGTGCAGAATTGGGTGCCTAGTGGTGGCATCTGGTGTATGCTGAGGTCAAATGGAGTATTTCTGTGTTTTCCTGGGGCTACACTGAAGCACATGGAGGTCTGACTTCTGGAGGATGCCTGTTTGTCCAGGGATGTGTTGAAGCGTAGATCTCAGAGCTGTGGGTGGTGGTGGTCTCTGTTGATGGCATTAGCCTGACCTATCTATCACACTGGGGCTCAGGATCTCCCACTGTTTTGCTGAGGTGGGGCTTGATGCTGACTTTCTGAGATGTGTCTCATCTTGAAATGAGCTCCCTTTTTCCCCAAGTGAGATGAACTTTTATCGCCAATCTTCCAAGTTTCTTGGGCTAAAAGTTTGCTTCAACCTGTCTTTCTGATGGTTCTATTGTTCCAGGATTGGTTTAGGGGCATTATTTTATGCTTGTCTGGAGCTCAATGTGGAAAAATTACAGTAATTTACTGCTTACTCCACCATCTTGGCTCCTGAAAGCTGCCTTTTCTCCATTTTTTAAACTTCATTTCTCAGAGTAGTTCAAAAGATAATCTTCTAGTCCCAACTTAAAAGTATTGTTCCCATATTCCTATTAGATACTACTATCCTATTAAAACTATCTGACCTAGAAATTGGCAAAGTTGATAGAAGATGGGAATAATTAATGGTGGAGGTGTTGTGTAAAGACTAGCATATTAATTCATTGTTGATGGAGATGGGAATCAATGAAATCTTTCCAGAAAGAATCTGGAAATTATTATAATGTGACAAAAATATGCATATCCTTTGAGTCAAAGACATCCACTGCTAGGTGTGTATCCCAGGTTTGAACTCAAGTCTTCTTGACTACCAGCCCAGTGCCCTGTCCAGTAAATGCACATTAACTGAGCAATGGCCAAAGAAATTATGTTACATCAATGTAATGAAATATGACTATACTGTAAGAAATTATGGATTTGAAAATACAAATTAGTATGGAAACCAAGACAAAGTGAAGTATGCAGAAACAAGGAGACAGTAAACACAATGACTCCAACAATGTAAATGGAAAGAACAATCACAACAAAGCAAACAAAAAAAAAAGAATTTTTAAAAATTAAATTAAATTAAGTAGATTTAATTAATTAATTAATTTGGAATTAAATTCCAAAGAGCAAGTTAGGCTTCAAAGGAAAAGTAGGATATGGCATCCTCCTTTCTTCCACTTCCTTTGTAGAAGATGAGAAAGGATCTATGGATGTGGAATATTGTCTATAATATCAGGATTTTTTAAAGTACATTTGTCAGCAGTACTAATCCCTCCTCTCCTTTTCTTAATTTTTCCTCCATATCTGTTTTTTTTGCATTACTGTTATTAGAGATTTCTCTCAGAAGGGAGGAAAGAGGAATATGGGATATCAAAATTGAGATAATATGAGAACAAAAGATCAATAAAAATTATTAAAATTACACCTATAGTAGATATTAACTGGGGTTAGACTGAGGAATGCTTAAGTCAGAACCTTTTTTAAAAAAAATTCAAATATCTTATCCAAAATACTAAGTGACTCCCTATCTCCCAGGGAAAAGAAATCTGTGACTGAGTCCACTTTCTCTATGCCTTCTGTATAGCTGTGCATCAACTCACTCCAAAAATATGTTTATAGTGAACAATTCCCTTTGCCATCAATTGCTAGAACTTCATTTTTCCTTCCTGGTATGCTGCTATCCCATCCCAATCCTTTAGCTCACTACTTTGAAGGCAATAATTGAAAGCTCCTTCTAGACACATTGCAGACTTTTTCTCAGAAAGTTTTCCTTTTGTTTCTTTTGTGGAATGGGCAAGCATTAATGGAATTTAAAAAAATCCTCCTCTCTAAATATGCAATGGTTTGTTTGAAAGTCAATTGCTTACTTATATAAGAAAAGCTTGCTCAGATAAATTTTTTTTCTGATAAGGTATTGAAAATTACAGCCTTTCCCCCAATTACCTCAAGAGCCATGAACAACTTTCCCTGTATTTTTGTGATTGCTCCAAATTATATCTGTGACTGACAAAGCAATGCAGGGAGTTGTATTGATGAGTTGTTGACATGCCCAGGAAATACCAGGGACAATGTGCTTTCTGCTGAACTCACCATATACAATTGATTTTTTTCCATAGTAGCAATTTGACAGCTGGTTCCCATTCCATTTTTTGGTCAGAGGTTCATTTTTTCCTTCTCTATTACCATATAATTCTATTGTTTAGATATGATAGCCATAACAATGCTACTACCTTATATTGTTAAGAACTGTTGACAGTTTCTAGAACACTTTTACTTTTATTCATATCAACTAACTAACATTTATTGAGTGCTCCAAGAATACCAGGTGGTGGGCTGGGCCATCAACAAACACGCGCACACACACACACACACACACACACACACACACGCATGGATAAGCAATCCCTTTCCTCAAAGAGGAAGTTTAGTAGAGTTACACTGATAGATAGGTAGACACAGTTTAAGGTAGAAATGTAGTCAAGGGCTTACTATCTTGTCAGGCAGTATGCTAAGTTATGTGGATTCATAGAAAGGCAAAAAAATGTACCACACCCTCATATTCTAGTGCTCAAGGAATATTAGTCTAGGAAGAGTTTGCTTTTAAGATGCCAAGATATAGAAAGACCTCATAGAGGATTTGACACTTTAACTATGCCATGAAGGAAGATATGAGGCTGAAGTGAACAAGCATTCTAAGCATTTATCAATTGCCTGTTATGTGCAAGACATCTTTCTGGGGATACAAAGACAAAAATAATCTTTGCCTTTAAGGTGCTTACATTCTAATGAAGAAGGCAAATGTACTAAGTGTACACAAAACATATATAGCTGATACAAGGTAAGCCTCAAGGGGAAGGCACTGACTGCTGGGTTCAGGGGAGAGGAAGAGGGTGATTAGAGAGACTAGAAAAAGCCTTATGCAATAGGTATTGTTTGAGTTAAGTCTTGAAGGAAGCCAAGATTCCAAAGAAATGAGGAGGGAAAGAATAAGCAGAAACACACAGAGATGGTAGATGGAATGTTGTTTGTGGGGAATAAGATGTTTAGTTTGATTGGAACATAAAATGTATGGAGTGAACCAATGTATGAGAAGGTTAGAAATGTAGGATAGGGCCAGGTAGTGAAGAATTTTAAATGACAAATAGGTGAGGTGATATTTCATCCTAGAGTAATATTGGGTTGTGGAGTTTTCTGAGTAGTGGGGAGATAAGACTTGCACTTTAAGAAAATCAAGGTAGGAAATGACATGTTGAGTTAAGGTTCCACTTGTCTAGAAAACAGTAAAAGAAAGTAATTTGGCATTAGATTGAAAGTATATACTGGGGAAAGATTTGAGGGCATTAAATGTCAAGCTAAGAAATTTCTGTTTTAGACTGAGTGGAGCCAAGATGGTGGAGTAGAAAGACGGACCTGTAGAAGCTCCCCCACATAGCCCATAAAATACCTGTAAAAAATGACTCTAAACAAATTCTAGAGCAGCAGAAGCCACAAAATGACAAAATAAAAGAGATTTCTAGCCCAAGACAGCCTGGAAAACTGATAGGAAAGATCCACTGCACTGGCCATAGAGTGGAGCACAGCCCAGCATGGACCCCATAGTACAGAAGGGACAGGAACTGAAACAGACTTCAGGGAGCCACCGCCAGCAGCAGTCCCCAGATTGCTCAACCCACAAATGCCACAGATAGCTTCAAAGGTCAGTGAAAAAGTTCCTTCACCAAGGAGAAGGGGATGTGGTCTGGACCACTAGCCCCAGCCACTGCAGAGGCAGTGTCCATTTTTGGGGCACTCTGCCTAAAGCCCTGGGGGAACTGAGCAGATGATCTGTCCCTGTGGTGAGGAGGAGTGCTGGTGTGGTTGAGCTGGAGGTGGTTATAGAGAGGGAATTCTACTCTCAGATTCTGGGCAGAAAAAGTTTTGGTTGCTCCCAGACCAGTGTGCAGACCAGGAAAGGAATAAATTCCTCTCCCTTGATTGTGCCACCTTGGAAGAACTGAAAATTTACAGGTCCCCAGACTATAACCTCCTCTTGACAAAGGACTCAAAAGTCAAGTAACTGGATGGGAAAATGTCCAAAAATGGGAAAAAAATAAGACTATAGAGAGTTACTTTCTTGGTGAACAGGTATTTTCTTCTATCCTTTCAAATGAGGAAGAACAATGCATTCTTTCAGAGGAAATCAAGACTTCTGCATCAAAAACCTCCAAAATAAATATGCAATGATATCAGGCCATTGAAGAGCTCAAAAAGGATTTTGAAAATCAAGCAAGAGAGGTGGAGGAAAAATTGGGAAGAGAAATGAGAGTGATAAAAGAAAATCATGAAAGGCAAGTCAACAGCTTGCTAAAGGAGACCTCAAAAATGCTGAAGAAAATAATACCTTTAAAAATAGAGCTAACTAAATTGACTACAGAGGTCCAAAAAGTCAATGAGGAGAAGAATGCTCTAAAAAGCAGAATTAGCCAAATGGAAAAGGAGGTTCAAAAGCTCACTGAAGAAAATAGTTCTTTAAAAATTAGAATGGAGCAGATGGAAGCTAATGATTCTATGAGAAACCAAGAAATTACAAAACAAAACCAAAAGAATGAAAACAGAAGATAATGTGAAATATCTCATTGGAAAATCAACTGGTCTAGAAAAAAGATCCAGGAGAGACAATTTAAAAATCATGGGACTACCTGAAATCCATAATCAAAAAAAAAAGAACATAGACATCATCTTTCATGAAATTATCAAGGAAAACTGTCCTGATATTCTGGAATCAGAGGGTGAAATAAATACTGAAAGAATTCCTTGATCATCTTCTGAAAGAGATACAGAAAGAGAAACTCCTAGAAATACTGTAGCCAAATTCCCAGGTCAAGGAGAAAATATTGCAAGCAGCTAGAAAGAAACAATTGAGTATTATGAAAATACAACCAGGATAACACAAGATCTAGCATCTTCTACATTAAGGTATCAAAGGGCTTGAACATGATATTCCAGAAGTCAAAGGAACCAGAATTAAAACCAAAAATCACCTACCCAGAGAAACTGAGTATAAAACATCAGGGGGAAAATGACTATTCTATGAAATATAGGACTTCTAAGACTTCTTGATGAAAAGAGCATAACTGAACAGAAAATTTGACTTTCAAACACAGAAATCAAGAGAAACATGGAAAGGTAAACAGGAAAGAGAAGTCATAAGAGACTTTCTGAAATTGAACTGTTTACATTCCTATAAGGAAAGATAATATTTGTAACTCTTGAGACTTTTCTCAGTATTTTGGTAGTTGGAGGGATCACACACACACACACATACACACACACACACACACACACACATATAGACAGAGAGTACAGGTGAGTTGAATAAGAAGGGATGATAAGCCCATTCTACCATGAAGCTAGCTCTCATTATCAGAGGAAGCATTTACATTACATCAAGCCTAAATGTGCCTCTTTGCAACTTTTACTTATTTGTTCTAATGCTGCCCTTAGGGAAGAATAAATGTAATTCCTTTTCCAGGTGGTAGTCCTTAAGACACTTGAATACAGCTACCATATTCTAGATAGGTCTTTACTTTTCCTTCATGGGCAGGGAAGTTTTACCTCTCCCCTTTCCACATCAATAAATTAATCAATAAGTATTTATTAAATTCATACTAAGTGTCAGAAAATATCAAAAGCATTGGGGCTACAAAGCCATGCCAAAAACAGTCCCTGACTTTAAGATGCTCATATTCTAATTGGGAGACCATATAAACAGGCATCTACAGAGTAACTGGGAAGCAATCTTAAGGAGCAAGGCATTACCACTGAGAGAATGAGGAAAGCCTAACCTTTTTTTCTGCTTGCTATTCATTTTGTGGTGATGTTCTGTCTGTTTGTAGAGGAAATTTGAAAAGTATGGAAATTTCTGACCTACTCTCCCATCTTCCCAATATGCAATCCTAAAATCTGAGCCAAGTATTGAAGGAATCCAGGTATTCTAATGGTCAAAGGTGAGACTGGAGATCATTCTAACAATATTGGTATCCCAACGTGGAGACAGAAAATGGAGAGTCATGTGTAAGGAATAGCAATAGGTAAGATTGGCTGAACCATAGAGTATATGGAGAGTAGTAATATGTAAGAAGACTGGAAAGGTAGGAACAGGACAGATTGTAAAAAGTTTCAAGTGCTAGATAGATGAGTTTACATTTGGCCTCGAGGTAATAAGGAGTTACTAGTGAGTATTTGCTTTGAGGGTAATATGGTCAGATCTGTGTTTTAGCAACATTATGTTGTCAGCCAAGTTGAAATTGGGATGGATTGGGGAAAATTTGATGTAGAAAAACCAGTCAGAAGGTTCATGTCATGGTAAGACATAATGAGAGCATGAACTAGATTGGTAACTTACAGAGGAGAAAGGAAAGGAGTTATATAAGGGATGCTGTGGAGGTAGAAATAACAGAGTTAGCAAATGATTGAATGAATACAGAAAAATGCCAAGGTTGCAGAATCAGGTGGTACTCTTGAGAATAATAGGGTCATTGGGAAGAAGGATTTGAGCAGTAAGACCTTGCATTCTGTTTTGAACATTTTGTATTTGGAATGCCTATCGGATACTCAAATCAGAATGTCTAAAAGACAGTGATGCTTTTAGCTAGAGAGATAAGGGAATGGCACATGGAGGAATTGGCATTTGAACTGAATATATCAATCTTGGAGATAGATATAGAGATGGCCATTGAACTCATGGGACTTGATGAGATCAGTATTTATGATAGACTAGACAGAGAAGAGAAGATGAGCCAAAGAGTGTCTTGAGGAATACCTACAGTTAGTGGGAAGACATGGATAAAGATCCATCAAAGGAGATTGAGGAGGAGTGGTCAGACAATTAAGAGGATTAATAGAATATAGTGTCATGGAATGCCATAAGGACTAGAGTGTCCAGAAGAAGACAATCAACAGTTTCAAATGCTACAGAGATATCAAGAAGGATGAGGATTGAGGAAAAAGACAACAGAACTTCACAATTAAGAGATCACTGAATACTTTGGAGAGTGGTTTCAGTTCAATAATGAAGTTGGGAGCCAGATAAGAGAATTTAGACCGCATTTAGAAGAGAGGGAACAACTTTACATTTTTCTTTTTAAATTACAGACTTTGTTACAATATTCTCCCTCCAAAGCTCTAGAAAAAAAACAGTATCCATTGTTGCTGATGTTACTAAGGCAGCAGTCTCACGTAATGGACAGAATGTTGGACTTGGAATTAAGAAGAGCCGAGTTTACAATCATCCTTCAGATACTTGTTATCTGTATAGCCTTAACTTTTCTGAACCTCATTTTCATCCATAAAATGGTTTATACCCAACATAATAACTTTAGTACTGATATCTCAGAGTGATTATTTTAACTGTTAAATGAGATTATGTATATAAATTGCTTTGAAAACATTAAAGCTAATATACAAGTTGGTTATTTTTGGAGAGGGTTCACATTTGAGTTTATACAGGATAAAAAGGGTTATAGGCCAATTTAAAGGACTTCTAGCTCTCTTGGAAGACAGAAACATGAATCAACAAGTAAGCAAAGACTCTTCTGACTATTGGGTCACAACTAGATAGATCATTTCTTTCTTTCTGAAGGGTATCAGACTTAGATATCAATTAAAACATGGGAGGTAAAGTGTTAACACTTTCTTGAAAGGATTGCTGTATTGTGGTCCATTGTAGAGGAGTAAGTTCCAAAATTTCAAACAGGTAAGTATTTTCCTTGTTCTGTAGTGCCCTAATGCATATTTGGGCCCCGCCTTTCTTGGACTTTGATCCTGAAATACTGAATTCAGTAAGTAAGGAAGTTGTGTTGGAGAAGACATTTCTAGTTCCCTACTTGAAAATTATAATGAGTTTGGTGTTTTGTGATATTTGTACTCTACAGGAGCACAGGGTAGGTTTTGGCAAAAACTACCTTCGAGCTCCCCGGCAACAGTTAATAATCTTAGACTCTTTACAGAGAAACTAGGGTCTCAGACATGACAACCTTCAACGCCTTGAAAGATAGCATTTCCCACTACACACAGCAAAAAGGTAGTATATTTGGATATCAGAACCAAAAGTCTACTCAATCCTCTAGTTTTGGGGAGGGGGAAAAGAAAAAAAATATTCTTTGTTTGACAGATAAGATATAGCATGTACAGGGGAGCTTTCAGAACAGACATAGATGCATGTTAAAACTGAAGAATCTTAGAACTGATAGAGGCCTTGGAGATCATATAGTATTCATTTTATAGATGAAGAAATGGAGGGCCAGCAGTATTGAGTAACTTGTCTATGGTCATATAGGTAATCTGTAAGGCTCAGGATATCACTCAGATCTCTTGATTTCCAGGTTTTTTCTTCTTATTTTTCATTCTGGTAACAAGCTTGAAAATGGTTGATATAATTGTCACCGTAAGTTACTCTGGCTCATTCCTCTGTCCAGATGTTTTCCTAGATGACAGTGGAATTAGATCATGTCTAAGTTTCCATAGAAAAGTTAATAGGGTCTCCTATGCAAGCATTCAGGCTAATAGCAAAGTAGTCCCTAAAATAGTAATTTCCTGTTGGTTGATTCCTTTCCCTGTCCTTGACTGATTATTGTTTTTATCTAAAAAATGTGTTTGGCATCACTTACTGTAAACTAATGTGCGCAAACTTTTGGAGACCATGAAATTCTTGTGGAGGAGTGGAACCCCTACTTCTTTCATAGGCCACTAACCCCCTGTACTCTCTTTCTTGTCTTTCCAACTTGTATATTGTCTTTTCCTAGTCTTAGGTTTACAACTTTATTTCTACCCCAAACATATACTTTAGTTTTTCAAATTTTGTTTTTTGGTTTACTTCTGGCAACTAAAGGGAAAATTATCTTCAGGAGTGTAATTGCAATGACATACAAAAGAGAAAGGTAATAATGAAAGAACTCAGAAATTAAACCTGGTCATCTATGCAGGTGTGCATTGTGGCTCCAAACCAAAACTGTGGGTTCACACAGAGTAGGTTTGACTTTGAAGAAGTTCATACAACTCACTCTGCGACTTATCTGCCCACTTAGATTTTTCCCTGGGGATATGAGAGTTTGATTTGTGTCTATGTCCACAGAAAAGGTAAAATGATCCTTAACTCCTACACAAGCATTCAGGCTAACAAAATTGAATACAGGTGGATTTTATTTCATCAACAAAATGCAAATGGCAAAAGACTCAGCCCATAAACAATCAAGACACATCTTGCCCTGGAACTGGTTAGTCCATGTAACTCAGTGCTGAAGAATAGTAAGGTCCAGATCTGTTCCTCCACCTTGTAGTTTTGTCTCTTGCTACTCCTCAGAACCAGCTGGCAGGTTCATGATTTTCTTGTTTTACTTAAAGGATACAGCATTACTTCTTCTTTCAGGAGGTTTGGTCCTTTAATTCCTCTGAACATTCAGGATTTTCACTGGTCCACTACTGCCACTGGCTGAGCCATCTTTGGGATCATGGAACTCTCCCTTAACCGGGAACATGTGACTCCCTAGAAGATTCTGAAGAAACTCAGGCTTCTCCTCCCTGAATGCAAATGCTAGTTACCATAATGTCTTTTTCTTTAAAAGTTTCTTAGCCCTCTCAGCTCTGTGTCTCTCTCTTTTAAAGTATATGCCTAGCAATAATCCTCTCATTCTCAATGTAGTGTCATTGGTCCAGTATTCACTTGACATCCATCAAGAAGACCTAGTCAATATCAGAGAAGAATCTCAACTTTGGTCTCAATGCCTTTAGAGGGAAAAATCCTTCAATGCCAGTACAAATGTCCTCCACAGAAGTGATAACTGATATTTATCTGATGCTTTAAAGTCTGCCATCAATCAAAATGCATCTGTTAAACTCCTCCTATGAACTGGGTTTTCACTTAATCCTTAAAATAACTTTGTGAGGTAGGCACTAAAGGTTTTTATTTCAGAGGTAGTTTCAAATACATGGAGTTCTATGTATTTCATTCAGTATAAAGAACTCAGTGTAGAAACTCTTTCTGGTAGTGGTGTTGACCAGCTACTGAGAATTTTAGAGGTTTCTTGGCAAAGACACTGGAGATTTTTTACCATTTTCTTCTTCAGGACATTATATAGCTGAAGAAACTGAGGCAAACAGGGTTAAGTGACTTGCCCGGGGTCACATAGATAGTAATTGTCTGAGGTCAGATTTGAACTCAGGAAGGGGAGTTTTCTGGACTTCAGGCTGAACACTCTATCCACTCAGCTGCCCTTTATGCCTCTCAAATAAAGGAGCTATACTCTCTTAATTTCCCTCTCATTCCTTAACCCATCTGCCTTAATTTAACTCTCTCCAGCCAGTGACACACAAATTTCCACTTCCCTTTGTTTCTGGAGGCTGAGTTCTCATAGAATCCATCCCTCCTTTTAAAGAAGTCATCTTAAGCATTCTTTCTTACCATTCTCTGCCAGGAGACCCTTAGATCTCAAAGACTGGGTAGAGGCATGAAGAACAGACACTAATGGTAGGTTGTCAACAAATTGAAAAAAATCAAAGCTATTTCTTTTAATCTCAGAATTCCTTGAGGCTGACTCCAAAATACCTCTCTACTTAAACAGAGAAAAGTTGTTTTAGGATCTGTCCACTCAGAGAAATAAAGAAGTACACTTGCCAGATAACCTTGTTAATTCACCCTGTCTGGGTAGACCACAAAAATAACAATATAAAGTCTGAATTTTAGAGTGTACATTTTTAAGAAAGTAATGTTTTAAAAAATTTTTCTTACATTGGATATACTGGATGTTGTTTATAGAAAAAGAAAAACCGTCCTATGTCACAGCAGCACAAGATGCTTAAATCTAGGGAAATAAACTCATCCTAATTCTTCTTCACTTTTCAGATGGGGAAACTAAGACACAGAAACATGAAGTTATTTGCTCAAATTCATGTAATAAGTTAATGTCAGAGCTGTGATTCCAACGAAGGTTTTTATTTATTATTTTTATTCATGGTCTTCTCCTCTTCATCCTCAAAAATATCTAGCTTTTTTTTTCTAAGAGAATCTTAGAATGTTGGTTTTCCCTGTAAAGAAAAGAATCACTTGGAATCTGTGAGGTAGAGAGCGCACATAGAGTAGTTTTATATAGACTTGAAAATAGTTTTCTCATCCTTGTCCTTAAATAGGATGAATATTTACCCTATTGTAAATATAAAGAATTTTTTAAACTCTATATTTCTTGTAAATTAATGCTTCTTGTTTTTGTATCATATAGATTTCTGGATATAGTAATCCTCCCCCTCTTAATTCCCCAGAAATTGAACTTTCTATTGAAACAAAGATAGTTAAAACCAATTTATATATTTGCAACATTTGCTGCTTTAGTCCTCCAACTTGTCATCCAGTCGTCATCTGTGGTTTCAAGAAGCTGTAGAACGTACAGTGGCTACAATCTGGTAATTCATTTTGTCAGATGGGCTAAACCTCATTGAGAGTAACTGTGGACCCTCAAACACAACAGTGAATCACAGGTTATCTAACCTAGGAATCTGAAGACTTCCATAGAGGAAGGGGTGAGTGCGAATAATTTGTTCCAATGTGCCAGGATAGTTAAACATAGTCTGCTTGCATCAGCGAAGGTGCTGTGCTCTGTGAGCAAAGTAGAATTGCAGTATCTCCAAAGAATTGTGAAATGTGTAAATTTAGAGATATCTCCAATCCAAACGTGGAACTGGATCCAATAATCAATGGATTATTTGTGCCTGGCCTGTGTTAGAGTCTTCCAAGCTGATGTTGGTTTGATCTGCTACAGCTGGATACACTGTGCCTTGACTCCGACATACTGATGTCATTTCAGTCCTCTTCATCTACAAAGGACAACACCTAACCAACCAACCAAATTCCTCTTCCACTTATCTATTTCTTGGGAGCAAGATTGACTATTATAATTATTCAGAGTTTGTTTTTTAGGTTTTCTTTTCATTTACATTATAGTCATCATATACATGATTCTACTAATTTCTTGATGTCAGTTCATTCAAATCTCCACATGTTCCTTTATTATTTCTGTTTTTTATTTCTTAGGGATAAGAGTGATTGGGCCTGCAGTTTCACTGTTAGAAGGAAATCCTTGGTGAAGGAATTCTCACAGTGGAGATCAATACCTTCTTTGCAATGTCGAATCTTAGAAATTTGCTTAGAACTTTGAGAGATCAAATTTTGGATTACCCAGCTCATATGTGTCAGAGGTGCATTTGAACCAATAGTTTTCCTAGTTTTGAAGGCAGCTGGGTGGTGTGGTAGATAGAATATTGGGCACAGAATTAGGAAGAGCTGAGTTCAGATTCCTCCTTAGACACAATGTGTGTGCACTGAGCAAGTTGTGCAAACGATCTCAGTTTCCTCATCCATAAAATGGGGCTAATAAAGCAACTACTTTCCAGGATGTTGTGATGATGAAATGAGATAACATATGGATAGGGCATTGTACTATATAAATGGCAATTTATGATTATTCTGAAGTTGGCTCTCTATTCTTCTTACTAAACAAAAGTATATTATTACTTCACATAAATTTCAGTTTAGCACGTAGAAGGTCACAGGATGCAACGGATCTAGAGTCAGGCTATGTCAGTTTTTCTATTTGATTACTGTGTTATGCTAAGCAAGTCACTTAAACTCTTTGTATCTCAGATTTCTAATCTGTAAAATGAGAGGGATAGACCAAATGAGTTCTAGTTACAAAGTTCTGGTTACAAATCTAAGATCCAATATTTGAATTATCTCCAATGCCAAAATGTGGATTTTTTTTCTTATAACATGTTATATGATTCTCTCCTTGGACTAGGGACACCTAGGTGACAGAGTGGATAGAGCACTCAGTCTAGAGTCAGGAAGTTCTGAGTTCAAATCCAGACTCAGACAATTACTAGCCATGTGACCTGGGATAAGTTACATAACCCCTGTTTGCCTCAGTTTCTTCATCTGGAAAATGAGGATTGTAACAGTACCTACCTGCCAGGGTTGTTGTGAAGACCAAATGAAACAGTATTTGTAAGTGTTTAAGTAAGTAGCATGTCAATGTAAGTTATTATTAAGATCACTTTTTATCTATGTCAATTTTTATGGTTATTTCTGTACATATCTTTATTCCTCTGCTGGATTATAAGTTCCTCCAGTACAAACTATCTGATTTCATCTTAGTCTATTGGCTCCCTAACACTGTCTTGCATGTGGTAGGCCATTATTAAATGTTTGGGGTTTTTTGATTTGTAAGAGACAGAATCAGAATCAATAAACCTTTGTTAAGCACCAACTATGTGCTAGGGATTGTGCAAATTTCTGGGATACAAGAAAAAGACAAAAATAGACTATGCCATCAAAGAGCTCACAAGTTAATGTTGTTTGTAGTCATGTCCAACTTTTTGTGACTCCTTTTTGGGGTTTTCTTGGGAAAGATAATGAGTGGGTTGCCATTTCCTTCTCCAACTTATCTTACTGATGAGGAAACTGACAAAAACAGATTTAAGTGACTTTTCCAGAGTCATAAAGCTAGTATGTATCTGAGGCCAGATTTGAACTCGGGAGGTTGAGTTTTCCTGAGTCTAGGCCTGAGACTTTATTCTCTATGCTGCCCCAATGGAGCATAAAAAGAAGGTGAAAATGGAGGGGAGAGGGAAGTAACCCTGTGTAAGGGCATGAAGTTCTGTAGCTGAGGTGGGAAATGATCTGAAGAGTTCAGAATTTCAGAGCTCATATAATCTTGTAGGAAGATGAGTTTCTAGAGAACATACGACCAGTCAAGTAGCTAGGAGGGAATTGATGAAATTAATTCATGGGGTGCCTAGATGGTAGAAGATCTGGAAGGTGCTCTCCAGTATCTACCCACCATGTTGTCCAACCAGAAGCAGAGAGGGGCCACAGGTACAGGGGCAGCTGAGGAGGTGTGAATTTCAGCGATAATTTCATCTTGCTGAATGATGAGTTTTGGCAGATCATGAAGTCCAGGAAAGTAGCCAGATTGGGAAATGAAAAAGATAAAGGAAAAGAGGGGTATTAGAGTGATGTGACTATGAATTCAATACCAAAAATTGAAAACTATACATATAATACGAAAAAGAATCCTAGAGGTATCCTTGTGAAACAAAACACCACTGTAAATCTCCCATGGCATTTTATCATAGGTTTCAAGTATACTGGAGGAGGACCAGACCCATCAATTGATGCAAAAATTGCTTTTCCTTTAAGGCATCCTTAAATTGTAGCCCTTCTACTGTTTTCCAAAATGGAGACCTCTATCAAATAATTACTGTCATACCTTTAGAAAGACAGAATGACCATGGGAAGGATAGGTCTTTAAAAAGGATCAGGAGTTAGCTGTAAATTCAGCTAAGTATTCAAGGCCTAGAGACACTGATCTCTCCTGTTTTTCTTCCTTACTGATTCTATACTTTTCTGAACGTTAATAGTTTTTCACCTCTATCTGATCCTGACCTTATTTTAGCAAACTGGACTCTGCCTTTCGTATTTCTGAAGTCATTCACTGTCTGCTTTGTCTGGGAAACTTTTATATTTTTGATTCTTAGTTGGGGGCTAGGCTTTTACTCCATTACTTGACTTAACATTCTCAAACCAGGATTTTACCTGAAAATAATGGTTTATAAGGAAGGTATGAGTCCTTAACAGCTACAGTTTAGGGGGAGAAGCAGTATCATAGAATTTGAGAGTTGGAAAAGACCTCATCTAGTCCAGACCATACATAAAAGGAACCCCATTTATTATGAACTTTACAAGTTGCTGTTCAGCATCTTCTTGAACACCTTCAAGGAGGTAGTTGGATCCCATTGCCTCTCTAATTGGATCATTCCACTTATAAAAAGCTCTAGTTGTTAGGAAGATTTTTCTGACATTAATTCCAAATCTGCCTCTTTGTAACTTCCATGTGTTTCTCCTAGTTTTGCCTTCTGGAGCCAAAGAGGATGAATTTAATCATTCCATCATATGGCAGTCTTTCAAATGCTTCAAGATAGCTGTGCTCTTCCAGAGTCTTCTTTTTTTTAGGCTAAACATGCCCAGTTCCATCAAATGATTCTTGATAAATGGTGCTTTATGATATAGATTGAGGTCTAGAAATTCTATTTCCCCTTTTATTTCTACCTTTCCCTCATTATTTTCTCTGTTATCTTAGATGTTTTATTCTTCCAAATGATTTTGTTATTGTTTGTACAAAGTTCTGTGAACTGTAACCTTGATGGTTTGATTGGAGTCGCATTAAGATTATTAATTAACTTTGATAGAATTATCATTTTTATTACAGTGGCATGCCCCAACCATCAACGCTGGATATTCCACTAGACATTTAAGTTGTACTTTATTTCTTTAAAAACACTTTGTAATTGAATCTATATGAATATTTTATGTTCTTTGGTAGATTGATTCCCAAATATTTAATGCATTTTATAGTGTTTTTATTAGATATTCCTTTCTATTATTACTTCTTCAGCTTTTAAATTATTATATGTACAAGGTATTAATTTTCATCGGTTTATTTTGTAGAATTCAACAGTGCTGAAGCCATTCATGTTCTTAATTAATAACTTTGCTGCTTTCTTTGAATTTTTAAAGTAAACTATCATGTCATCAAGAAATAGGAATACTTGTATATTTTCTTTGATTGTCTTTATGTCTTTAATTTCTTTCTCTTGTTTTATTGCTATTGCTCCCTCCTCTAGAACCATAAAAAGTATTATTCAGAAGAATGGTCATTCTTATTTTATGTCTACATTTAGAGATAAGCTTTTAATATTCCTTCATTCATATGATTTTTACTTCTGGTTTTAGATAGATTCCTTTTATGGTATGAAACAGGTCTCTCTCTCTCCCTCTATGTATGCATATATATATATATTTGGTAGAGATTTTTATCATGAATAACTATCATATTTTGCCAAGGCTTTTTATTACCTTAATTGACATAATATGTAGTTTAAGATTTTTTATAATTATGATTAATTAATTATTTTCCTAATGTTTAACCATCCTTACATTCCTGACATAAATTTTACTTCTAACTTGATTATAATGAATGATTTTTTGGATGACAATGAAGGCTGTTTGACAGGACTTACTTTACAATTTTGGAATCTATATTTATTAATGATTTAGAACTGTTGTTCCCTGGTTTAGATAGCAGGACTATATTTATCTTATAAGAAGGAATCTGGTAATTTTTGATAATTTGTGTAACATTCTAATTGTCTTTTAAAAATTGATAAAACTGAATTGAATATATGGAAACTAGTGATTTTTTCCTCCCTTTGATAGTTTCTTTATTGTTAGTTCTGTTTCCTTTTTTGAGATTAGATTATTTAAGATCCCTAATTGGTCTGATAGTTTGGGGTATTATAAAATTTTGAATTATTTCTCTATTTTTTATATTCTTAGTTTTGTTAACAGATTAACATCAGGTTTTGACAATGTTTTTTATTCTGTTTTTATTGTGATTTTATTTGTTGTGTTATTGATTTGACTTCCTGTCCTTTTCTGTTTGATTAACTTGACTAGTCTTTTCAAAGGTCCAGCTTTTAATTTGTTATTTCTATTGTCTTTTTGGATTTCTCATTATCCTTTTCTTTTCTAATTTTCATTACCATTGCTTTTGTGTTTATTTTGGATTTGTTTATTTTTTCTTTTTTAATTTTTGAAGACTACTCATTCAATGCATTAACATTTTTATTTTGTCAGTGTATTTTTATTTTGTCTTCTGAAAGCTCTAACTGGATCCCAGAAATTTCTCAGTATTGTTTCTTTGTTATCATTTTATTTTACATAATTATTGTTTCTATGATTTTTTTGATCCAATCATTACCTATGATTTCACCATTGTGTATCCATTTGATTTAATGTCTTTTATTTGTGCTCTCTGAACAATTGTTTTTTTAATTGAGTTATGGTCTTTAAAAGGCATATTTACTATTACTTTTTTCATTTTAAACATTATTCACAATATCTTTGTACTCTAAATACAAGGACACTTTTTACAAGTTCTAGTAGGGAGTAATATGGATATCTGTGAACAATCCCATTAAAAAGACATCATAAGTCTTTTAGCTTTAGTTTCTTCAGAAAGTTTTTTTTCAATTTTACAAAATTGAAAAAAATACTTTTTATTTATCTTTCTTAGTTTATCTTAGTTTTGTTTAAAACAAAGAGAGGGTCATTAAATTCTCCTTTTTTTGTTGTATTTCTATCTATGACTTCTCCTAATTAAATTATTTTTTTCCTTTATGAATTTAGCTGTCAAGACATTTGGAATAAATAGGTTTAATATTGATATTGGTTAATTGATTATGACTCCTTTCAGCATAAAGCAATTTCCTTATTTATATCTATGATATAAATTTTTGTGTTTGTTTCATCTGATAGCATGATTGCAATTCCTGCTTTTTTTGGATTTGCCTGATACATAGCGTATTTGATTCCAGCCCCTTGGTTTTTATTGCATGTATATCTTTGCTTTTTAAGTGCATCTCTCATTAGTAACAATTGGAATTTTATTTTCTTAATGAATCTGTCACTTTCTTCCTTTTTTGTCAGATTGTTTAATTCATTCATATTTAATGTTATAACAGTTAGGTTTACGTTTTTCTCTAATATTGGGATTATTTTTCCTGAATTGGCCTTATCTCAAAGGCACAGTTATAGCAATAATATATAAACATGAGGAAAACAAGAGTCAGAGAGCCTGATCAATTCCCTTAGTTATCTAATTTGCTAACCTAGAGAAGACCTGGGTTCAAATGCTAGTTCCAGCATTTGATAGCTGTGTGACCATGATTGTTATTTTACTTCTCTGAAACCTCTCAGAGAGGAAAAATAGGGATAACAAAAACAGGAAAGAAAGCAGCATTTATTTTAAAAAAAACCTTGATATGTGTGAAGTATTGTGCTAAATACTTTATGAATATTATCTCATAAAGAGGATAAAGGTAATAATATCATAGTTCTTACCTCACATGGTTATAAACTTAGATGTGTTTTATATATATATGTATATATATGTATATATGTATATATATATATATACATATATACATATATATATATATACACACATACACATATTCACTGCTTCACCTATCAGATTTACTAATATGACAAAAAATGGAAAATGATAAATGTTGGGAGGGATGTGAGAAAACTGGGACACTAATGCACTATTAGTGGAGCTATGAACTGATCCAATTACCCTGGAGAGCAACTTGGTACCATGCCCGAAGGGCTACAAAACTGCACACCCCTGACCAGGCAACACCATCCCTGGTGCATCCCAAAGAGATATTTTTTGAAAAACAGAAAAGCATCTATTTGCACAGAAACACCTACAACCTCTTTGTGATGGAAAAGCATCAGAAAATGAGGGCTGTTCATCAGTTAGTGAATGGTTGAATAAGGTGTAGTATATGATTTTAAAAAATTTTTTAATTTAGTGTATTTTCAGTTTTCAGCATTCTATTCACAAGATTTTGAGTTCCAAATTTTCTCCCCATCTCTCCCTTTCCCCCCAGGACAGCTTGCACCCCAATTACCACTTTCCCTAATACGTCCTCCCCTCTTTCAACCCCCCCTTCTCCCATCCCTCTCCCCTCTATTTTCCTTTAGGGAAAAATAGATTTCTATACCCCATTACTAGCATAATTTATTTTGCAGTTGCTTGCAAAAACCATTTTTAACATTCATTTCTAAAACTTTGTGTTTCACATTCTCTCTAACCCTCCCTCCTCACCCAGCCTCATTGATAAAGCAAGAAATTCAATATAGGTCATATATGTGTAGCCATGCAAAACACTTCCATAACAGTCATATTGTAAAAGACTAACTATATTTCCTTGTATTCTGTCTTGTCCTCCATTTTTTCATTCTCTCCTTGACTTGTCCTCACAATAGTATTTGCTTCTGATCACCTGGTTCCCCAATCTACTTTCCTTTCTATTATCCTCCTTCTCTTATCCCCTTCCCCCCACCTGTAGGATAAAATAGATTTCCATACTTAAATGAATGTATGTTATTCCCTCCTTAAGCCAAATCTGATGAGAGTAAGGCTCACTTATTCCCTCTCACCTCCCCTCTCTTCCCCTCCATTGTAAAAGTCCTTCTTGCCTCTTTTATGTGAGATGCTTTACTACATTCTACCTCTCTTTTTATTTTTTTCCATTATTCCCTTCAACACTTAATGTAAGGTCTCATGAATTACAAATAACATCCTACACATGTAGGAGTGGAAACAGTTCAGCTTTAATGAGCTCCTTATGACTTCTCTTTCCTGTTTATCTTTTCATATTTTTCTTGTTTCTTGTATTTGAAAATCAAATTTTCTACTTAGCTCTTGTCTTTTCAACAAGAATACTTGGAAGTCCTCTATTTCTTTGCAATTCCATTTTTTCCTCTCATGTATGATATCCAGTTTTGCTGAGTAGGTGATTTTTGGTTTTAATTCTATCTCCTTTGACCTCTGGAATGTCATATTTCAAGCCCTTCAATCCCATAGTGTAGAAACTGCTAAATATTGTGTTGTCCTGATTGTATTTCCACAATATTGAATTGTTTCTTTCTGGCTGCTTGTGATATTTTTGCCTTGACCTGGGAAGTCTGGAATTTGGCTACAATACTTAGGGAAGTTTTCCTTTTGGGATCTCTTTCAGGAGGTGATCAGTGGATTCTTTCCATTTCTATTTTACTCTCTAATTCTGGAATATCAGGCCAGGTTTCCTTGATAATTTATTGAAAGAAGATGTCTAGGCTCTCTTTTTGATGATGGCTTTCAGGTAGACCAATATTTTTAAATTCTCTCTCCTTGATCTCTTTTCCAGTTCATTTGCTTTTCCAAAGAGATATTTCACATTTTCCTCTATTTTTCATTCTTTTGGTTATGTTTTATAATTTTTTTTTTACCCTACATCTCTGAGTAGATTCCCTGTCCATAGCTGCCACCAGCTCTGCCACATTAGTGCTCCTCCTTGCCCCAGAGTAGCCACCCAGGACTTCAACACAGATCAGCTACAGAATCCACTGGGCTCTGCAACAGTGGCTGCCACTGCCCTGGGGCTGGGGTTGGACCACATTCCTCTCTCACTCAGATGAGAGAGCTTTCCTGCTCACCTTTGAAGTTGTCTTTGGAATATGTGGGTTGAGAAATCTGGAAATCCCCAGTGCAGGAATTTAACTCCCTGAGGCCTGCTCCAGTCCTGTCTGTGCCAAAGCAGCTGTACTCTGCTCTGAGCCTGGTGTAATAGACCCTTCCTGTGGGCCTTAAAAATTGTCTTGGGTTAGACATCTATTTCACTCTGTCAGTTTTGTGGCTTCTGCTACTTTAGAGTTTGTTCAGAATCATTTTTTACAGATTTTTTGAGGGATTTGGGTGAAGAACTCAGGCAGGCCCTTGCTTCTAGTCCATCATCTGGCTGCACTCCACCCCCCCCCCCCCAATTACTTCCTTTCTTAATGTAGATGTATTAATTTTGTTAGTGTGGAAGCTTTTATATTTCATGTAATCAAAATTATTTATCTATTATTGTCTCTATGTTCTAGTTAAGTCTACATGTGATTATAGCTATGAAAATGCCTTTTTTTGATATTCATCTTTTGTGTAGTCTCTTAATTTTACATATGGCAATTTGGTTTTTCTTTTTCTTTTGTTTCTCAATTCAATATGTTTTTGCTTTCAATTTTGCCTTTTTTCTTTGATGTTCATGATTTGTCTTTAGTTGGGATTTTTTGTTGCTTTCCAAGTCCTAATTTTAGTTGCCTTTCTTATTTATTATTCTGTTCTTTCTCTCTTTTGTTGGAAACTTTGCTTTTCACCACCACCTCCTGCAGCCTTCTCTTCCTTCTTTTAGCCTCCCTCCTTTTTGCTCCCCTTTACCCTTACTGCTTCTTCCCTCCCTTTTAGCTTCCCTCCTCTTTCTTCTCCCTTCCCCTCCTACTGCCTATAGAGCTAGTTAGGATTATATACTTAAGTTTATTATTCCCTCCTTGAACCAAATCAGATGAGAGTACCTCTCAAACAATGCTCATCTCCCTCCCCTCTTTCCCTCTACTATAATTTTGTACTTCTTCCTGTGATGTAATTTACCATTTTTCTACTTCCTCCTTTTCAAGCCTCCTGTTACAATCCCTTCTCATACTTAAATCATATTTTTAGCATGACATCATTTACTTTATACCTGTTCCCTCTATGTATATCCCTTTTATATTTCATAATAGATGCACAATTCTCAAGGTTAACAGGTATCATCTTCCCTTATAGAGAGGCAAACAGTTTGCCCAAATTGAGTAACAAGCTTTCTCTCCCCCCACCCCTGTTTACCCTTTTATGCCTCTTTTGAGACCTGTGTTTGAAAATCGAATTTTCTATTAAGTTCTGGCGTTTTTGTCAGGAAGGTCTGGAAATCCCTTACTTCGTTGAAGAACCATCTCCTTGCCTGAAATGTTATGCTGCACTTTGCTGGATAGTTGATCCTTGGTTGTAGTCCCAGTTCAATTTATGAAATATTGGATGCCAATTCCTTCAATCTTTTAATGTAGAAGCTGCAAGGTCCTGTGTGATCCTGATTGTAGCTCCTCAATATTTGAATGGTTTCTTTCTGGCTGCTTGTAGTATTTTCTCCTTCACTTGATAGTTTTGGAAATGATATTTCTTGGGGTTTTGAGTTTAGGATCCCTTTTGGGAGGTGAATGGCGGATTCTTTTGATTACTATTTTGCCCTCTGGATCTAGCACTTCTGGGCAGTTTTCCTTGATGATTTCCTGGAAGATGTTGTCCAGCCTCTTTTTTTCATCTTGACTTTCTGGTAGGTTAATAATTCTTAAATTTTCTCTCCTGGACCTATTTTCCAGGTCAGTTGTTTTTCCAATTAGATATTTTACATTTTCTTCTATCTTTTCATTCTTTAGATTTTGTGTGAGTGATTCTTGCTGTCTCATAGAGTCATTAGTTTCTACTTCCCCAATTCTAATTTTTATCACATTGATTTCTTCAGTTAACTTTTGCATCTCCTTTTCCACCTGTCCAATTTTTCTTTTTAAGGAGTTATTTTCTCCAGTTAATTTTTGTGCTTCCTCTTCCATTTGTCCAATTTTCCCAGTTAAGTTTTGTGCTTCCTTTTCCATATGTCCAATTGTTCCTTTTAAGGAGTTATTTTCTCCAGTTAACTTTTGTACTTCCTTTTCCATTTGTTCAATTTACCTTTTCAAAGGGATGTTCTCATCAGTGAATTCTTTTTTTATACTTTTAAAATCATTGGCCAGTTTTTCTTCTATTTCCTTTCTCAGCTGTTCCAGGAGAGCTGTTTGTGCTTGTGAGCAGTTCATAGTCCCTTCTGAAGTTTCAAATGGAAGTACAATCTCACCACTGACCTCTTTGGTATTTGTGCTTTGATCTTTGTCCCTGTAGAAAGATTCTATGGTTTTTTCACTCTTGTTTTGCTTTTTCCTGCTCATGATAGTGATTGTGTGTTGTGGCTTCTGATTCTTTCAGTTAGAAGCTGCAGAACTTGGTGTTGAACTGACTTGTGTGAAAAAGCTAAGAGCAGGTTTTTGTTTTATGTTTCCCTGATCAGCCCTGGGATTAGCTTGTTAAGTGTGGGGGAGAGGTAGTCTGGTCATGGGAGATCTCCTCAGGTGAACTGAGGCAAAGGCAAGCTCAGGGGATGGTGATCACAGATACCCTATTGTCTTCCTGTTTCCCCTGGAGTGCTGAGGCATGCCTAGATCCTAATGCGAGTTTCCACCCCTCCTGGGGCTCCTTTCCCAGTGCTGAAGCTTGCCTTGATCCTAGCACAAGTTTCCTCTGCCCTGGGTTCCCTTTCCTTCCGGTTTGCCTCTGCCACAGTAGGAGGAATCCCCCTTAGATATTTTCCTAGCCTCAGGTGTTATGAGACTATTTGCCCCCTCTCTGCTCTTGCTAATCCAGGATTTTTCTGGGGAAATATTTTATGGTTCTTTCAAGGTCATCAAGGAGGGAGGAGAGAGCATTTACTGATCACTCTGCCATCCTGGCTCCTGGAAGTTCAAGTAGGTGACTTACAGATGTTTAATCCTTGGGCTGAAAGTCTCAGGAGCTGCTGCTGATATCTGGTGCTCAGTGACTCACTCACTTGGCTCTGCTGGTCTGTCATCCTGGGCTGCAACTCCACTGATTCCACCTGCTGCTGTCTCAGGATTCCTGGGACCTTCTGCTCTTCTGTGCTGGAAATGCCATGCTGTGCACGGTGGGCTCACCCCTGCGGAATAGATCCTTCTGGTGTACCTTCCAGTCTGTCCTGGGCTTTGATTCTGCCACAGTCTGTCTCCTACTGGATTCTGCACCTCCAAAATTTGGTCAGATTCTCTTTGTTAGAGGTATCTGAAGGGGTTTGTCTAAATCTTAGATGAGTCATTGCTCTCACTCCGTCATCTTGGCTCTGTTGGGCTTTTGTTGGAAACTTTGGAGAGAAATATCCCCCTATGCAGTGCTTTGGTTGTATCTCAAGGTTTTGTCATTGTTTTTCACTACAATTGTCATTTTCTTTGATAAAATTAAATTTTTTTTCTGATTCTTTGACCTAAATACATTTTTAGGACTTAATTATTTAGTTTTCATTTGAGTTTCAATTATTTCTTCAAGTACTCTTTATTAATTATTTGTATTATAGTAGATAAAGGATGTGTTTAATAAAACTGCTTTTCTTTATCAGCTTAAGGTTGTTTTTTTAATGTTCTAACAAGTGGTCAATTGTTTCTTAAAGGTGGCATCCTCTCAGATAAAGGCCTCACATCTCAACTATATAAAGAACTTGGTAAAATGTACAAGAACACAGGTCATTCTCTATTTGATAAATGGCCAAAAGTTACAGACAAGTAGTTTTCCAATGAAAAAATCGAGACAATTTGTAGTCGTACCAAGTGCTCTAAATCGTTATTTACTGCAGAAAAGAAAATTAAAACAAGCTTGAAATATCATTTTACACTTACCAGACTGGCTGCAATGTTTGAAGGGAAAAGCAACACATGTTATAAGAGATGTGGCAAAATCTGGATACATTCATTTTGGGTGGAGTTGTGAACTGATCCAACCACTTTGGAGAGCGACCTGGAGTTAGGGTCAAAGAGTTACTAAATTGCCTATACCCCTTGTCTCAGTAATACCACTGCTAGGTCTATTTCCAAAGATGTCTAGGGAAGAAGGAAAACAATGTTTTAAAAGCAGTTTTTTTTTGTAGTGGCAAAAAGACTGGAAATTTCGAGGATGACTTTCAATTGAGAAATGACTGAACAAGTTGTGGGTATATGATTGTGATGAAATACTATTGTGTTATAAGATATGATCAATTCAATGATCTTAGAAAAGCATATATAGACTTGTGCAAAATAATGAAGAGCAAACTGTGCAAAACCAAGAGGACTTGGTATTCAATTATTACAATAACTTTTTAAGAATAACTTTAAGTGACTAGGTCATTTTGACTATTATAAATACCTTAATTAATTAATTAACTAATTAATTAATGTCCTTTGTAGAACATATGAAGGAAGGTACTATCTGCACCCAGAGAAAGAACAGGTAAATAGATGTATAGAATGATTTTACATATATATGTATATACGTCTATATATGTATCTATATATTCATACATATTTGTGTCCAATGGTAACCATCTCTGGGATGTAGGAGGGGAGAAAAAAGAAAAATTACATGATAACTTTATTATATATTTAAAAGAATAGCAAATTGTTTATAATAGAGCTTCAGTTTGACATGCAATCTTCTTTTTATTATACTATGTTATGGAAATGTTTGTTTTATTCTTTAAATTAAAATAAATGTGGTATCTATAGCTAAATAATATTTGTATATGTACACACAATAATATAAAGGTATAAGTATATTCATGTATACTCATATGGTTATATATACATGCATACACACACATACATACATATTGCTGGAAGAATAATGTCCATTACAGTGTACATTTGACAGAATATGATGGCCAATATGTTTAAAACAACTGGTTTTCTCTTCTTCTCAAACCCATTCTAATTCCTGTTTCTTCAAAGGCTGTCATCACCCTTTTAGTCACCCAGTTTCACTAGCTTTGTATAGTTCTTCCCTCTTCACTGCCCCTTACTTCACATAACCAATCAACTCCCAAATCTCCTTTCCATTTCTCTTCTATAAATCCCCTTCTCTCTACCTACTCAGCTACTAACCCAGTTCAGGCCCTATCCCCTCTTGGCTGTAATTACAATAATCTCCTATTTGATTTCCCTGACTCAAATCTCTCTCTCTGCTCTAATCTGTTTTCCATGCAATTGACTCCATTTTTAAAATCTAAAATTCACCTTGGTTCATGTCACTTGT
Source organism: Potorous gilbertii (assembly GCA_028658325.1). NCBI lineage: Eukaryota > Metazoa > Chordata > Mammalia > Diprotodontia > Potoroidae > Potorous > Potorous gilbertii. The sequence goes on from CM053769.1 coordinate 513,641,934, forward strand.
CTACTTAGAAACATCAGTGGCTCCCTATTACCACTATGATCAAATATAAATTCCTCTTTTTGGCATTTAGAGTCTTTATAGGCTGCCCTTAACCTAATTCTTATTATACATTACACCTCTCCAAATACTTTATCGTTCAGTTAAAATAGTCATTGTTCCTCACAGATAACGTATTTTCATCTCCTCTCTCTAGGCTTTTGCAAGGACTGTCCTCCATGCCCAATATTCATGCCTGACTCTTCAAGTCTCTTCAAGTTTAAATTCTCCCTTCTCCATGATGCAGTTCCTGCTGCCCACATCAATTCTCCAAAAATTACTTTGTACTAATTTTAATATTTATATGTGTATATACATATACACACATATACATACACATGTGTGTATATATGTATGCGTATGTATATATAAATATAAAAATGTGTATACCTGCATCCCTCATTGAATATAAATTCCTCAAAGGGAGCTATTGTTTCTCCTTTTGCCTTTGTATTCCCAGCTTCTAACATAGCACCCAGTAACATAGAAGATGCTAAATAAAGGCTGATTGGTTGAGTTCTGACCTATTTTTCCACAAACCTCTGCTCTTGCTAGATCTTTTGGGGCAGTGATATACCTTGTGGGAAGTGTTTATTAATTGTTTTGTCTATCAGAAGAGTGACTGAGGATCACTAAATACTAAGTCCCTTATAAATAAATCCATGATTCAAAATTATCACACTTCATGGGCCTATGACAAGTTCATTAAGTTTGCAGAGTGCCCTAGTTATGCCATAGTCAAGCCCCACAATACTCAAGGATCTGGCAGTTTGTGCATGAGGGACAATAATTCCTTCCACTTTTCCTTTATTCTTTTGTGAGTTCCACTACTAGTTCTTCATACTTTCTTTCACATATCCCAATAGCCTCCTAATCCTAGAAGATAACTTTGTCACAATGACTCAGTAGCCTCCTTACCCTGGAAGATACCACCCACCCCTGTGACTTTTTCTAATTATTGGACAGTTCCTCCTGGAACCTCTATTTCAAGGTCTGAACTATAAGTAAGTTCCTTTCTGAGTCTCTAAAATTTGGTAGTGGTGATGGGCATGTTATAGTACCACCTGAGCCAATTGTCATCTATTTTGCTTCTGGTTCCCAGTGAGTAGGTTGACAAGTATCAGAGAATATGCCTTCAACCTGTCTATAACTAGAGGGGTTATTCAGGATACCCATATTGCTGGATAATTGTGAACAACCAATAGTGATGGTTGCTCACACTAATATATTCCATGTTGACATGGCCAAGATCCAATACAGTTGAAAGATTCCCTACGAAGTTTGTGCTCGGTGCCTGGATAGAACTGGGATAATCTATTATCTCCACCCTGCCTTTTTTCCTTTCTACTGGAATAGCTAATTTCTGATAGCTAATAAACTTATGTTAATATCCCATGATCTTTAAATATTAGATATTTGAAGCCCCTTTCCCAAGACAAAATGGTCTTTTAGAGTACAAGGCAGCTCCTTTCTTCACTTACAACCAACTAAAATCTATCCTTGCCAGATCCACTTGAAAGGTATTTACAAGGTTTAAGAAGATTAGTGTGTGATTTTATTTTTTTTAATCACAGACACAAATGGTGAATTACTCCTTTACTCAAAAATTTTTATTGGTTTCTTTTTTGCCTCCAAAGTTCATAATCCATTTTTAAGGTCTTAAAGAATTTGGTAACCCTTTTTCCCTTCAACCTTAACTCCTATTATTTTCCTCTACATTGACTTTGCTCCAATAAAGCTGATATACCCCCCCCCCCCCCAATTTTCTGGATAATCCATGCTTCTTCTTGTTTCTATGCCTTCTCTAATGCTTTTACTAGACCTAGAATCTTGCCTCTACCACTTACTCTTTGTGTAATCTTGCACTAGTTATTTTAATTCTCTGAGTCTAAATTTTCTCCTCTGTAAAGTTAAGGGGTTGGGTTAGCTGACCTCTATGTTCCTAAAGGAGACGGCAAGCTAAATCTATGATCCTGTGAATAAACAATGCACAAGAACAGGACCTGAGAAGAAAACAAATGATTCAGTTGAACTAGAGTGACAGAGCTCTCTTCTAAATGACAATTTTCAGTGATCTCTGGCATAGAGCTCTCATCTAGCCACTTGTCTAGGGCAAAAGTATTCTTTACTACTTTTTTTTTAAGTTTAATCTGCATTTAATTTGTATTATCATCTTCTTCATTATTTTCTAAAATTTGCACAACAACAAACATGATTTGTAGCATTTGATGATTTCTGAGGTGTAAAGCCTGAAACTGAAAATTTAACTATTGGCTCCCTTGAGCAAGTTCTTACTAGTTCCACTTGTTACAGAACCATTAGAGCTTTATGTTTGTGGGGTTTGGGAACATCCCTGGGAGGGGCCCGCTCCAGGAAGACTTCTCTGATAGTTCTTGTCTTTATTCATCTCTCCTCTCCTACTAATGTATGATCAGAACCATGCACCATGCTTTTTGTGCTGGCTGTCATTATTCTTGAAGTGCTTTTTTCATGTTTTAGTCCTGTGTGCCCAACTACACTGTAAGATTCTTGAGGACAGGGCCTTGTGTACCCCCAGAATGACTAGCTTGAGGAAGGGAGGGCCTTCATGAAGGGCTGGTCCCTCCAAGTCCTTTCCTCTCAGGGTTTCTGAGTGGGCACAGAGACTAACTGACTTTCATCCCCTGCACACTGTCATCTTGTATGGATTGACAGATGTCACTTTGTATCTCTTCCCAGGATTGGTGATGATGTTACTAAAGATGGGGGGATCATAATTTTCAAGCTAGAAGAGACTTTTGTGTACACCTAATCCAGCTTTCTCATTTTGTGGTCAGATCCACTGAGATCCAATGAGGCTAAAAATCATATAGCTAGTAAGTAGAAGAGCCAGATTTGAATATAGTTCCTGCTTTCAAATCTAGTACTGTTTCCACTGAACCATGTAGACAATGACTTCCCTTCCCATCACTCTTTTGGACTCTCCTCTGAAATTGTGAAACCCTAGATCAAATACAGGAATATATAGAGTAGAAACATCTACTCTCCTTGTAATAACTATACTCTAGTCCTGAGATGTCTTGGGTCTTGTTCTATCTTCTTACTCAGTTGAGTACTTGTCAAGCACCTACTATGTGCCAGGAATGGTGCTAAGCATTGGAGATGCAAACAAAGGTACAAGACAAATACCTTTTCTCAAAGAGCTCATAGTCTAATGGGTGAAATAACATAAACTCTTTACAAACTAGATATATAGAAAATTAATTAGCGATAATCACAGAGGGGAGATCAAGAAAGATTTTGGAAAGAACTCTGGATTTGGAGAAAGTTGTGTCCACATCTTCATGGCCTCATGGCCCATACCGTTCATGGGGATTTCTTGGCAAAGATGCTGGAGTTGTCAGCCATTTCTTTTTCCAGTTAGAGAACTTAGGTCCAAATATTAGCTCTGCTATTCATTATTTCTGTAAGCTCAGGCAAAACATTTCACAGCTCTGGACCTCAGTTTCCTTCTTTGTGAAAGGAAGGTCCTCTCTAGTTCTTAATTGACAATTCTATACATTTCTGCCAGATGGAGATATTCATTACAGGCCCCTAGTTATCCTAAATTAGCTCAGATCCACTAATCCAGATAAATTATATCCCAAAAGGGAGAGGCAACCATTTCTTTTCCTGAATGTTTTCCCCTTTTGGTCTGTTGATTTACTCTTTATTTTATTTTAATTTTTTTTCATTTAATTTTTCATTTTTAACACAATTTGTAGCAGATGAAACACTTCAAACTTTTGGTCAGGTGATACTTCTTTTTAAAGCATTTACCACAAAATAATTTTTTTTAAACATTAACCAACTAAGACACAAATAATATTTATGTTGCTAACTTCACAAACTCTTGACCGAATTTTCTCCACAGTATTATTAAGAATTAAAGGACCTGAACTTATTGTTCTTGTTGGTCTAAAGTCCTATGCCTAGAGCTTAATTTTAGACTTAACCTCGGATGTTCCCCTACCAATAATCGATAATTTAATAGAACTTAATAGAACTGGTATTAAGCTTACAAACCTTTTGACTATAGGAAATTGCCACCAAGAGTAGAGACATTGCAGGGATACAATATCTTCCCAACCTCACATCAATTCCAGGCAGAATTAGATTGTCTACTTGCATTCAGGCAGGCTTAAAGTTAAAGGGGAAAATTGAGTCAGGAGAATCCTACCTCAGCCCAGGCTGAACAGTTGCTCTCCCACCCTTCCCATGAGATCACCTGTTGCAGTTCATACCAGCATCTCACCGACTTACTGGCATCATGAATTGGAGGCTCAGACTGCCTTTCTTGCTATCCATACCTGGAGTTAGACTCAGAAGAATAGTCACTTAATAGTCCCATAGCATCTAAAAATGGCAAGTTCCAATAACCAGGTTTCAAATATGATTATAATTTCATTTTGGCTAAGGAACATCTTTTGAGGCAAGTCTTAAGTGGCTTACATGTCTTTCTATACATGTTCTAGTTCCCTATTAAATAGCAATCATAAAATCAAATTTATCATTAAAACCT
>CM053769.1:513647009-513693364 GCA_028658325.1 Potorous gilbertii
CATTTGAACCTTTTTTTCCATTTGACTAATTCTGCTTTTGAAAGCATTCTTCTCCTCATTGGCTTTTTGAATCTCTTTTGCCAATTGAGTTAGCCTATTTTTCAAGGTGTTATTTTCTTCAGCATTTTTTTAGGTCTCCTTTATCAAGGTATTGACCCGTTTTCCATGCTTTTCTTGTATCTCTCTCATTTCTCTTCCCAGCTTTTCCTCCACCTGTCTAACTTGATTTTCAAAATCCTTTTTGAGCTCTTCCATGGCCTAAGCCCATTGGATATCTATTTCAGATGTTTGGGGTACAGAGGCCTTGACTCCTCTGTCTTCATCTGATGGTAAGCATTGTTCCTCCTCCTCAGAAAGGAAAGGGGCTAACATCTGTTCACCAAGAAAGTAACTTTCCATGTTCTTATTTTTTTTCCCTTTTCTGGGCATTTTCCTAGTCAGTTACTTGACTTCTGAGATTCCTGTCCACCCCTGGCCTAGATCCGCCCACCTAGTGCTTGGGGTCTGGGATTCAAATGCAGCAGGTAGGCTGGCTGCTATTCAAGGTAAGATTAAATCAGGTTCTCAAGTGGGGGCAGGGCTGCCTCCCAGGCTTATTTCCCTCAGGGGGTTTATGCAGAGACCTTCAGTAATGGAGCTCCTGCTGAGCTCCTGCCTGCTCTGGGAGCTTCTGGCCACCTGCTGCCTCTGCAGCTGCCTCCCGAGGGGGCCTGGGTTATGGAGACACCCTCCTCCCCTCTCGGCCAGCCCGCAAGTCTCTCTCACTGACCTGCAGTGCCTGTGGGTGGAGGGACCACCGCAGCCATGGGAGATTTTGTCCCTGAAGCCTGCTCAGATCTGCTCCTCCTGGGGCTGTGCAGCCAAGATAGGACTGGGTTCCACTCTGGTCCCGTGCGCGACGGACCTTTGGTGAGGGTTTTTCAGGTCTTTCTGGAACAGAAATCTCCTCCACTCTGTTGCTTCCATCACTCCAGAATTTGTTAGGAGTTCTTTACAGATATTTTATAGGCTGTGGTTTCAGAGCTAGCATAAGTGTGTCTTTCTACTCTGCCATCTTGGATCCTCCTACTCATTCCACTTTTGGACAGCAGTAATCATTAATATGTTTTCCTTCCATTGAACTGAAATCTATCTTACTGAATCTTCCATTTATTGGTCTTTCTAGGTCAATAAAAACAAAAATACCAATACCACCAATAACATATTGCATTTGGAAGGTACATAAAGCATAACTTCCACATAACTACCTATGAAGCAGATGATATAAACATCAGTACATGGAAGGTGTCAAGAAATGTTTATTGATGAATAAGGCAGAAATACCTCATGTGCAAATCGCCAAATGTTACCTGCCTATATTTAGTCCAAACATTATTAGAGGTTGAAAAACACACAAAAAAGATTAATTGACTTAATTGAGGAATTTACTCAAGTTGAAAGAATAGAACAAAAATAAGTATCTGATGAGTAATTGCTATTGAATAGTGGCTTCCTGATTCGGAAAAGAAAAATGAAATGCATGAGGAGGATGGTCATGAGAAGCCAAAATAGGATGGTAATTTGAAAGGAGAGATGATGTAGATTGGAAAGAGCATAAGGTTTGGTATCAGAATGTATGTATGAATGAATCCTGCCTAACCCTATCTTTTTGTATGTATGTCTGCTGTTGCCTGCCTTCACAATCTCTTCTTTTTATTTGTACTTTTGTAACTTTAGCCTTTCTCTACCCTTAAACTTATACAGTCATTCGCAAAAGGGACATGTCAGTCAGTTGCCCAATAGCTGTACTCAATACCTGTGAGTTCTCAGATCAAATTATTCCTCCCTGGCAACTATTCTTTCTGTGTGTGGCCTCCTCCTATTGGAATGTAAATTCTTTGAGGGAGGGAACTACTTTTCTTTTACGTTTGTATTTCTAGCACTTGACACAATGCTTGTCACATAGTAAAGACTTAATAAATACTTTCTCATTCATCTTTATTCTGTTACTAATGAGCATATCTCACAGAGTCAATTATTTAACTTCTGGTTTCAACTTTCTTATCTATAAAATGAGAATCTTTGGTTACCTGATCTCCAAAGTTTCTGAAGCCCTAAATTTTATCCTTTGAGACTATCTCTAAGGGTACCATTTTCTGAGTGAACACCCAGGTAAAGAGGATAACAGATAAGGTATAAGTAAGGGGTGTTGATGTGGGGAAGAGGAAGAAAGCTATTTCCTTTCCATCCTTTAATGAGAAATTATTTCAGCAGATGTAGGACCTTCAGGATAAATACTAGAGACAAAATTATGACATGTAGCTCCTAGAGGCAGTCATCTACCTCTATATTTCCATTAGAGTCTCATTGGGAACAAACTTTATTGATTTCCAGATGTATATGTGGCACAAAGTCAAATGTCATGGAAGTGGGAGTTAAGGAGATCCATGCAGGCTAAGGAAGGATGACTAGTGAAGAAAATAAAGATTCAGAGGAAATTGCTTCAAATGTAGCCATGAATTATTAGAGCTAGATTGGAAACTAGAGATTTTGATACTGATCAAAAACGTTAGTTCCTTAATGCAAGGAGTTAAGGAGAACACATACATAAAGACATCAGGGTACAGTAGATAAAAGCAGTAAATTTGGAGTCAAAAGAACTGGTTTCTTGTCTGATCTCTGTTTTGAACTCTCTGTGATTTTGGGCAAGTCACACATTCTTTTTAGCTCATTTTGATAAAATGAGGACACACCATTAGGTGACCTCTAAGGTCTCTTCTAGCTCTAAGTCAGAACTTCCTTCTTTCCTTCCTCACTTCTTACCTCCCTCCCTCCCTCTTTCCCTTCCTCCCTCCATTCTTTCCTTCCTTCCTTCCTCCCTTCCTTCCTTCTTTCCTTCCTTCTTCCCTTCTTTTCTCCCTCCCTCTCTTTCTCCCTCCCTCCCTTACTTCCTTCTTTCCTTGCTTCTCCCTTCTTTCTCCTCTTTCTCTCCTTCTCTTCCTCTCCTTATTTCTCTCCTCCTTCCTTTCTCTTACTGTCTCCAACACCTCTATCCACTTTAGCACAGTGCCTTTCTTTGAAACTTTGTTGATCACTAATTTATTAAAGAGTGACAGCTCTTTACTCATCTGCTTAGTTCCTTACCTAATGGTTTCTTGGCTTAGGTTGTGTGGAGTCCGGTTCAAGAGAGAAAAGTCAGAAAAGTTAAGGCCCTGTTTGTTTTCCCCCTCTCCTCAGAAACAGAGAGATAGTTTGCTATTTTTGCTTAAAATCCATGTCCATCATGGAATCTCTAGGCTCCTGTGCTAAGAACAAACACATATTTCAATATTTATCTTCTTAGATTTGAATCATTGTACTTTCATTTGCTTATCCTCCCACAACCTTTAGGGAAATAACTAGGCTTCAAAAGGGCTTTGCTTCAGGCTTTTAGCAACTAATAAAAGCTGATTTGGTCTGAGGGAGGGAAAAGCAAATTTCTGAGGACTGACTGACCCCTTCTGTCTAGTTGTGTGCTAATATTCAAATCTCTGAGCAGAAATGTGTTGTTAGGTTTTATGCCCCATACCTTGGAACTTTCTCTATTCATAGTCACAGAATGCCAAAGCTGGAAAGGATATGAGAAATAATTGAGACCAAACCTATCATTTTAAAGACAAGGAAATAGAGGCCAAGAGAAGTAAAGCAGAGCATCATTGATTTAAAGTTTGAAGGGACTTTAGAGGTCATCTGGTTTGAACACAGGCATGCCTGTACACTCAGCTAAAACTTTATGCGTGCTTATGGATCCAATTTCTCCATTTTGCTGAAATCTAATTGAAGAACTAAAAGGTTAAATGCTTTATCCAAGGTCATCCAGGTAGGAACTGGTCAAGCCAGGATCTGAGCCCATGTCCTCTAACTACAAAATCAAGTTCTTTGTTCTGTAGTACTTATTCAGAATCTCATATATTATTCATTAGAATCAATACTCAAGCAGTGGTATATTGGAAAGAGTACTTAATTTAGAGTTAGGAAAAAATTTTCTGGCATTATTAATAAAATAATTAAGTTATCCCAAAATGATGCCTTTTGAATCTTTTTTAAACTCCATAGCATTAACCTGATAATAACTAATATTTATATGAGTTTTAAGATATCATGTGAAGCCCCTTATATCTATTATCTTATTTGATACTCTCTACAACTCTGTAAATTTAGACTACAAGTAATATTCCCATTTTATAGGTGAGGAAACTGAGTCTGAGAAGGTCTGTAGTTTACCCAGTCTCATGGCTAGCAAGTGTCTGAAGGAGAATTTGAACCCATATCTTTTTGAATCTAATGGTGATATTCTATCCACTATGCTATGCTCCTTTTGTCTATTTACATTTCATCATGTGGATACAAAGGGTTTTACATAATATCATTTGACACAACCGCCCTGTAAAGAGACAGTGTTAATGACTCCATCTTCTTGAATTTTCATTTTAATCATTTTCCTGCCCCTCCCTTCCAAATTACCAAGTGTTCTAAACTGAGAAAAGTACAAGTACCAAAAGTAGAAAATGTCAAATATGACCTACTCTTTGGGGAATTATAAGACAATATAAATGTGCTTGGAAATCTTCCTTCGCTTTAGTTCACTTTTAGAATGAAATTTGAACTGGAGGTTATATATTTTGGAGTGTACAGCTCTATTTTCAGTATAGTTTTATTTTCTCAGCTTTCACTGCTACTTTCTGAAATAGCTTCTTGAAACAGAGTACCAAATAAATGTGAAATTCACATGTCAGTTGAATCCAGGAATGAGAGCCAAAGTCCCAGAATCTGGAAACAAAACCATTCTACCAAAAATTCACAAAACTATGCTCAAATACTCTCAAATGAATTGGTGATGTCATTGATTTGAAGGTTTCCTCTGATGAGGCAGATTGTAATTCATGCATTCCTGACCATATGGAGCAATTCTTGTCCATGTGCTCCAAAAATTTCACCAAAAGTCAACCAGACATATTAGATGATTTCTTCCCTTTCTAATGTGATCAGCTCTTTCAGACAGATGCCTGCTTATTGGTAATTGAACAAAGAACACACTTTTGGAGTCCCATTGTCAAATTGGATTATGGTTATTCCAAATATTGTGTGATTCTTAATACGTTCTGTTACCTTTCCAGTTATTGTACTGCTATCACTGGAGAAAGAGACTATATAGGACTGGAGAGGAGGGCATTTTATTTTATTTTTTAAATTTTTTTCTGTTTCAGAGGTGCTGTGGCAAAAATAAAATAACTAGAAGAATAAATAATAGAAGCTTAAAACTGGAATTTTGCCAGAGGTCATCTAGATGAAACCCCCTGCCCAAAGCATGAATCTCCTTTATAACATACCTGACAATTAGCCATATAGCTTCTTCTTGAAGAATTGTGAAGCTAAAAACTCACTACTTACTAAGAGTGTGCATTCCATTTTGGGACATGTTGTTTGGTAGTTTTTCTTTATGTTGTCAAAATATACCTTCCCATAATGTCCTACAGTATCAGTAATAAAGAACTGGGTGTGTGTGTTGCTCCACAATGTAACAGACAAGGCTGTCTTGTTAATAATCAGGGATATGGGAAAATGAAAGGTTTATACCCTATAAGCAGTCTATAAATCTCTGCTGCCTCCTTTCCTTCTCATGCCCATTGTTCAGTACTTATTTGTTGATGGATCTAGCTTCTATTCACTGTCCACATTTATCCTCCTTATTTTATCATTTCAGGGTCATGGTTAAATATATAGTTTAATTACATTAGTAAAAGCAAGAAGTGTTAGATATATGTATCATAAAGTATGAAACTTCCAATTCCTTTTCTTCTCTAATCATTGCTTTCAGATTAGAGATTATTTTCCCTTCAGACTCCAAAGTTGTGAGGAGCATAAATTAAAATATTTGCTTCCTTAATATGTGCCTCCTGTCTTAACCAGCATGGACTCAAAGTGTTGGGAGATGTCTATCATGAATGGTATTTGCTAGAGAAAAATGTAGCCAGGCACACAGGAGATGATCAGTCTCTCAATCAAAAGGTACTCACTAGGCTAGGAGCTAGACTTTTCTACTTCAGTTGATGTTGTTTCTAAGTGAAATTAAGAACCATGACTACTGTTATGATTTCCATAGATGTTGGAAGTCACTTTACTGCTTATGGCTACAGATGGGAACACTCTATGGAGAGAGAGAGAACACTTTGTCAAGTCCATGCCTAGGTATAGATACAAATAGTTCCTGCCCATACTGGACAGCTATACGGATTACTAAAGTCTACTTTGCCTGGTATTGGGAGGGAAATGTTCTTGACTACAGATACCAGTGATTCAAGTCATCAGTCTACATCCATTTTTTTTTCTTCAAGACCATGCTAATCCTGCGTCTTCTGTTGCAGGCTGACTTCATGTTGATAGTGAAACATTGACTCTAGTTGTCCAGTGCTCCCATTGCAAGCTCTGATCACAATAGGGGCAAATGAGTCTGAATTAAAATGTTCTAGACTCAGCACTGGAAAAAATGATTTGTCCAATTATAACCATAATTTTAACCTTCATTCCCATTTCTTGTAATGCTTTGAGATGGAGAAAGGGGAATAAATACTTACAATAACTTTATGAAGTAAGTAGTACAAATATTACTATTCCCACTATACAAATAAGGAAATTGAGGCTTAGAAATATTGGGAGATGCCCACAGTTCCACATCTGAGACACATAAGAATGAGAATTCTAGGGAAACCCATGTCTTCTTGACTCCATGATTCATGTTTCTTCTACTATGATAGTCTGCCTCTCTAAGTAGAATATATAATTTCTCATTCACATGACTTTTAAATATATGAAGTCAATGATTATGTTTGCAGAAATATAGGATCCTATGTTTAGATCTGGGAGAGGTCACAAAAATCAGCTAATCCATACCTCTCTCTTAATTTTACAGAGAAGTAAAAAGGTCCAGAAAAGTTGAGATGCCCAAGGTAATGCAGCTAGTAAGTGGCAGAGGTGCTCCAGGTATGATTTATGTAATCTACTGATCTCCATTTCCTTCAATTAATTCTTGCAAGGCATATTTCCAGGTTCTTCACTGGTTTGGTGATCCCTCTCTGGTTGTACACCAGCTTCTCAATGCCCCTTCTAAAATGTGCCACCTGGAAGAGTACCTATAGCTTCCAATATTGACTCAAACTTGAATAGATTTCATATATACTTCCTAGGGAAAATTAGGACTTTAACCATATCTAAAAAGATTTTCAGTCCTTTCAAACCTCTGAAAAGTTGTTGAAGTTTGCCATTCTGCTACCTTGTACTTCAGTGTTCATCACTCAGGCATATGAGGGGAAAAAAATATCTGCCTTTCAGCTTACTCTAGCACTAATGGCAGCAGGTGCTTGGAGATGTAGGCTCCACATTTAAAAGTAGAATCAATCTCTTTGTGGGTAATATAGGGAGATGGAAATGACTAATCATGATAGGAAGTGCTTCTTTATTAAAATGCTATCTAAGAAATAATGTGAATAAATGGAAAAAGCTTTCTTTCCATTGCCCATGATTATATCTAAAAGGCTAGATAATGTAGGCGGAAAAGGAAATGAATTAATTCTATCTCATCACACCCTAAAGATAATATCCAAATTTATCAAAAAAGAGTTTCAAATAAGTGGATGCGTAAATAATACTAGCTGAGGAAAACCTTTTACTTCATCAGATTCTCTGGGGGCTTCCCCCTGATTGACTGCTCACTAAAAATGCCTACAGAGAAAATAAGCAGTGGATTCCGATGCCTGGTTCATTCCATGAAGTGCTCTTGCTTCTTCATTGGCTCTAAAGACCAACTAGAAACAAAGGCAATATAACTGAGGTACAATGAATCCATCCAAGAGGATATTAATGATTATAATGCATTTTTTTAGAGCTACATTTCTTCTCTTTTGGGGATATAGAGAATATAAAACCTTGGCATAGTGGATCAAATGCTGGTTTGAAATGAAGAAGATCTGAGTTTGAATCCTATCTCAGAAATTTATTGTCACCCTTATCAGATCAACCTCTGGGTCTCAATTTATCATCTTAAAAATGAGGATGATAGTGACATCTACCCTATCAAGTTTTTTGAGACATATACATATATATGTAGTTATACTTATACCTACATACAACTGAACAAATCAAATGAAATATATAGCATGAATTATAAAATTCACTTGAATAGGAAGCCTATTGGTAATACACATATTTAATCTCCTTGATACTGTCAATGTACCTAAAAGTGGGGATTGCATTTGGGAAGTTATGCTTTATTTCGAATAATCCTAAGCTCTTTGTGGCCACAAAACCATGTATTTTTAACATCAATAATACATGTATCATATGTGTATATTGGTATATATGTCTCTCTCCCTCTTAAAGTGCTTTATAATAAATATTTTTAAATAAAAAACATGTTTATGTGTTTAAACGTGTTTTAAAGACATATTTCAAGAGAACAAAATGTAACCTTAAAATTTCCTCTTGAACAAAGTCTCCCTCGTGAAAATACTAAAGTCATATGAGATTCTAGGTGCTACCTAAGGAAGATCTGCTCATATCCTAAGTAGAAGAATTTCCTATCCCTGGAGAAGTTTTGTTGAGGTTCTTACTTTTGGATGACATTGTGTTCACTACCTTGAGTCCCGGAACACTACAATGGGTTTATGAGATTTATAGTCATTTGAAAGAGAGTGGTCTAGCCAATCTTATTGGGAAAGCAAATTGAATGAAAAAGTATATGGCATGAATTATAAAATGCACTTGAGTAGGCAGCCCATTGGTAATATCCTATATTTAATCTCTTAGGTATTGCCAATGGACCTAGAAATGGAAATTGTATTTGGAAAATTATGCTGTGTTTTGGACAATCCTAAATTGTTTGCAACCACAAAAGCATATTTTTCAAACACAATAATTTCCTAATGCTAGATATCTATGAATTGGAGAGCAATGTAATTCAAGGAATCAAAGTTTCAGATGACTCAAAGGACAATGGAAAGATGCATGGCAGGTGTACACAGGCTATGATATATTAACCAACAATGACTTGCAGGTGAAATGTGATCAGAGAGGAAGGAAGGGGATTCTATTATGTAGCATGAATGAGAGATAGCAGATAGACATCTTGAATATTTCAATGGTTTAAAAAAATTACAAAGAAAACCTCTAGCAAAATGACTGAATCCATTATTCATAGGAAGGAATGGATAAAGATCCATCTGTTTGAGGAAGCATCTAGGGTTACAAGGTATACTAGTATCAGCCATCTTGAATTCATTTATTTTGCCAGTTGCTACTGCCTTTCCCTTGGAAATTGTTTGATAATTAATTGCCAATGTAAAGGTTGCCACCTCTTTCCTCACCTTCCACCCTCTAGTAAGTTAAGCTACTTAATTTTTGTCTTTTGTCTAGAATCTAGCAAGGTGCCTGGCACATTATAAACTTTTGAAATATGATTGTTAAATTAAATTAAATTGAAATATGAAACCTAAGTGTAGCACTTTGTATGAATATAATCAGTTAGTATATGGCTTAGGCTCTTAGAGGCAGCATAGGATAGTGAACAGAGTGTCGGATCTGTATTCAAGTTGTACTTCAGACACTTATTAACCTGGGTAAATCTCTGCACACCCAATTTTTTCATCTATAAAAAGGTTGGAATCAATGACCTCCAAGGTCCCTTCCTGTTCTAAATCTGTAATCATCTGTACAGTATGTTTTAAATAATGCTATCTGTGGAGATTTTGGCACAATATTTGGGCAGCTGTAGCCTCTAGCTAAAGAAATAGAAAACATGAGTAAGTAGGGTATAAGGAAAGGTAAGAATTTGTCTTTATGCAAAATGCCATAGCCATGATTCTAAGTGAAAGTGTCAGCGATATTTGAACAATTCTCTCATCCTTAAACTAAAGTCTGCCCTAAAACATGTTGGACCCATCATGCTACTCTATATGTCCTGAAATTTATTTAGACTATAGATTGGAGAGAAATGTAGAAATTCAACAATTAGTACTTCCATTAATCATGAGCTTGTGTCAATGCACAATACTAAATACAGGAGAATATTGGGAAGAATTAGAAGCTGTATATTTCATGCTGTTGATGTCTTTTACAACTTCCATCAAAGAGTTACTGCAGGAATACAAGACAGTCTTACTTTAACCCATACTTTAATGGATCCATGATCTCCATTATGCCAGGACTTCTCTTCCTGTGCAATTCTCATTCAAATATCTTGGCCAGTTATTCCAAAATTCTGGAGCCCTTTCTCTAGCAAGACAGATGAATCCATTATGGGGATTTGTAGAAAGATATAAATAAAGATCATTTTGTGTGAGAAAGTATGGAGGTATTGAAAGGCCTACCAGTGGAAGAAATAACTACACTGAGATTATGAATGCATTGATTTCACCAGTTGCTGCTGCTTTTAATATTTCATAATTACTAGCTCAGTACTTAGGTTATCCATCTGTTATCTCTTATTCCCACAATGTGACTGGCCCACCCCTCTACTCCAGGAATGTATTTTCCAAATTCTTCATCTACTTCTTTATGTACAAGATGGAGTGTGTTTAGAAAACTGTATGACTGGAAAAGGAGGTGAGCCAGTCAAGTCATGATTGCAAGGCATAACAGATGGGCAACCTAAGTATACTGATGATAGTGACATATGAAACAGTCTATTGAGCTCTTTCACTAATACGTGTATACAGGCAGATACTACAATCAGACCATGAACTGGGTCCAGAACTGAACAGAAGGAAGAAGATTGAATAGCTTCTAGAAAATTGCACAGTTCTTTTAATGACTATAAACCTCCTTGAAATAAATGCCTAACTTTTTAGTACCAGTATTTTTTATTCCTTCTGAATATAGCAGCTGTAAATCATGGAACACAATAGTCTACACTTTTAAGAACTGATATTGAGGACCACTCAAGAGTCAATGGAGAGGTGCAGAATGTTTAGGACTAGGCTAATATACTTTACAAAGGAGGAATTTTTCTGGAAGAGTGCTGGCAAAGTTTTTGTTAGGGAAATGAATAACCAGGGGAGAAATGATTGGTCAGTCAAGTAGCAACAGTGATGGATACCTAATGGGCAGTGAACTTGTGATGTCAAGGGAATGTGAGGTTTGTCTTCAGCCCATTTAGTGTTTCCACTGGGCAAAATTATGGGAAGACATGGATAAGACTTGAACAGGATGAGAAAGCATGGATGGATTATAAGTTACATTGAAGGAAAGCTCTTACCAGCAAATCCATTGTTCATCTTCTGTACCTATCCAGCATCATGACATTGTCAGAGCAGTTTGAATTTTCTATTCTATTCACTTTTAAATGGTGAAAGATCTCACCAGAAAGATTCATTGTATTCTGGAGTTCTGTAAAATTAGTATAATGTCACTTCTAAATAGACATCTATGGAGAACTTTTCCATTGATAGGAAGGAAGAAAACAAGAATTATTAAGCATCTACTATGTGTCAGGTACTATGCTAAGCACTTTACAAATATATCAATTTATTCTTACAACAACCCTAGGTGGGGAAGGTACTATGATTATATTCCCATTTCGCAGTTGAAGAAACTAAGGCAGAGGTTAAACAACTTGTCCAGGGTCACAGACTCATTAAGTATCTGAGGCCACATTTGAAATCCCATCTTCCTGACTTCAGGTCCAGTGATCTATCCTTTGTTCCACCACCTTGCCTCCAACAGAATTGGAAGCATTTTGAGGTCAATGGCAGTCTTTAAATTCTTCATACTCCTGGTATGAAGAAGTGTTCTATAAAAAGTAGAAGTTTAATCCCTCTGCAAGTCATTTGTCTTTCTGGTAAAGTGGATATTTGGCTAAATACCCTCTACTTTGTATAGGTAGAAGTTACAGGCATGAAGATTTTCTCTCAGTATAATGCTATACAGGGTGTCCCCAAAAGTCTTAGTGCAGTTTGAACTTTATGTTAGTTTTAAATAGCTTTTGCATCATTAAGTTATCCCAAAATAGTATGGGCTGACTCAGATGATAGAGCTTCTCAGGATCAGTGACCTTCAAGAAGATATTGGATGTACTTTTGTCTTGCAAAATTACAATGCAATTTTATTTATTTAAATTAAAATTATTTTAAAACGCAATGCAAAATTGTAGACAGGATTCAAGCTTTCTGTAAAGATCAAATAGGTATGGATAGATGAGCTTTCCAACTCAGCATTACACTGTGATAATGGCTAAATCATTTTCTTTTCTCTCATGATGCCATATATATATATATATATATATATATATATATATATATATATATATATATAGGAATAGAGGTTCCTTATATTTTTAAAAAGTAGCAAAATGCTTTACATATACCTTGTGGGGGTAGATATTATATTCCTAGAACACAGAGAAATTAACTTGCCCAGAGTTATGGAGCAAGTCATTGTCTGACGCTTGGTTCATATCTGGTTCTTCCAGATATTATAAGTCCATTTTTCTGTCTATTGTGCAATACTGCCTCTCAAGCACAATTGTTTAATTAACTTTGCTGAAATTGAAATTCTCTCTTGAACTCAATCCCCCATCTCTAAAATGAGCCACCTTCCAAACTTTGAAATGACTCAGAGATCAGAATCTCAGAGAGTTTTACTGAAGCCTTGTAGTCATGAAAATATTCATTACAAAAGTGTGTATAAGCCTCAATATAAATTATTCACTTAGTAATAGTAAGGCAAATGTCAAGAGCTAAATGAGTTCCTTTGTTTTTACAAGATCATGGACTAGTTTTTGTTTAACCTTCTCTGTCTCTTGAGTCATCTCAGTACAGCTGAAATATGAGTGGGATTAGTCAGCTCTCAGAAGAGGAGGAAAATATACAGCTCAGTGTTTGCTAAGAGCAGCTTCTAAGATTGCTTTGTATTACTTTCCTGATGGAGCTACTGAGTGTGGATGAAATCAAGTCCCCACTACGTAAACCAGAATGTGAACTGATCACCAAGGAACTAACTGACTGGTTTGTGAAGTCAATTGGATCAGATCATTTGGCCTTTGACACCATTGTGCACCAATCAGTCATCATTATTTGTACCACACATAAGAACAATCACATCTTTATATGGCAACATATTTATATTTATGTTGTAACATACTTATGTTCTATATAGCTATGGCTATGCATGTATGCTATATGTAACTATTGTTTCATATGTATGCGTATACCTGTGTACATGCATATATGTATGTCTTTCTATATATCTATGTCTATTTATACCTATATATCTATCTATATCTATCTACATGTATGTTGAGAGAGAGAGAGAAGAGAGAGAGAGAGATAGAAAGCATTATGTTATCATGGCTTATGGATTTAGAGCTTGAAGGTAACTTTAAGGTCTGGTTCAACTTCTTCATTTTTCAGTTAAAGAAATGGAAGTTTAGAGGAATTATGTGATTTGTTCAGTATTACATGTATTAAGTAGTAGGCCCAGATTTGAACTAAGGTCTTCATATTCTATGTCTGGCACAGTATACCACCCTGCCTATGTGGCTAGACATCAAAAAAGGAGAAGTTGTTGATTAAGGGAGCCAGACTCAGTGATCTAGACCAAGGTCAGTCAGCTATGTTCCTCACGCCAATTCCAACTTGTTACCTATTTTTGTGTAGTCTGCAAGCTAAGGATAGGTTTTTGCATTTGTATAAAATGCATTTTATACATTTTATATTTGTACAAAATGTAGCTCACAGGCCATAAAAAACAGGTGGCAGACTAGATTTGGACTTCGGACTACAGTTTGCTAACCCTTGGTCTGGAATCTTGGGTCATAAGCACCTTAAAGGCCAAACTTTTTTCAAAGGACTCTAAAGATGAAACTAAAAGGAATGAAATGGTTTGTTCAAGACCATACAGATAATAAAATAGTACTTGAGAGGGAAGTTGCAGTTGGTACTAAGTAGTTCTTTTCCCCTAATTCAATCTCTTTTTCAGACTAGTATGGATTCCTCTAAGAGTGAAAGAACATTTCTAAACCACATAATTTTTCTACTATATTTATAGGTCATGCATGTAATCCTAGGTTTCAATCTTGAATATTTGCTATATCGTTGATTCTGGATATTTATTTCAGGTTCCTTTATCTCTTTTACTCAACTCCTCAAAAATTTCTCTAAATTTTCCTTCATTCTTTCTTCCTGTCTAGAGGTTCCTATTTGGATATCTGCTAACATATTCCATTTTCCTATATCTTCCTTTTTTTTCTGTCAGGTAGATCTTTTTATTTATTTATTTTTAAAATTTTATTTTTAATC
Source organism: Potorous gilbertii (assembly GCA_028658325.1). Classification (NCBI taxonomy): domain Eukaryota; kingdom Metazoa; phylum Chordata; class Mammalia; order Diprotodontia; family Potoroidae; genus Potorous; species Potorous gilbertii. The sequence continues at coordinate 513,661,316 of CM053769.1, forward strand.
TATGGAATAAAAGTAGCATTTCCAGAATATAGTATAATAAAAGAGATGATTGCACATGAAGCTATGAACCTATGTGCAACTTGATATTGCATTCAAATATACAACAAAATTATCATGTAAATTTCTTTTTTTCTTCTCTCTCTCTACCCTATCCCTAGCCTAGAGATGGCTACTATCAGACAAAAAAGATGAATAAATAAATAAACAAACAAATAAATAAATACGTTTTATTTTTGGTGTGTGTGTGTGTGTGCATATGTGTTTGTGTAAAAGTATTCTATACATGTTTCTATTTATCAGTTTTCTTCTCTGGATGCAGATAGTATCTTTATTTTTATGTGCTTTGTAGTTAATTTGGGTATTTATAATAGTTGACATAAATTATCTATTCAAAATCATTTTAAAAACAATATTGTTGTTACTGTATACAGTGTTCTCTTGCTTCTGTTCATTTTGCTGTTCATTGTTTCATGCGTCTTTCCATGATTTTAGAAATCATTGAGCTCATCATTTCTTATAGCACAACAATATTCCATCACAATCGTATACCACAGCTTGTTCAGCCGTTCCCCTATTGACTGACATCCATGAAATGTCCAGTTCTCTGCTACTACAAAGAGAGCTGTCACAAACATCTTAGAATATATAGATACTTTTCCTTTTCCTCTAATTATCTTTGGAAATAGAACAAGTAGTTGTATTGCTAGGTCAAAGGTATTTTAATAACTTTTGGATATAATTTCAGATTGCTCTCCAAAATAGTTAAGTCCACAATTCCACCAAAAATGAATTGGTGTCCAAATTTTTCCACATCCCCTCCAACATTTTTCACTCCCTCCTTCTATCATTTTAGTCTGGTAGGTGTAAAATGATATGTCAAGGTTGTTTTAAATTAGCTTTCTCTAATCAATAATGAACATAGAATACAAACTCATATAGTTGCTGGGACATGAACAGAGGCCTCTCATTTAGTACCTTCTGACACAAATCATCATTGGTATGACTTATTTAGATACCCTTCTGTGCAGAAATATTTTTCTGTAATAGCTCACCCCATGTTAATTTTTACTACTGTGCTTATTACATGCTTTTCCAAATGAAAAATACATACACTGATTCAGAGCATTTTATATGACTATAAATCATTTTGCTTTCTTCATGGAAAAACTATATCCTTTGACCATTTATCAGTCAGATAATAGCTTGCTCTAATAGATTGAACAAATTTCTTTATGTATTTTAGATATTAGAACTTTAACTGATAAACCATAATCACTCCCCACCCCCAAATTTTTCTGCTTTTCTCCTGATCTTATCTACCTGTGTTAAAGTTAACGTAATCAAAAATATCCATTTTACACTTAACTTTGCTCTCTGTTTCTTGTTCATTCATAAATTGTTCACCTATCCATGAATCTGATAAGTAATATGTTCCATGTTCTTTTACGTTTCTTGTAAAATCTCTTTTTATATCTAGGTCATGTATCTATTTTGATCTTATTTTTTTTAAATGGTATAAGATATTGATACATGCCCAGTTTCTGCCATACAGCTTTCCAGTTTTCCTAACAACTTTTTTTTTTGTCAAATAATGAATTTCTATCCCAATGTCTTAAATCTTTACCCTTACCAAATACATGATTATTGACTGCTATGAATTGCATATCTACTCTACTCCATAGACCTATCTTCCAATGCTTTAGCCAGTATTAGAGAGTTTTGATAATTACTTCATTATAACATAGTTTAAGATCTGGTATGGCTAAACCTCCTTCCTTTGCATTTTTCTTTATTAGTTTTCATATTCTTGATGTTTTGTTTTTTCCAAGTGAACTTGTCATTATTTTTTCTAATTCAGTAAAAACAAATAATTTAATTGGGAAATCATTGAATATATAAACTAGTTTGGATAAAATTGTCATTTTTATTATATTGGCCCTGCCTACCCATGAACAGTGAGTGTTGGATTTTTTTTAAATCTGATTTTATTTGTATAACAATTGTTTTATTCTGTTTATACAGTTCCTGGTTTTGTTTTGGCAGGTGTACTCCAAGGTATTTTATACTGTCTGGGTTTATTTCAAATGGTGTATTATTATTTTATCATATCTTCTTGCAGAGTTTTATTTGTAAAATATAGGAATACTGATAATTTCTATGGATTTACTTTATATCCTGGTACTTTGATAAAATTATTAATTGTTTCAACTAACTTTTTAGTTGAGTCTTTGGAATTTTCCACATATATTATTTCTTCCAAAAAAAAAAACCAAACAAAACCTTCCTTTCAAAAAAAAAACCTTTCCTTTCCCCAGTCATGTCCTGAAGCTCTCATGCTACCATTCTCCACTTTCACTGCTAAACTCTTAGGAATAGTCATCTACTCTGATTCCCTTCCCTTCTTTATCACCCATTTTTCAAACCCTTCCAAATGAGACTTTTCACTCCTTTACCATCCTGAAACTGTTCCTTCCAAGTTCACCAATGATCTCAACTTCTGGATCCAAAGACTTTTCCTTAGTTCTCACATTTATTTTTCTCATTATAGCTTTTGGAATTGTTGACCCCTTCCTCTTCCACTGGCTTTTATGATACTTTCATGAGCTCTTAGTTGTCCCAGTTCTCTAATCATTCCTTTTCAGTCTTCATTGGAGAATAATCATTCATTTCTGTCACACCTACTAGAATGGAAATCCAGCCCATTGCTTCTATATACTCTCTATGATCTCATTAATTACTCATTAACAACCTAGGTCTCCATTTCCTGTTTTAGGTCGTACAACTTTTAAGGTCTCTTCTAGCTCTAACCTGCTATCCAATAGTGCAGGTAGCTTCCAAATTCATGCATCTAGTGCTAATATTTATATTCAACTTTAGTCCCTCCTTGTCAACTGTGTTCTAGATAGTTTTTTTTTTGTTAACTAAATTTGTGGTATAGAGGATAGAATACCAGGCCTGGAGACAGGAAGACATCTTCCTGAGTTCAATTCTGACCTCAGACACCAGCTATATATGATCCTAAGAAAGGCATGTAACCCTGTTTGCCTCAGTTTCCTCATCTGTAAAATGAGCTGAAAAAAGGAAATGACAAACTGTTCCAGAATCTTTGTCAAAAAAAATCAAAATGGGGTCATAGAGTCTGCACAACTGAAAAGTCATTGAGCAACTTACCTTTATCACCCTGACTGCAAGTGCCATGGCCACTCACAAGGCAAATCCAATTACTGATCATCCTGGAATCTTTAACCATTATTTTTGACCTGGATGGTTGTTCCCTCTTTAAAAATTCTAGTGGCCTCCTTTCCTTATTGTTTTACCACACTGGTAGTAGGCTTATTGTGGACACCTGACCTATTTTAACTTTACTGCAATTTATGACTCATCAATTCAAGTGACCCATTCTCCTTAGCCTTCCCAGAAGCAGAGATTCCCACTATGCATGATCTTTCTGGATTTCTGAATACCTAACATATATATATATATATATATATATGTATCACTTTCAGTTTTCCTAAGGTCTTTATACACACACACACACACACACACATATAATTCAACTGCCCTTCACCTGGATGCCCTATTGGCATCTCAAACTCAGCATATCCCAATTGGAACTTATTATCTTTCTCTCTAAATTCACATTTCTTCTAGCTCCTTTATTTCTGTTAATAATGCTACTACCATCAAAGTCACTTACCTTAGTAATTTCAGAGCTGCCCTTCTCCCTTAGTTGCCAAGTCTTATTGATTTTTCTTCTACAGTATCTGAGAATTGTCCCTTTCCCTCTACTCCTATGAAAACCTTCTTAGTTCCTATCCTCCTTGTCTCTTGTCTAGGTTATTGTTGTAATATCCATTTAACAATGTTCTTCCTTCTACTTGTTTCTCCTTTATATCCATCTCTTTAAGGCACAAGACCGGTCATGTGGATCTTCTGCTCAGAATACTTAAGTGGCTCCCTTTTGCCTTCAGGTTAAATGACAGATATTTAAGCCTAGAATCTAAGGTCCTTCACAATCTCACTTCAACCTACCATCCTCATGTTACTTCACATTATTCCCCTCATAAACTCTGTATTCTAACCAAAGCAGACTACTAGCTATTGCATGGACTCAACATTATGCCTTTTACCTGGTAGTGTTTGTCCAAGCCAATTCCATACCTGTAAACATTGCCTTCTCATTGTTTCCTTTGAAAATCCTTATCTTATTTCAGGATTCAGAAAAGGGACCATCTCCTCTAAGGAGCCTTCCAGTCTTCCCTGATTCCTCCAGTGCTCCCCTTAACTCACTGAAATCATCTTGAATTTGCTTATCTGTGTATATGTTGTATTCCCCAATAGAATGTAAGTCCTTTGAAAATACATTTCCTTACTGAAGACTATTTCTTATTGTCTTTGTATTTCCAGTTTCTAGCATACTGCCTTGCACATAATAAGTGCTTAATAAAAGTTTGTGAAGTTGAATTAAATTCACAGAAGTGAAATGAATAAATTTTTAGGTTCTCTTCTCTCTCCGTGATCTTTCCCTTGGTGATTTCATCGATTCTTATAGCTTTGATTATTATATTTATGTAGCTGGCTCTCAAATTTACATTTTTCCCCAAAGGCCACCCCCCCCCCCCAGAGCTCCAGTTCAATATTTTCCTCTGCCTGCTGGATAGCTATACGTAGAATACCCCATTTTAAAAACAGGACTCATTACTTCCCTCAAAACTTTTCTATTGCTGTTAATGGCACTGATATCCTCCCAAGAAAGTGTGCAGATAGACTAAGAAAAACAGTTGGTATGTTTAAAAATCCAGTTTTCCCATTCATTTGTGATTGTCATTTTTCTTTCCATCGATTTCCTAATCCATATTTCATGTGTCCTTCAATGATTATCAATTATAAATGAATGCCTTTGTTAATAAGAAGAGTTATTCAATTTTCCTATATTTGTTAGGAAGATTACTTTTAACTCATGTAACCCCATATAGTTGGAGTAAGATTCAGGGACCTCCCCTGAGTGTTCACGTTCAGCAGATTTGAGAACTGATTCCTTAGAGCTTGTATATGAATGTACTCAGGATGCAGTTTCATAGGGTCATAGATGGAAAGGGACTCTAGGGGTTATCTAGTTCTATTCCTTCATTTTATAGATGTTGGAACTAAAATCTAGATAAATTAAAAAGCCATGCCAGAGATAACCCATGTTGTAAGTGGCAAAACTGAGGTTCAGACAAAGGTCGTCTGAATTCTAATTCAGTGATGTTTCCATTGTACTTTCACATAGACCTTTACCTAAGATAATAGATAGGAGGAAGGGCATATATCCTTGTGAATCCTTGGTAATTTGGTTATTCACTCACATTTTGAGTAAATTTGATTATTCATTCAATACCTAATATTTATAGGTAGGGAACAATTGGAAGACTTGTTCCAATCCAGGATACAGTTGGAAAACTCCATGACAGTTTCAGAACATTGGGAGCACAATGCTAGACAAGGGATTATTTATCATAATGAGAAAAAGGGTACTGTATATGGTAGAATTGGGAGAGACTTAGGAGAGAAACTCTAAAATTAAGAAAACTTACACATATAAAGATGTAGCACAACCTAATGACAGATGCTCTAGCCTCTGGATGTGACTGATACCTGGAATAGACAGTGGACTTGGAATTACCTGGGCTAGCCTCCTAAGAATGAGTTTTGACATCTCAGCAAAAAGAAAAGCAATCTTGCTGAAAAGATTTCTGGGCTGAAAGAGCTAATAATCAGTTATTGCACCAAGGGATGAATTCCTAAACTGTGGACTTGGCAAGATAAGACTTGAATAGATGTCATTAAGGCAACAGTAGTAGACAGACCAAGTATTAGAGAGTGGAGATAACCAGAACTCATGATTCATGGGCAAAATTTCTACCAGGAGGGGGCATCCATCCCAAAAGAGGAAATCATGGCAAATATACATTGTTTTATTGGCAGGATCATGGCCAACAGGACAGTTCTGTGAAACTTCCATAGAACAACTACACTAGAACAGAAGTAAAGAGTTTATAGGATCATTAACAGAGAACTGAAAGGAATCTCAGTGGTTGTTTTGTCCAAGCTCTTCATTTAAACCTCATAGCAATCTTGTTGGGGAAATTCTTTGTAGATGAGGAAACTGAGGCCCAGAGAGTTTAACTGCCTTGTTCGAAGTTCTACTGGTAAATAAAATAACATGGCTTGGATTCCAATTTAAGTCCCCTGATTCTAAATCCAATGTTCCTTCTTCTACACTGTATTGTCTATCTACTAGGCCTTTGGACTAATGGAATCTTTTCCACAGAATGCAGCAACATCTGAGACATTCATTGTTGGACACTGTGAAACTCTGGGCTGTTCTCATTTACTTGCTGGGTAATATTTAAGAACTTATGATTTTCTTCTAAGAAAACTTCTTTTGAATATATAATATTCTCAGTAGACTGTAAGTTCTGGTGGGGGAGTAGAGAAGGAAGAGGTAAAGTTTGATTCAGCAATATTTTGTGGGGAGATTTTACGACATTTGATTAGGAGTTGAACTAAGAAGTATGATATCTGTTCAAAAGGAAATAGAAGAGGATTGTCTTTGATACAAAGGTTTTCACTTGGATACAAAGGTTATACTAATGAGACTGTGGACTCAAATACCACTTGTCTAATCCACTCAAACCTGGTCTATGACCATTTCATATGGGCAGCTAAGTGGCACAGTGGATAAAGTGCAGGGCTTTAAGTAAGGAGACTCCCTTCCTGAGTTCCAATCTGGCTTCAGGTACTTCCTAGCTATGTGACTGTGGGCAGCTCACTTAACCCTGTTTCCCTCAATTTTCTTATCTGTAAACTGAGCTGGAGAAGGAAATGGGAAACTACTCCAGTATTTTGGCCACAAAATCTCCAAATTTGATCATGAAGGGTTGGACATGATTGAAAATGACTGACCAGCAGCATTTCATTTGAGTCGTAATTCTTGAGGTGCTATCAAATGATTCAGTGGATTGAACACTGGCTCTGGAGTCATCTCAAAAAGTCAGGTCTCAATTTTCCTCATCTGTAAAATGAAGAAGTTGCACTAGATCAGAGTGGTCAAACTCAGATGGAAACAGGACCATTAAACTATACATAAAGATCACTACAGGCTTCATGTTGACTTAGAAAACCACATATTAACATCATCTATGTTCTATTATATTTTTGTTATGTTAAATATTTCCTAAATCCATTTAAATCCCAGTCCATTTTTAATTAAAACTAAATTTAGTATTTAGCCCTTCTTTGTTAGATTGTCTTGGAGGTCCCTTACAGCTCTAGATCTATGATCTTAAGTTTTCCTACCTCATCTCTCTCTTTCCATATCCTCAAGCACAAAAATCAGATTTAGAATCCCTCATGGACACTTGCACTGCAGAAAAATGCCAATTTGCTCAGGCAGCTCAGAGATCTTTAAAGTTAACAAGATCATTTTTAATGTCTTTGATAAATAATCATAGAAGGAGGGAGGAGAACAGAAAAGTCGGTCCAGTGAGTTCTGATTCTTCCCATCTTTTTAAGCACATTGGTAGTCTGAAGCTTTACAAGTTTCAAACTATTTTAAGAATAATTGCTGATTAAGACCTCATTATAGCTAGCATAATTTAATCTCTGAGAAAGGCAGAAAGTCACCCTGAATGTAATTGATGGTATTATTTTAGAATGCATCAGAGGCAAATGACTTTCTTTTGGTTGACATAAAGAGAAAATAAAGGAGGGAAAGAGGAAACTGTCCTGATCAAATTAATAATATCAGGGAAGCATATATAGACCTAGTTGGTTTGTCTACCTTATTCTTTACACACATTGGTTTTCTTACCTTCATCCCAGTAAGTTCTGAAGGCTCAAATGGAAGAAGAAAGATCTACCAAGGTGGTTCATTTCACTTTGTTCTGCACCTTAGTCAATGTGTTTAGGAGACAAGGTAGAGAAGGTTAAAAAGGAAAAAAAATAAGTCATAAGCTGAATAAAAAAAATCTCCATTCTTGGAAGTAAAACCATCCAATATTTTGTGAAATGACATAAAAGAGAAACATGGGATGAAAATGGTACCTCTTGAGGAGTATTGAATTGGAACCTGGGTTTGAATGAAAAGTGTGCTAGAGTCAGCTCAGTTGGGAGAGTTGATTGATAAACATTGTGTCAGTATTTTCCCCATGGAAATCAGAAAAGGCTGCAAATTAGGTCTCTAAATGTTGTTTTGTTGATTGTCTAGACTTAAGAAGTGATAGGGAAAATGTTAGTAATACAAATGAAATGTAAAACTGTTTTGTACGTACCTTTTTTTTGAGAGTCTGATTAAACATTTATCAGTACACCATTGGTTTTAATACTATATCTAATTTTCCAATATGTTTATTGGACAATGGATATAGTCTGTTTGAGCCTTCTTTCATTTAATGGGATGATGATACCCCAAAGTTTATGTTTCCTCTGACAATCAGTTTAAGGAATATCCTTCACCAACATAGATCAGCAATTTCTATGTAACTTAGAAGGTTCAGATACTAAAAGGTTATATTAGTCGGTCAGGAAAACTTAGCTAGTATGGGTCAGCAGAGACTTGAAACTGGATCTTCCATTTGAAGCCTGGGTCACTGTCTTCTCTGCCATGTTGCTTCCCCATAAGGTTGTTAAAAGTATCATATAAGTTAGGAAATTAGCATTATCTTTATCATTACCATCATCATCTTGTCTCAAATGATGCTATAATACTCATCTATTTTTGGAATTTAAGATTGTTATCACTAGGGCCTTAGGTATTCAAGTAAGGAGATAGATAGGGATCTATTTATAATGCTCACCCTCCCATAGCTGGATTAGAAGCCAGAGGCCTTAGGGGATATAAGGGCTTCATTCCCATCATATTTAGGAACTTATTTTTACTTTGCTTTTATTTGAGTTAGAAAATCTACAGGTTTTCTGAGGACAGATACAAACTGATTTGTGCTAGATTTCTTTTCTTCTTGAGTTTTATGATATTTTGACAAGAGTGGGAGGAGAAAAATGACGGAAGGAAGCCATCAACACTTTACTTCCAGGGCTATGTAAAACTTAGCAACCAAATTGTGAATGTTAATAGTCACATGGTTAGCTAGACAAAACTTCCTGATGAGCCTTCTAAAAGACTCATAACACAATATGTCCATTAAATTTTGAAAAGACACTAACTTTCCTATGGAAAAATAGAGGGGTACATTGAAAGGGAATTAGATTTGGATGTTTTCTGATAAGCAATTGTCTTATTCACAAGATGAAAGGAACATATATATCAAGATTTATATATATCAAGATATATATATTACATAATATACTGTGGGCAGCTCGGTGGTGCATTGGATAGAGCACCAGTGCAGGAATCATGAGGATCTGAGTTCAAATCTCACCTCAGACACTTGACACTCACTAGTTGTGTGCCTTTGGACAAGTCACTTAACCCCAAATGCCTCATCCTGGGTCATCTCTAGTCATCCTGATGAATATCTGGTCACTGGATTCAGATGACTCTGGAGGAGAAGTGAGGCTGATGACCTGCACAGCCCTCCATCACTCAAAACAAGTCAAGTGTAAGTCATGTCATTATTTCTCTGATGGCATAGTCTTCTTTGGCAACGAAAGACAAACGCACACATACATTATATATTATATATACAAATATATTTTTGTATATATATGTATATATTTGTATATATAACATATACAAGTTTACAGTTTGTAGGTTGTTACTAAAAAACCCCAGTATCACATATTTAAGATCATAATGTTTCCTAATAATTTTTTTATCACCCCTTTTACTGTCAACGTCTAAAGCTTCACCTAGAACTAGAGTTAGTTGTGTCTTCTCTGAAGTACCCTTACCTTATTAAAATCAAATCCCTTCTGCGTGTATACGTGTGTGTTTTGTTGTTGTTACTGCCAATTTATGAATGGAGAGAATACTAACTTCTTAAAGGGATGGTCCAAGGACTACAGATATGACATACATGTAAAATTTGAGTAGGGAGTTATAGATTTCATATGAGATGATGTCAGTAATTAAACAGGAATTTAAATGTGTGATCAAAATACTTATTTCAAAATGTAAAAAATGTTAGCCTTATGTTATGCAATCTAGGAGTACTACATATTCAGCTGTTGTGATGGGCATATAATAATAAAAATATATTTATTGACAAATAATGCCTAGGAAAATATTACTATTTTGGTCATTAAACCATCATTTGTTAAAGTTATAACTATTATTATTTATTACTTTTATTCCTCATGATGGTGGGAGAGTGATTTTGAATTCTCTAAAGTTATGCCTGTGGAGAATGTAAGCTCTCTGGAGTTTATAGCCCTTCATAACTTGGTCCCTTCTTACCTTTCTAGTCTTTTCACACCTCTGTCCTCTTTACTTGCTCTACAATACAGTTACACTGACCTATTTAAAGTTCTTCAAACAAGATTCTCATTAGTTCCTGTGCACTCTTTCTCCTTCGTTCCTGACATGCTCTACCCTGTTTCCCTTTGTTTTCCCTGCGTTACTTCAAGATTCAGCTCAAAGTCTGCCTTCTGCATGAGGTCTTTTCCATTCTCTCTAGCACCTTATCTCTCCATTTTCAGTTTATCTTTGACCTGCTCTGCCTATATTTTATTTTCACCTAGTTATTTACATATTGACTATTCATTAGGACATTTGCTCCTATATTGATGTAATTGTGAACTGATCCAAACATTTTGGAGAGTGATCTGGAAGTATGCCCAAAGAGTTGTTAAACCACCTATACCCTTTGATCCAGCAATACTACTACTTGTTCTATTTCCAAAGATGATTAGGGGAAAAGGAAAAGAGTTTATATGTTCCAAAATGTTTATAGCAGCTCTCTGTGGTGGCAAAGAACTGAATATTGCCAGGATGCTGCTCAGTTGGGGAATGGATGAACAAGTTGTATGTGATTGTCATGGAATTGCTACTGTATTGATGAGTTCAATGATTTTAGGGAAAAAAAAATGAACACAACTGTAGCAACAATGGGATATTCACAATGCCTACAACGACCATGAATATCCTGGTGCAATTCTGAATCGTGAAATACAGCAGACTCTGCCCATGAAAGACAGAACCAAAACATTTATTCAGACACCAGAAAGACAAATCCATCATAGTAACAAAAATGTATACAGAAGAACAAGGCAGAGGACCTTCCCCCTGCCAGGCTTCCCACAAACCAGCTCCATTAAACAAATCCAAATTTCTTTACTCATACTAACCAGGTACCTGCATTCACCCTAGCTCTGATTACTCTTATGAATAACTTCCTCTCAGCTCTGCTCTAGCTCCTCCTCTTCCTGTTCCAGCCATTCAGCAAGCTCCATGTGACTCATACTCATGTGACTCAGGCATGTCACATGGAATGAATGGGAAAGATCTGCCTATTTAAATTGCCATTACAACAGACTTGCACAAAATAATGGAGAGCACAATGAGTAGATCCAAGAGAACCTTGTATATAGTAAAGGTACTATTGTTTTAAAAAGACCTTTGATTGAATAAGTTATTTTGACTATTATCAATACCCCAATAAACTATAAAGTACGTATGAAGAAAGACACTATCTGCATTCAAAGAAAGAACTAATAGAAGTATTTATAGAATACTTAGAAGAATTTATAGAATAAGTTTGTATATAAGTATATACAAACTTATTCATATCTATTGGTAGCCATTTTTAGGGCAGGGGAGGGACGGTGGGGAAAAAGAAATTTACATAATATTTTTGTTGTATATTTGAAAGGGATAGCAATTTGTACCTAGTAGATTTACAGTTTTATATGCAGTCATCTTTTTTATTGTACCATGTTATGAAAATGCTTGTTTTATTCCATAAATTAAAAATAAAATTAAAAAAGCATGTATACTTCTTGAGGGCAAGGAATTTATAGCTCCTGGGAACTCAATTCAATTCAGCAAATATTTATAAAATAAGATTCAAGCCATGCTAGGTTCTCATAATAAAATAATAGACAAAAACTAAAAGTCATCAAGGAGCTCAGATAATGTTAATAACAGACAATGTTGAGGGGATATAGGAAATGCATAATAATTCCTGGCAGGAAATCCTCTAACAGTGGGAGATTGGAAAGAGATTCATAGAAAAAGTAACCTGTAAATTGAGAGAATTAAGGGAAAAGGTGGGGGATAGAGAGAGACAGAGACAGAAAGAGAGAAAAAGAGAGAGAAAAAGGGGAGAGGAGATACATTCCAAGTATGTGAAAGAGATTGTATAAAAAATACAAAGGCAGAGGTGGGCTATCTAATGACAGGTAGCACCAATTTAATTCTTAACGTAGCTCTTTGGGGCAGCTTGGTGATGTAGTAGATGTAGTACTGGGCTTAGAATCAGGAAGACGTACCTTCATGAGCTTAAATCTGGCCTCAGATACTAGCTATGTGACTTAATCCAGTTTGCCTCAGTTTCCTGAGATGTAAAATGAACTGGGAGAAGGAAATGGCAAACTACTCCAGTATCTTTGCCAAGAGAAACCCAACATTGACTCACAAAGAGTGAGACATCATTGAAGACAACTAAAGAACAACTTCAAGATTTTCAAAAAACAGCTCCTGTATTGCCTTATTTGACCCTCGTAACAATGCTGTGAGGTAAGTACTAATATTACTGCCATTCCATTGATGGGGAAAGTGAGACTGAGAGAAAGCGAGGGTTAGAAGTGTCTGCAGTGAGGTTTTAACTTAGGTCTTGTTGACTTTAAGCCCAGTGCTTTATCTAGCACATCTCCTAGGAGCAGGCAATAGTACGACTTAGATTATAAACTGCTCATGAAAGTAAGTAGTGTAATAGAAGGTTAAGAAGATAAATGGCTGCCATGTTATGGAGAACCTTAAAAACGCATTATTTCACAAAGCAATTCATTTGATTTTAGGTCAGCTCTAATTGTTTGGAAATTCCAAATCTGCCTCCCTGAAACTTTCCTTCATTAGAATTCATTCTGCCCTCATGAACTATACAGAATAAATGCAATCCTTTCCCCTCATCAAATATTTGAAATATGGTCTTATACATAAATATTCATAAAGACACCATGACAGAATGAATTGGATCCTGGACTCTTACAAAGACCTGGGTAACAAAAGGATATAAGCTCTCTGATGGCAGGAACTCTTTTGTTTTTGTATATCCAATGTCTAGCACTGTGCCTGACACAGTAGGTTATTAATAAATAGTTGAACTAAACTGGCTTCAATTCCTGCTTTTAGCACTTGCTATTTGAAACTGGAGAGGTCACCTAGGCTCTATTACTTCAGGAAATGCCCTAAAAATTATCTATTAAAGTAATAGAAGAAATTCTCCATGGATAGGATCAGAAACCCTTAGTGTATTGAACAATAAGAAGATTCTTGTCCTAAGTAGGATGTCAGTTTCTTGAGGGAAGGAGTTGTGACTTTTAAAAACCTCTATATTCTCATTGCCAATTCAATGGATAGAATAGTGGACCTGGAGGCAGGTCATCTTTTCTGGGTTCAGATCTGGTCTCAGACACTTAGTAGCTAAGCTATATGATCCTGGACAAGTCACTTACCTCTCTTTGCCTCATTTTCCTAATTTTTAAAATGAGCTAGAGAAGGAAGAAAATCCCAGTTGCCAAGAAAATCCCAAATGTAGTCATAAAGAGTTGAACACAACTGAAATGACTAAACAAAAACTATTCTAAATGCCTTGCATATAGGTAAGTTGATAAAAATGCTTGTTGTAGCAGGAGGCTATACAAAAAATATTGATCTTGGGATCAGAAGATTTGGGTCCAAAATCCAGATTTGTCTTGTGATAACGGATATAATTTTAGATAATTTACCACTGTAAGTCTTCAATTTCTCATCTTCAAAAAGAGTGGATTGGACTCAGTGACCTGCAAGGATTCTTGAGGCTCTGGGTCTATGAGCCTATGAAAATCTCCAAGTCCTATGTCCTTTTTACCCCCATGTGTGGCTGTGTAGTAATTAGGTCAATAACTGTAGTCCATGCTAAGAACACAAGTGGGTGGAAGAGACAAGTGCTAGCAGGAGTTAAGAGGAGGGAACTGAAACTTCAAAGGTACAAAATCCACTGGTGATTTTTTTTTATGGGATTGGGGTATTCAGGGAAGACATTACAGAGAGGGTGGGATTTGGGTTTCAATATACTGTTGGAAGGATGCTATTTATACAATACTTATAATAAAGGTGATGATGATGATGATGATGATGAATAGCATATTGGAATCTGAATGTTGACTTTGTAGCATTGTACTACTAACTAGTACGGAAGGGTTACTTCTCTCTTTTAGGTCATTCCTTAAATTATGTCTCTAGAACAGACCTACACAAAATATGGCCCATAGGTCAAAGGATTTGGGGAGGCCCATGAAAAATATAGGGCATCTGCTTTTTGAGTTTTACGGTAGTGATTAAGGTAATATTTGCCCAGGCTGTCCTATGATATTATTATGAAAATAAAATAAATGTTGCAAAAGCGAGTGCTGTCAAAACTGGAAAATGCTATATAGATTTGTTTTCCAAATGAGATTACTTGTAATTATTCCCCAGCTTTGACTTTTATGATGTCCTTCCGTCATATAGGCAGCACAGTGTAGTTGGAGGCACACTAGTTTTAGAGACAAAGATGTAATTTCAAAACCTGGTTTTACTTCTTAATATCCATGTAACCTTGGGTAAGTCAACTTAATCTCTATGGTCCTCAGTTTCCTTATTTATTAAAGGAGGGTTAAGATAGATGATCTCGAACGTCCTTTCTAGGTTTAAGGTTGTGGTCTTTTCAGTCATTAATCTCTCATCCTTAGGGATTTTAAACTAAAAATGTATTGCCAAGAAGGATTTTTTTTTAGGAAGGAATGTTTTTAAAAAAAGAATATTGACGCATACAAAAGTATAACTGGAACAAAATTTTGAATTATTTTTGTTTGCATTCTAAAGGATGGCAGAAGTTGAGATTCTTCACTCTTTTTCTGTCCTAGATTCTATTCCAGTGATAAAGGATGGGCCTTGACTTATCCTGTGTGGAAAAGATTCCATAAAATTAGTATAATTGAATATTATCCAAACTCAATAACCTCAAATGTCAGTTGACATGAAAGATCCTATTTGAACTAAATCCAGAACGTAAGTAGGTTTTTTTTTTGGTTTTGCACCGGCAATTCTTCATCTCTCCACAAAACACCAGGCCTCAAAGGACTGAACAGTCTTGATTTTTTTTTCCTTGTGGCAGATAGCATACTAAGGAATGGAATTTTGTTAGAAGCAGCACTGAATGAGGTTCATGAAATTTTTCCTTTAGCCTCAGATCCACAGTTAATTACCCATGTGAATTGACCCTTTGCATGCTATGATTACTTGATTACATTTGACATGAATTTTGTAATCATTCAAAAGCACATTCACGTCTGTAGTCTTCTTTAATCTGAACTCATCCATTTCATAGACCAGAATTCTATGGTTCAGATAATCACGTAGAGAGTGATTTTTATTTAATTTTGTCTCAGTCTTTGCATTATTTTGAACATGGCAAGGACTTCATAAATATTTGTTGGATTAGATTATACAGTTTTCGCAAAATTAACATAGCACATTAGTGACAAATCCAGAATACGATTCAACTCTTCTAACATTCATCTTGTTGCTTTTCAAGCCAGATCAAGGCAATCAAAGGCTAATAACATAGCACTTCAATGTCAAAGCACTTTACTTATCTGGTCCTCACAACAGTCCTGTTGGGCAGGTACTATTATTATAAACCCATTTGTTATTGATGAGGAAACTTAGTCTGAAGAAAGATGAAGGGATTTGCCTACTGTCACACTAAGAAGTGTTGAGTCTTCCTGATTCCATATCCAACACTCTATGCCTCTCTACTACCAGGCTGCCATATGTCAAAGATAGAAGACTGTATCACTAGCAATTCCTCATAATGCTTTAGAATCACAAAATGCAAATACTTCTCAACAAATAATCTGCCAAGCTTGGGGACCATAGACAGGAAGCCTTGCAGAGGTTGTCTTCTTTGCCTTGAGGGAGTAGAGAAAGCATTGCTAGATTTAATGATATTAGAAAATTTTGTTTAGGGTCCCAGAACTCTATTGCTTACCTGGGAAAATATGAAAATAAATTGTAAACAAACCAAGTTGAGGATGTCATGTGCTGAAAGTCTCTGTATTTATTCATTCTATTATTTCTTGGGAGCAATTTGGTTGAACTAGTCCTGAATAAAAGCCTCTTTTACCCTGTTTTCAAGTCAAGCAAGTGTTTAGTAGTGATGTCATGTTTTCTCCCATTAAAGTCATCTTTGTATGCCTTGTTCTGGCACAAGAGAAAACTTGGACTCTCATAGGCTATGCCAGGGAACATAGACAGGTCCTACAAAGATTGAAAGACTTCCGCTGGCAAATGACCAAGGTTCCGATGATCTTAAGACTAGTTAATAGAAAGGCAGCATGAGAAGGCTGGTCCCCAAATTTTATTTTCTGGCTACAGATACTTATGAAGAGCACCTAAATGCTAAGGTGGAGAGAAAGGATATTTACTCTGAATAGAAAAGGCTGGGATTGGATAAATGATATAGGGTAAAAAAACAAAGCACTCTCATAAGTGGAGTGGACTGTTTTGTTAGGGAAGGAATTCTACATCACTGGAAGAATACAACCAAAGATTGAATGATATTGACCTATTAGGGATGTTAGGAAAGAGATTTCTGCATTGTGTAGGAGGTTGAATTAAATTAGGGTTTTTAATGAACATGTGGTCCAAGTATAGATTTCACAGGGTCCATGAACTTAGGTGGGAAAAATATAACTTTTTTTGTACTAATCTCTAATGAAAATTTAGCATTTCTTTCAATTATAGTTCTGACATTTCAACTAGTTCTCTAACCTCTTTTTAGCCTCATTGCCTCAGTTTCCTCCTCTGTAAAATGAATTCTATAAAGCTGAATTTAATGGTCTCTAAGTCCCTTCCAGCCTGAAATCAGATTCCTTCTCACCCTATGACTCAGGAGTTCTACTTCATAGGTTTGGTGAGCATTGGTCTTACTCTCAAATAGAAAAGAAAATATCTAAGACACATCTTCAAAGGGACTGTGTTTTCATTTATCAAAATCCATGAAATTCTTTTGCTGGTGGTTGCTACAGGAAAGAATGAAGACTTGAATTGATTTACTTCCTACTCAGGGTAGCCCTAGGTTTTTTTTTTTTAATTTTAATTGTTTTTCCACTTAGGGAAACAAAACAGACCCCACAAATAAATTGCAATAGTTGACATAATTAGGATCCATTTGTATTGTTTTTTGCATAATACACACTTCCTTTTCATTTTTTCCTGGAAGGATGTAGTTCAGTGGAGTGCACTTAGAGATTTTCTTTCATGTCCTTTAGGACTATATTTTGTTCAAAATATTCCCAATAATTCCAAATTATTCCTATGTGGTAAGTCAGAGGTAAAAGAAAACTTGAAAGGAGAGTAACTTCCACTGTGATTAGTTGGCAGGCAAGCACAGAAACCTGAACAGGAGTTCAGAGGACAGAGTACTTCAAACTGGAATTGTCTCATGGGTTTCTAGAGGATGTGAGGTCCTAACATGTCATTAATATTGAGTTGAATAATCTTTACATTTATAAACCTGCCATTTATACAAAGAGGCAACCTTAAAAAATAATTTTTGCTGTTCTCATTTTCCCCCCTCTGGGTTTTGACTTGCTGGACCAGGCACCCCAAATAATGGAGCCATTTGTAGACAATGACTTTAAATAGCTCTTTGGGAAAACAAATAACACATTTATTTGTATATCAAGGGCTTAGGAGCCCACTGAAGACTTTTAAGCTATTATACTGGTAAAGCTAATTATTTTTTTCCTGAGTGGAACTGCTTTATTGACTTCTGCAGTCATGTTATTAATGAATTCTTAATGCGTTCTAAAACAGCCAAGTGTTGTGCTAGCACAGAAGGCCAGAGAAATAACTTTCCTTTATATCCCACACATGAAATTTAGCATAACCTCCTTGCTCTATTTCTACCACATAGCAAATTATAAATGACTAAAATCATTCATATTTAGAACTCCAAGGTTTTTCAGACTTTGATGACCTTCCATTTAGACTTAATGGTCATTTCTGTTCTTTCTGGTCAACCAATAGCTAAATCAACAAGCATATATTAAATGCCAGGACCATTGCTAAGTTCTATGTAATATTTGAATTTTACTCTCTGATTCATTAAGATATTGATATTATCCCACCTAAATCACAACTTTACCCTAACCAGTTAACGATTTCCCCTGTATGCTCACTCTCCACACCCCCATTTCAAACCTCTGAGTTCTACTTATCCTGAAAGTTCAGCTAAAATTCTGCCTCTACCATGAAATCATTAGCACCACTCCATTGTGGTGCTAAAAACCTTTTTTTCTTTTCCTAAACCTTGACAGCATTTATCACTCTAGGATCACACATTTAGAACTAAATGAAGACTTGGAATTAGAACTCTAGACTGGAAAATTTGCGCAGACAAGTTAAATGACTTGTTTATAGTCACACAAGTAGAAAGATACAAATCCAGAATTTGATTCAGCTTGTCTAACTCTAAATTTAGCATTCTTTAAACCATTCCATACTACCCATATATTACTTGTTTGGCACTTCTACCATTTAACTTCTCATATGTATGTATTGTCTATCAAAGTCTTAGGGGTGTTGCAGTGGTTGACAGTAGGTTCGATACCTGGGTCTAGTGGAGGGAGTGGGGTTTTGGCCAGTTTCTCTGACATTCTATGGCAGACAGAAGTAGAATAACCATAATGGCTCAGTTCTGAGACAAGCCAAATATAAAGCAAGGTAAAACAAACAAATCAGAGTTGACTTTTCGGCTAACTAACGATTGGATTTGCTTAGCTGATGCTTGTTGTCATTTAGTTCATTAGTTATGTCTGACTCTGATCCTATTTGAGATTTGCTTGGCAAAGGTACTGAGGTGGTTTGCCCCTTTCCTCTCCAGCTCATTTTAATAGATAAGGAAACTGAGGCAAACAGCATTAAGTGACTTGTCCAGAATCACACAGCTTTTAAGTTCTGATTTTAATGCAGGTCCCTCCACTCCAGGTCCAGCACTCTACCTGCTATGCCATCTAGCTGCCTGATACTTGCTCTGGTTCCCTTAAAAATGCCCTCCCCAGCTAGATCACAAGACCCTTGAGGTGAGGAACTCATATTTTAGAATACTTCGTACATAATATTCATCAAATATTGTTAGACAGAAAAGGAAGCTTTTCAATTCACAGATTATAGAGGATCAAATTCTCCATTTATAATTATGAATTCCTCTAGGAACTATATACCAAAGTAAGTTAATTAAATTGTAATTGGCCTTAACTGACACTATATTGGTTATTAAATCCTTAACCTGAAGGCTAATGTTACTCAAAGGGACATATCAATCCTTTCAGACTTTGAAAATTCAAAAGAATGGCAAATAAATCATCTATGAATTACCCACCAACAGAGAGGAGCTGCAGAGCAAGTAGGGAAAGGGATAGATCTTGCTGAAAGTATCAAGAGAATTCTAAAATGGAACTTTTGATCCATTTAGTTGAATGATGGCTACCCGCTTTGTTCATACAATTTATGTGTATATCATTTGGGAATTGTCATACTGAGATGCTCAGTTTGGTTGTACAACCCATAGTAGACAATATTTGGACAGAAGGCTCAATTTTGTCAGATCCATTTTCTATTTTTCACTGCAAATAGATGTTATTTTCGCTGCCCTGTAGAAAATCTCTTCCATTCTCTCTCTTGTCAAGCATGTTGTTTTTCTATTTTCACCTCAAGACAGAATCACAGAATTTTTGGTTCATGTTAGCTCTTCAAGGTTTAAAAGTCCTTTCTCCTCTGCTCAATGGCTTTTGGTAGCACTATCATGGGGAGACTGCTTGCTCAGCCATGCTTGGCAGTATTGTAATTAAAATAGACCCCAAGATCTTTTCAAATTGTCAGAAAAATAGTGGGCCACAAATAGGTCATGTTGATTGGACCAAAGTGGTAGCTTTCTTTTTTATATTAACTTATTTTAAACTTAAATGCATAATGAGAAAGGAAAAATAAATGTATTATAAACTTAAATACTAAAACAAACACAAAATAAGGAAGAAAACATTGTCATGTGCATATCAGAGCACAAGAGAAGATTCAAAATATACAGCAATGCATTTCTGTTTCAACAAAGACTATACAATAAATACAACACATTTTGTTCAGAGCTTTGTTTTGTTCTCTGCTGTGTAGTTTTTACTTTGTTCTTTTTCCCCCTTTCTTCCCAGTAGGCTACAATTAAGTGTGGATACACACACACACACACACACACACACACACACACATACATGGTGTGTGTTGTAGTTGCCTTAATATTTTCATTAAACAATGACATCCTCTAAAATGAATGCAGCATTCTCTCTATCAGTCTACCACAGACAGATTATGTAAAAGCTACCTACATCTAGATTCCAGGGAAATCAATATTTTTAAGGACAAGAGAAGGATTTGTGAAAATTCCCTTCTATCTCCAAACCCATAAACTTACAAGTTCTACTTCAAAGTGTAGCATTACCTGTCTTTGTCTTTACTCAACTTCTTTCATTTGTAAATGAAGGAGTTGGACTAGATTATACCATAGGTTGATATAAATTGTGAAAATCTCTGGAAACACAACAAAGTACTTTAACCGCTGCCCCCAACCCTCACCCCCACTTCTCCCTGCCTCTCAATTGGTTATCTAATTGTAATGCTAATTGTATGCTATATAGTGCAATGGAGAGGGCTCTGGACTTAGAATCAGAAAGATAAGAGTTGCTTCTGTTGGAAAATTCCAAAAGTGGAATCTTACACAGGAATGAGCTTTATTAATTTTATGTTCATTCTTCTTGAAGGAAAGGGTCATTCCTAATAGGCTCCTACATTTATTTAGACTAATACAAGTTTTTTTATACCCTGTTTCCAACATTCCAAGGGTCACCCCAACCTATGTGCATCTGCCACATTTCTAATTTTCTTTATAGAATGATATTATATAAATTCTTTTAAAGGAATTCCCTTAATTGATACAGTCTTTCTGGTGTCAATCTGAATGTTTGGTTAAAAAGGCAAACAGGCTAAAGATATTTTAATTGAATGAGTGGTAAATACAATAAGATAAGAGAGTTGACAAAGTGTCAATTGAAGTTTTTCTTTACCATTAACATGCCATGATATAGCATGTGCCCATAGGTATTAAGAAAAAAAAAATCTCATTATTCAAAATCATGTCTTGGGTTAAGGTTCTCCTCTTTAGTGGTCATAAAGAGTGCTCTTAAGTCAGCCTCATCTGGCCTTGTTGACACAGGATGAGTTGACACTCTGTTCTGAGTTTACCTAGAGAACAAAAAAGCTGTTAGGTCCATGCTCTTCTTTTGGTTAAGTGCAGACTTTCGTCTTTATTTAGGGTTCAAAAATGATATTAAATGATTATCACTGGTATTACAGTTATTCTATATCTTCTGTGGAAACATAAATTCAATTCATTTCTTACTTCCTTAGACACTAAATAGTTGCAAGACTCTTGGGAAAGTCACTTAACCTCAGTTTACTCATCAGTAAGATGGGGAAAATAATAGCACCTATTTTATAAGATCATTTTGAGATTTAAATAAAAGAACATAGTAGAGTGCTTTGCAAACACCATAGAAGCATTTACCATTTGTTTTATCCTTCTTCTTTCCTTCAAAAAATCCTTTATTAGTAATCTCTAATCTTGGCTGTCTAGCTTTAGTTAAAGGCCCTAGGGTCCAACCCAATTTTGGAAACAACAGCCAAGCTATCATACGCAGGCATGTGACACATCAGATAATATATATCACTCATTTACCTTCTTATACCTCTTCCTCTGAAATCCCTCAAACTGTTGAAGAAGGAAATGATCCCTTGAAGTGGTCTCCAAGGGCTACTATGAAGCTCTAGCTGGTTAGCAGTCATACAGACTTTTCTCTTTATAGTATGATGATTTCCCTCCACAAAGTCTTCCTCCAACAGCTTTTTACAGTGTTGAGGAGACCTTATTTTATTAAGAATTATAAATGGAATGCAAGCTCAGAGAGATTTTTATCAACCATTGTGGAGATGCTTAAGTATGAGCCCAGCAAGGAACTGAGTGTGCTGTACAAGGACCACATGGCCGCAGCCACGCATGAATAAAAATGATAAATTAAATTTCATATTTATATAATATTATATTATATACTATAACATAGTATATAATATAAATTCTCTCTATATAAGAAATTATAATACAAATAAATATAAAAATATAAACATATATATATAAATTATATATATATATATATATATATATATATATATATATATTTATCTTTGTCCTTTGATTCTGTAGTGACATTGTCAGAATGCCCTGAAAGGTGACAGTGGATGCTAAGAAAAAGATAGTTTTTAGACCAGCATTAAATGCTTAACTATTGCTCAAAAGATAATTTCCCTGCATAGTGACTAGTGAATGAGCATATCACTGGTGGAATTGAATTATATCCATCTTCAGATTCTTATCATCACTGAAAACAGAAGACTATAAATAAATGGCAGGAAGGCCCATGGACTGCCTTGGTAAGACAAATAAAGGAATTCATAGAATTAAAATTATTATGCCTCAAAGGACAGTAAGAATCATTTCTTGAAGCATTTGGTCATCTCTCTCACATTGCACATAATAAGAATTTACAAGATCAACATAGAAATAATTGCAGATTCCTTGCCAAAACCTGTGATAGGAGGTAAAGAAATTATTAAAAGAACTTATCTTGAACTTCCAAATTAAATAAACATATATGTTAAAACTAAATGGTTGATGTCAATCCAAAGATTTTCAGAGGACAAAACATAATTGAAGTCAGGGACGTGAAAGATTTAAAGATGATACCATGAGTTTTTGCTCTAAGAAAAGTGATAAATTGTTCGACGTGGTGAGCACTAAATAAATCATAAAATGAAATTTATCCTATTTAAACAGATATGAAATGCTTGGTTAGTGATGTGTTCTACCTCATAGAAGCAAAGGTAAAAATGAATATAAAACCAAAAGAACAAAGAAAGTGAAAATGATAAAGGATAGAGTTGAATCAGCATTAACCTACTCTATTGAAAAATAGGCCCAAAATGCAAGAAATATATTAAAAAACAGATATGAGCATAGACTGTTATCATTCACTATAGACTATATCACTATTGTCATTTACTAAGGATGTTTTAAAAGCTGGTGCTCAATCAATAAAACAAGGAGACCAAAAGAGCCTAGAAACCACCACTGGTAGTGACTATCCTTGTCAAGTAGAGCCATATGATAGCTAGTTTGGTTTATTATAAGATTGTTTGGAAGACCTCAGAGAGAAGAAAGTGGAAGATCGTGGACATTAACTCATAAAACAGTGAGAAGCAATGGAAGTGAAAAACAAGTCTGCAGATTTGTTAGTAAGGATTTTTAGGAAAGCTAAGTAAATTATCCTGAGGACATTTAAGAATGATACTGCAAAGTGTACAGCAAACAAATGAAAAAAATGTGAAATATATTTTGAGATTTTTATAACTTTTTTTCCTGCAAAAGATGGCAGAGTCATCACATTTGAATTTTTCGTATCAAGGTTCTCAATGCAGATGTCTCTGGCAATAAAGGGAATAAAGACAGGCACCATCACCTGACTACACCAGTAATAAATAGAGGAAGTCTGTGTTGGCAGTGACACAATTTTGAAGACATTGAAGGATTAGTTTTCAAAGTATCTAAAAGAGGGGAAAATATCAAAGATTTGGAAAAGAATCTTCAACTTTACTGTTATCTTCCCCCTCCCTTCTCCAAAATGATGACTAAGAATGTTAATTAACTAATGGATATGTCAGATTTTCCCAAACATACAAAGCTATTTAAAGGGGGTGGTCTACATCTAGATCAGATCATCATTTTTTCAATTAAAAGCACTTTATTTTTTGTTTTTATGTAGCATTTATTTCTCCAGGAAGCGTTTTAAAGAGTGGCTGTTATGATTCATTACTGGGAAATGTAAATGAGGGAAATACATAAGTAGGGACATGACACCATGAATCTGACCAAGTTCCTCCCGTCTACTCCACCTCATCCTTCTGGGGGGGCTTCCAATCTGGCTTTATTTGGTAGCGGTTCGTTTCTTCTTTTATCTGATTTCTGTCTTATGGTTGGTCTTCTGAAGCAGTTAACACTACTGGGTTCTTTTTGGTTGTTAAAGTTTTTGATGGTGAAATTATCTTTTCAATGGCACATAAGAGATTTCATCCTTTCTGAGCCAAGTTTCCTTATCAATAATTCTTTTACTAGCCATATGACATACAAGAGAGAGAACTGGATCTGGACTTAGAAAACTTCTAGTTCTGAATTCCATCCTGGCTTACTAGCCATGTGATCGCAAGCACATTGCTCCCTAGATTTCAATTTCTTTATTTGAAAAATGAGAATATTAATACCAAGAGAATCTGCCTTGAGGGATTATAGAGAGAAGCAAATAAGGCACTTTTAATAAAGAATTTTACACATCTTAACATACTGTTCAAAGCCCAGCTATTATCGTTGATCTGAATGATGTTCTCTCCTCTGTGATTCCCTTATATTATTAAACAAATTATTGAACTAAAAGAAACTGTATACTTTTTTTTATTCAATGGATTTTAGAGATGGTCAGAGACTTTAAAGGCCTTCTAATTCAATTCTATCATTTTAAAAATCATAGAGTGGAGATCCAGAGAGGTTAGGTAATATTCTCATGGTCATGTAGTCAAATTGATGTTAGAACTAGTCTTTAAGCCTACATGTCTTGATTCCAGAGGTCATTTTTTTAACTTTACCTTATTTATTGCTTCTTATCTTCAATTACAGTAGATATCTAATTCTTTCTTCACCCCAGGGTGGTTATTTTCTGTTTTTTTTTGTTTTAATATGACATACAAGTGGAACCTAAATGGATAATGAAAATAATATTTTTATTATGAACAACTAATGATATTTTTATCACTTTTATAACACTTTAAGGTTTGCAAAGTGCTTTACTAATTTTATTCTCACAACAACCCTGGGAGGTGGGTACTGTTATTACTTTGCAATGGTAATTGAGGAAATTAAGGCAGTCAGAGATTAAGTAATTTGCCCAGGGGTTACACTGCAAGTAAGTTTCTGAGCCAGGATTTGAACTCAAGGTAAGAAAAATAGGAGTTATAATTATTTTTTAGTTATGTAACTGAGGTTTCAAAGATTAAGTGATTTGTCCAGGGTCATACAATTAGTGTCATTTAATGGAATAAGAGTCTAGTTCTTTTTGACTATAGGTCCAATGCTCTACTTATCTTGCTGTCTCTCCATTACATTGGTCTTGATATTTATAACAATTTCAGCTTTTTTTCTCATCCTTAAACTAAATAAGAATTAGCGGATTTATTCAGATCCTAGGCCACTGACACCTCTATATTTACATATGTGCTTTACGCCTTTCACTATGAAGGACCCAAAATATCAAGTGGCTATGCTTTCATTGTCACCATCTCAAGTGACCTGCCCAGTGAGAGAAGAGTGGTCAAGGAACATGGCGTGAATGAACAGATTTCCCCCTCTACTTTCAAGATTCCCATTCACCTCCTCCCTCCCACACCCTCCCACTTATTCTGGTTGTGAAGATTTTTGGAACGGGAAACTTTGAATGGACTTTTTGTTTGCTTAACGAGATTAAGTTTTCATCTTTGTTTCAGATGTAGACAACCACAGAAAAAACTTGTCAGTGCCCAATACCCTTTAAACTCTTCCTTTGTGGTTTACAGTCCCTATCTGGAGACAGATTAGATCAATACCCTTATCTCTTTCTGTATTTATTATTAAGCATGCATATTTCATTAGAACTCCAGAGGGCTGCGGTGAATTATTATGTGAAAGAAAATCCTTGCTTGCTATATATAAAATGTTAAGAATACAGATAGGCGTGGGGAAGAAAATCATGCTGTTCTCTGGGTTTCTCTGGACTTGCTTATATTTGTTTGCATGACAGATTGAAAGCATTTTGGATCTCCTGAAAAAAAACAAAAACAAAACTGCAGTGGGTCAAACCCATTTTGGTTTGTGGAGTTTGTGGACCATGATTCTCCTGTGCAAATTAAACCAAGAGCTAAATGGGATTTCTGACTTTAAGTCATGGTAAAGCCCCTGGTAGAAATGTTGCCATTGCTGACTAGGGAATAGTGACAAAAACAAAATGGAGCCAAGCAAAAAAGACTGAAGCCAAAGGCACCTGTTCTGTGTTCTAAAGAGTTTGGCACCTTCGGCTAGGTATAGTCTTAGGGAAGAGATGTCCATCCCATCCCAGTCAATTCTCAGAAAAAGAGACTGACCTTCTTTGTGGGAGAAACTCCACTCAGGGTCTCTCCCTATTTGGGTCACTGATTGTACAAAAGGGTTTTCATTTCATTAAATATTTGAATCTAGAAAGCCTCTGAGTTCTAAACTAAAAGGAGCAATGGGCAGAAATTATTAACCTTGGAAATAGGGATTTCAATGTCCTTAAGTGGGCATCAGGAATCAAAAAGACTTATCTTCATGAGTTCAAATCCATCGTAGGACAATTTCTGTCTGTGTGACCTTGCACAAATCACTTAACCCTGGTTGCCTCAGTTACCTCATCTGAAAAATGAACTGGAGAAGGGAACAAGAAACCACTCCAGTATCTTTTCCAAGAAAATTTTTAATGTTGGACATGATTGAAACAATTGAAGAACAAGAAGGTTAGAGTGGGCTACATAGAGAAGGATTTAGTTTTCTATCCCTGGAGGTCTCCAATGAAATGCATTCCCTCCACATCCCCACCTCCTAGTTTGCCTGTCTTTAAATCTAAGCTAAATTCCTACCTTCTGCAAGAATCCTTTTCTAAATCCCCTTAATGTCGATGCTTTCTCTCTAATGGTTATCTATAATATACCCTGTATGTATCTTGTCTATATAAAGTTCTTTATATGAAGGCTGTCCTAATGGACTATAAGTGGCTTGAGAACACACAGTTTTTGCCTTTCCTTGCATTTCCAGAATTTAAAATAGTGTCTGGAGCATGTTAGGTGCTTCATAAATGCTTGTTTAACTTGACTTCAAACTCTGTGATCTAGTAACCCAAATTTTCTATCTCCCCTTGTATTTAGCACAGTGTTTTGCACAGAATAAATAGTAACTTTTAATTATCTGATTTTCTGGCTTATTTTATTTTAGTAGTACAAGTCGCTTTACTATCTCAGCAATCATTGCTGGCCTTCCTTTGTAAAACACACTTACATGAAAGAAGTTAGGTGGCTCAACAATTATGGTGCCAGGATTGGACTCAGGAAGACCTGAGTTCAAGTCCTGTCTTAGACATTTACTAGTTCTGGGACCCTAGGCAAGTCATTTAACCTTTGTCTGAAATTTCTTAACTGTAAAAAAGGGGACAAGAATATCATCTACTTCCCCGTATGTGGTTTTAAGGACCAAATGAAATAATATTTGTAAAGTGTCTGCCACATAGTGGGCACTTATTAAATGTTTGTCTCCTTCCTTCTGAACTTGCCCTCACCTATCACAAAAAAGAATGTGCACCTTTGTGTTGTTATATGTCTTCTCAAATGCTATTGGAATAACACATTGTAAAATTTTAAAAATAAAGATTTCATTTGGAGTAAAAGGTGGCAGTAATCATCTCATGTTTCTAAAGTCAGAGAAAGTCCTGTGACAAATGTTTTGTGGAATAAGATGTTGCTCATCCCATCCCAATCAGCTACAGCTACTGTGAAATCTA
Organism: Potorous gilbertii; assembly: GCA_028658325.1. Lineage (NCBI taxonomy): Eukaryota > Metazoa > Chordata > Mammalia > Diprotodontia > Potoroidae > Potorous > Potorous gilbertii. The sequence continues at coordinate 513,689,255 of CM053769.1, forward strand.
TAACCTGAATTTTCATAGTCATGCTTCTAATCAGATTTTGCCTTTTTTGTCTGTTTGTTTAACACATCTCACGTTTATCTTTAGCTCTGGCTTTAAGCAATGACAGCCTACTCTCAAGGTTCACTCTCCAGAACAGGTGTTTGTGAAAGGAGGCTTTCTAAAATTGATTACATTTGCATAACAGCTTTTCTGAAAGAATTAAGCAAGAGTCCATGACTTGAGTCTATCAGTTCACACAAAATATTCTAGTTTTCTTTGTGCTTGTGTTTTGTTTTGTTTTCTCTGACATCTGCCATGTTTGTGAAATAATATTTCTTGAGTAATTTTAATAGAACATCATTGTTGTGGGCAAAAAGGAGATAAAAGAAGAATGCTATTGTCATAATCATTTCCAAGTCAATACTGAGTTTTGACTAATGAAATATCAGGAGCTGATGTTTCCCAAGACAATTTGACTCACTTTACACGGTAATTTGAAAAGGGGTGTATCATACTGGCATTTCAAGAGTTCCTTCTTTTCCTCTTCAAGTCCCTGTAAATGTTGCTGGGTATACAGAAGTAAAAATGAAACAGTCCCTGACCTTAGTGTCTTAGAACTTATAAAATAAATCAAGTATGCAGAGGAGGTAGATGTAAAGGATGAACAAAATACATAAAATAAATTTCAGAAGAGTAAGTCACTAGCAATTATTGGAATTAGGAAAGACTTCTAGTAGGAGATGTACTTTGAAGGGAAGGGGAGGGGTTGGCTGATGTAGAGATAATAAAATGTATGTTATTTTTGGTGAAAACTGTAAAAATATTATTTTTTTCAGGCAATCAATTCCGCAAAAATAACTAGTGACCTCATGATATAGTACACTGTTGTCAATTAAAATTTGAGATTCTGAAAACTCAAAAAAAAAAATCCCCTATGGCAGGTGTGGGGAATCTGTGGCCTTTTAGGTTTTGGGTGTGGTCTTTTGACTGAGTCAAAGTTTTATAGAACAAATCCTTTTAGTAAGAAGATTTCTTCTGTGAGGTTTGGATTCAGTCAAAGGGCCACACTTGAGGATGTAGGGGGATACATGTGATGTAGCTGCAGGTTCCCCACCCCTCCCTTAGGGTTTAATTCAAGTTTTCTTAACCTTTTTTCTCTCATGGACCACTTTGAAGCAGCCTACTAGAGTTCTTTGGACCTCTTCTCAGAATAATATTTTTAAATATTTAAGGGAAAATACATAGGATTACAAAGGAAATGAATTCTGGTAAAATAAAGTTGCTTCTGATATTTTTGCATCCAAAGATCCTTCGAAATCTAAGCACTGAATCTTGGGGGACCTGTGGAGCCCAAGGTAAGGTACCTCACTTTAATTGGTTATCGTTCTATAGTAAAGCTTAAAGACTTTAAAGCACTTTCAACTCATATATGAGTCTGCTGGACAAGGTTATCCCAGATTTAAGGTACTCTGAGGATATATATCTATACAAAACGTAAAGCCGATCAGTCATCTTTGATGTAATATGACTCCCCATGTGGGGCCATGGGCAAACCAAGCTCTTCCTTCCTCTGCTCCAGAGCCATGAGACTCTGCTCATGCAAGTTTTCTTCCTCTCTTTGAGGGTGTTGGGGACACAGAGTACTGGGCCCTGCCTGATGCAGTTAAAACCAGTTAGTTCAATCCAGTTCAAACAGTTTATTCTAGTTTAAAACAGTTCAATCTAGTTTAAACTATTTACAACTAGTTAAATCTAGTCCAAATCAGTTCAGTCCAGTTTAAACCAATTAGTTGAATATAGTTCGAATCACTTTAATCTAGAGAAGACCAGTTCAAATCACTTTAATCTAGTTTAAATCAGTTCTTATTTGTTGCTAAGTTATTTCAGGCTTGTCAGACTCTTTGTGACTCTCTTTGGAGTTTTCTTGACAAACATACTGAAGTGGTTTGCCATTTCCTTCTCCAACTCCTTTTACAGATAAGAAAACTTGGGCAAAAAGGGTTAAGTGACTTGCCCAGGATCACACAAAGTCTGAGACCAGATGTGAATTCAGGAAGATGTCTTTTTGGCTCCAGGCTTGGTTTTCTATCCACTATGCCATTTAACTTCCTCACCTAGCTACAAATCCATTCAAAACAGCTTAATTCAGTTCAAATGGAGTAAAAAACAAAACAAAACAGTTTTTAATTCGGTTCAAATTAAAAACCATTTCAATTCAGTTCTAATCATTAAAGAAAAAAACTAGTTCAATTTAGTTCAAAGCAGTCAAAACCAGTTCAATCCAGAAAAACATACTTAATCTAGTACAAACCAATAAAATGCAGTTCAAACCAATTTAATTCTATTCAAACTGGCAAAAACTCACATCAGTAAACAGCAGTTTAAATTGGTTTGAATGGTATTAATTTTTTTAACTGGATTAAACTGGTTTAAACTTTTTAAAAACTGGTTTTATAACTGGTTTAAACCTGATTAAACTGGCTAGAATTGCTTTAAGCTTTTTTTGCTTTTTTTCTTTAAAGAAAACTGATTTTTAACTTATTAAAACTGGTTTGAACCATATTGAATTGATTTGAATTGATTTTTCACTTGTTAAACTTGTTTAACTGGTTTGAACTATTTTGAATTGCTGAGAGCCATGATCATTTAATATCACATAAGTCAAAGGAGGAGAACATTTTGAGGAGGGATCTATCATTCGTGTGAAAAGTTAGAGAAAGGCTAAGAGGGAGAACTGAGGGAAGGTTTATTTGTTCCTAATGTTCATAATGATGACTATCTTTAGTAGTTATCTGGAGGACACAATCAGTAGAAACCAAAGACATTTAATAAAATAGCACAGTAAGAAAACAATATAATGTTTTCCTCATAAAACTCCATCAAACTCCATATACTCCATCAAATACACAATCAAAAAGAGTGGAAAAAGGTAGAAAACACATGGGACCATGGCGCACATGGAAAGACACTTCACGGACCCAAATGGAAAGGGACATTCTAATACTAACGGGCCACTAATATTGTTCGGTTGTATCATTGCATTATTCCCACTGGACCTGTTCTCTACTAGTTTCTTGTGGTTTGTGGAACCTTCTAGATGCTTAGTTCTTACTAGGAATTACTTCTTGCTTGTTTCTCATGGTTGCTTTTTGTTTTCTGCTTTTGTAGCTCTGGTCCATGAGGAGATACATGAAGAAAGATTTGTGACTGCTGCTCCAGGTGCCAAAATTTGGACACTGGTGGAGGTGGAGAAATGCCTATATGCTAATAACCATGGATAGGCAGCCTAATCTAAGAGAAGCCCAGTCTTTCCCTGTCTCTTGGATGCCCTAGAAGGGATCGGAAGGTATGGTTAAGAGCAAGATGTTATATCATTTCATAAAGACTTGAATGTTCATGTCATGCAATTCTATAAAGTTATTGAATAAATTATTTTTAAAAGCTTTTCTTTAGATCTGAGATGCCATAGGTACCATTAGAAGGTTCAACAAGGAAGTTGTTATTTTTTCATAGGATGTTGCTGAAATAACAACAGTTAGTTGATAAAACCTTCTTGAGATCAAAACAAATAATGTTATTTTGCAAACCTTAAAAGGACTATATAACTACTAATTTTGTAATTATTATTATTTTAGAAGAACTACTCTGTAGGTCTTACTTTTTAGAGATCTCAACCACTCTTTGCCATTTTGGCTTTCATTATACTCTTCATCAAGAAAAGTAATATCATTTATTGACAGGAAACCAGATAGGATTGGAATCTGAAAAGCTATTGATATCTTTCTACTCTTGCTTTCTTTTATTTTTTCTTCCTATTTTTTCTTCTCTTTTTATTCTTTTTCCTATATTTACAGTTAGTAAAGGCCTTAGAGATCAACCTCAAACTTCTGACTATATAAAAAAGGGAAAAATCAGACTTAGAGAAGATAGGCAATTTTCCCAGAACTGGAATTTGAACTCAGGATCTCTGATTCTAAATCTTCTTTTCTTTTGAGAGCATTTTTCTCCTCATTGGCTTTTTGAACCTGTTTTGCCAATTGAGTTAGCCTATTTTTCAAGGTGCTATTTTCTTCAGCATTTTTTTGGGCCTCCTTTATTAAGGTATTGACCCATTTTTCATGCTTTTCTTGA
>CM053769.1:513693864-513723773 GCA_028658325.1 Potorous gilbertii
GAAATCTCCTTCACTGTGTTGCTGCGCGGCTTCCACTGTTCCAGACTTTGTCAGGAGTTCTTTTTACAGGAAATCTGTGGACTGTGGGTTCGGACCTAGCATAGGTGAGTCTTTCTACTCCGCCATCTTGGCTCCGCCCCCTAAATCTTCTTTTCTTTTGAGTAGGGAAGGACCTTTGATTTCAGCAATGTGGGTAACTCCCTGTGTGGAACTCAACTTTACCTTTAAAAAGTTTAGAATCATAGATTTAAAGCATAAGAGACTTTAGAGGTCATCAATTCTCAGAATAAAGGTAGTAAGTGAAAAAAGTATATTGGGAATGCAGTGCTTTTGATTCTAAATTCCACATGCTTTCTCTTGAGTCAGAATTTCTCTTAGTCTTAGGAAACTGCCTGGGATAGTAAAAGATTAAGGGACTTGTCCCCATGTATGTGTCAGAGGAAAGACTTGAAACGAGTTCTGGATTTTAAGAATTTTGTCCATCCACTACACCATATATCCCCCCTCCTTTTTTTCACAACTATATTGTTTAGATATGTAAGTCAGTTACGGGTAGAGGGCTAATAACAACTTATGAATAGGGTTCTTATTAAGGTAGGATAGAGTGGAGTAGACCTGGGTTGGGAATTCAACTCTTTCTTCACATATTTACTAGTTGTGTGACCCTGGACAAGTTTCTCAAGCTCTTTTAGTCTCAGTTTCTTCATCTATAAAAGGAAAATAACAATAGCCCCTACCTGACATTGTTGTGAGGAACAAATGAGATAATCTACATAAAGCTTTTAAGAAAAACTTAAAAGTTATAATATATATATATATATATATATATATATATATATATATATATATATATACATATATTTGAATTTATTGTTGTTGTTCAGTCAGTCAGTTGTGTCCAACTCTTCGTGATTCCATGGGCCATATCATGCCAGTACTGTCCATGAGGTTTTCTTGGAAAATGACACTGGCATGGTTTGCCATTTCCTTCTTCAGTGGATTAAAGGGAACTATAGTTAAGTGACTTATCCAGGGTCACACAGCTAGATTGAGGTTAGATTTTAACTCAGTTCTTCTTAACTCCAGGCCCAGAGTTCTGTCTACCCCTCTGTATATGTGTGTGTGTGTGTGTGTGTGTGTGTGTGTGTGTATGTATGCATGAGTATATATGCATGTATATTTTACATACATATATATGCACACATCACACATATTATTATTTTAGAGTTGTTATTTTGAGTTGCAATAGAAATAGCCCTCTCCTAGCTAAGCAAAGTTCCAAAGTGTTTGAGCCCCTCCCTCCTGCGGCCCCCTATCTGTTTACTTGTGGCAATGCAATTTAACAATGTTGATCATGATTTATACTCTGCAAAGGCACCATGGGAATGTTGGCACTGAGACTGTGGAATGGAATTTCAGTTGTCAGTAATGCACAAAGCATTTTCAGATTTATTCTTCAGGGTTTCAGCTTCCCCTGGTTAATATATCCATAATGAACAGGTCACTCCATGCTTAGAAAATATTAATAGTGAATAGCCCCAAGAGGAAATTAATCCAGAAACTGCTTTTTCCTCCTTCATACTTCTTCCAAACCAGTCTGCTGTAAAGCAAAGCTCTTTTTATATATCCCCTATGTAAATATTGACTTATGTATTGAAGCAAAGTAAGCTTGGTTGGTTTGGGAAAACAACAACACACCAGCTCAGAAAAGCATTTATAACCAATTCAAATATTAAAGAGCTTAAAAATTCTGAGGAACATTAACATTTGAGTTTTCCAAGCTGTCATTTTGGGGCTGCAGTTATGGATAAGCAACAGTCTGAAAACCATAGTTATTCAACTTCATTTCTTTGATGTATAAATGCATGTGTTCATTTCTGCCAGCAATAAAGTTAATATGTTAGGCATTCATTCTGTTGTTTATGTCATCCTTGGGGAGATGTGCTGGGTTCTCTATACAGTTCCAAGGTGATAGTAAGACTTTAAATTTCATAAACATTTATAAGTGTTGCTAAAATATTCTTGCTAATCATGGGTAAAGATTACTTTAAATGTTTATTCTGATATGTGAATATATATATATATATATATATATATATATATATATATATATATATAACTTAGGAGCAGAAGATGTCATTTTAGTCTTCCTGGGTTTGGTATATGGTCCTGTAATACACCATAAAAATGGAATTAGAACATATTTGTTGTAAAAGTCACAGCTTTTAATCCTGATCATTGCCTTCTTTCCTCTTCTTCTTAAAAAAAGAAAGAAAAAAAGCAGTTCTCTTACACAATGCAGCATTACCATAATAAGAATATCAAGTCATTTGAAGACCTGGGTAAATCTCAGTTGTTTGTTTGTTTGTTTCATGGCTAAGTTAATTGCATTATCCATGAAGTCCAGTGCTATAGACCTACTCCAATGTATTTATAAGGTTGCCACATTCAAATAGACTATTTTGTGTTTCACCTGTGGTGCTATCTTTTTATATGTGGAAGTTACTAAGGACTCAGGTGCCATTAAGGTATACTGTATCTGAAGGAGGATGTCTTGTCCTGGCTCCCCAAGCCTTATAGGAATGCATAGGTGGGTAATACACTGCAAAACATGCATGAAAACAGTCTTTTTGGTTTGATGCACAGAGTTGCATGAGTATGTACCAGTCTCAGAGATAAGTTCTTCCTCTCACTATTTGCTCAATCAAATCCAAGGACAGGTAAAGCTTCTGGGATATTGAACTACTAGACTTCCCTCATAGTATTAACTTTAGGGTCTCACATTTGCACCATCTGTGTTCAAAGATATGGTGAGGGGGCAAACTGTATGAGAAAGGTGGCCATAGCAGTAGCAGCACATATGCTACTGCTTCCTATATTCTTTACTCTTTCTCAACTCTGTAATATAATCACCACTACTCTAGACTTTGAGAAGGGTTTGTTAATGGCTTACTTACTCAGTCCATTCATCATCTTTGTGACTTAGGACTTGCCAGACCATTTTCAGTTCCCTTCTCTGGTTGTCATTCTGTTAGGAGTACTGTGTCCCCTATTACAATAAATGCTTCTTGAGGGCAAGACTATCTTGATTTTGCATTTCTATCCATAGTCCTTAGCATAATGACTAGCATACAATAAATGCTTAGTGCCTGGTACACAATAGTCACTTAATAACTGATTGATTGAAGTGATTGATCAAATGATTAATAGTCATTAATTCTGACTTCTCTATAAAGATTATTTTAATTCTCTCACTAGGAAAGATTCCAGAGGACCTTTGCCAGTCCAATCTAATATATCTGATAAAAGCCTATATAATATGCCAGGCTCTGTGTTGAATACTGAGGATAAAATTTATAATAATTAATAATAATAGACATTCCATGCCCTCCAGAGGCTTAAAAGTTAAATGAAGAGACATATAAAAGAGACAAGAAAGGGAGGAAAAGGTAATGGGATGGGAGTAGGATGGAGGGAAAGAGACATCAGGGGGTATTTGTGGAGTGGAAATCAGGCCGGGCAGCAGATACTACTCTCATTTCCCATCGTAATGCCACCACCTCCCCTTAAAAAAGATCCCATTGCAAATCTACCCAACCCTACCACTGTACTCTCTGGACATTCTGTTCTGTAATTGTCAAATTTTCACCTTAAATCTGCTTCTTTCTTAATGTTCCTATCTTTTGGTACTCACTGAGACTTGACTCTCTCATGATGCTGTTGCATCCCTACCTACACTTTCCAGTACTTATGGTGCATTCGTTCATCTATCCACTCAATGCTTTTGATCATGTTGGGTGAGCTAGAATATTCTTTGCTCTCCTTTGACTCTTCTCCATCCTTCCTCTACCACTATCATCATCTCGAAGTGCTTATGAGCTTCATGAGTTTATGAGCTTCACAATTCCCTTATCTGACTTAATTTTTATCATTCCATCTTTTCCTATGTTTAGCCCTGTACACTTCATTTTCATCATGATATTCAAGACCTCTACTTCCCAGTTCCTTCCTGAGCCATCAGCTATGTATAGACTGTATTGTTCCTTGCCCATCTCAACTCTTTTCTCAGCTCAATTTTTCATTATCCTCTATACCACTGATTCTCCAAGTGTGGTCTGAAGACCCTCAAGGGTCTTAGAGAAAATTTAAAAGGGTCTACAAGGTCAAAACTATCTTCACAATAATATTAAGATGTTATTTGTGTATTAAAATATTCCTACATTTTCCAAGTATGTATTTGTGTGGGGTTGGATTTTCTTCAATATTTTGTTATTCATGTAACAAAATTTCAATATTTTGTTTCACGTCCGACTCTTCATAAATCCATTTGGGGATTTCCGGGCAAAGATACTAGAGTGTTTTGCAATTTTCTTTTCATTTTATAAATGAGGAACTGAGGTCAACAGGGTTAGTTGTCTTGCCCAGGGTCACACAATTAGTGTCTGAGGTCACATTTGAACTCAAGAAGATGTCTCTCTGACTTCAGGCTTAACTCTCTATTTACTGCACCACCTAGTTGTCTTTTCTTCACATTATTCAACCAAAAAACATAGTACGACAGACTGAATGTACAAGCAATATAGTTATCATGTATTGAACCAGACCTTAAAGAAATTTGCAGTATATGTATGTATATATGTACATTTTTTTTATAAAATATGTTACTTATTTTTAACATATAATAGGTTTATTATCATTAAAATAAATCAATAAGCAATTGCTAACTTATTAGCGTTAATTTTTAACATTATAGACATCAATAAGTACAATCCATATAAACAAAAGCTATTGAAGGGGGCTTAATTTTTAAGAGATTCTTAATAATTTCTAAGAGTATAAGGAGTCCCGAGACCAAAAAATGTAAGAACCACTGTTCTTTCCTTTGTCCCCTTGTTCTGTTGAGGGCCATGTCTTGTCAAAGACTTACCTTTAATTATGACCACCATTTGGATCCTTTGGCTTCTATTCATGTGGTCCTGAATAAAGCAGGAGAATTTCACAAAACTCTTCCAACTAGCATCCCTAGAAATTTATATCAGATAATTTCAACTGGGTGCTCACCGCAGTAAAGCAATCCTTTAAAAAAAACCCTAATCAATTTGTTATCCCATGTACCACAACAACTATTGCAAACTTTTTAGTCTTCCTTCAAGCCTCTCGTGGTAGGCATTGCTCTCTCCATTCTTAAGCCAAGGACCTTAACTCTAACTTAACCAGAAAACAAATGGAGGTATGCCAAGACAGATCTCTTTTCCTCCTCTCTTCTCCTCATCTCACGTCACTCAGATTTATACTCATCATCTCTCTCACCTTTGTCTCACATGAAGAGATGGACTGCCTCTTGCTGAGGCAAACACCTGGATGTTACCCTTAATACCATCTCCCTTATGTTTTTGGGTAGATTGCCCCATTCTTGGCTCTACTTTCTTTCTATTCTTCATTCTCTCCCAATTTATTGATTATTTTCCTGCTGCCTACAAACATGCCCATGTCTCCCCCATCCTTAAAAAACTCTCACTTGATTTGTCCATTTCCACTAGCTGTCCTCCTATATCTCTCCTTTTCTTACAACTAAACTCCTTGAGAAAGTCAGCTACACTAAATGCTCCTACATCTCAACCCCTCACTGACTTTTAGACCACTTTTATCCCCTCGAACTCCTCAACTTACATGGATTACTTCATCATTCACAATTTTTTACTCATTAGGAAGGAAAAAATCAAGGAAGAATTAGAGTGAATGAATGTAATGTAATAAAGTCCTTGGCAAAGTTAGTCTTTTCCAGTGAATTTGGAAAACATTTTCTATTCCTTCCAAGTTTAGGTATTATATCAGGCTTTATGGGGGTCTATAAAGTTACTTAAGACACAGTTCCTGTTCTCAAAGATTTACAATCTAGGATAGGAGATATGAGATGTACACAAATATGCATAATGCGAAATAAAATATGATGTATTACATGCAAGTGATGCATAGTGCAATAGGGGAGGGAAGGATTGCTTTTGGTGACATGATCTGGAAAGCATTCTGGAAAGTGACATTTGAGTTGACACTGACGGATGACAAATCTTCAATAGAGAAATGTCTGTGTGTGTGTGTGTGTGTGTGTGTGTGTATGTGAAAGAGAGAGAGTGTGTGTAGATAAAAGATGCTTCAAAAAGAGGAAGTAGAAGAATGTTTAATCCAGTTTTTGCTGGGGGAAGGGGGAGGTAGATGAAATCATTTTGCAGAATAGTGGAAAATGAAGAAAAATAGGCAAGTTAGAACAAAATTATGGAAGGCCTTGAATACCAGGCTAAGGGATACATCTTTATTTGGTAGAGAGTAGGGGAATCACAAGTTTTTTGAAGAGGGATCTACCATGATCAAAGCAATGATTTAGGGAGATTGATTGACTATGTCTTGAAGGATGAATTGGATAGGGAGATACTGTAGCCTAGGTTGAAACTAAATGATGATGATTTTACTGGCGCTGACTGCCCATCAGAGAACTCAGGGCAAATATTAGATTACAGGGAGAGACTGCTAAGTTGTAAGCATCAGCTTGATCATTGATTATCATTAAATTTTCAATGTGTGTGTGTGCGTGTGTGTGTGACTGTTTATATTGGAAGAAAATGAGGGGGGGATGTAATCTACAATGTGTTAGTATGCGTGTCTAAAATAACCCCTTTTCACCTTCTGATTACACTAAGGACTCTCCTCTCAAAATCTCGTTTTTCTCTATACTGTTAGGGAAGAATTGAACTTATAGATTTAGCATAAGTGCTATAATTGATCTTGGCTAGCTAACTTACTCTTACTCCAAAATAAGACCAGTAGTTGAAATTAAATCCTTTGCATTGAATGGCAGAAAAAAAATGAATTTGGAGGAATTATAAAGAATATTAGACTTATGGAATTCTTAAATGACATTAAGCAGCAGAAATATTTTAGAAAAAAGCAAGTGATTCTGAGTCATTTTTGGAAAATTTTCTGGATTAAGTCATCCCAGAAAACACTGGAAAAAAACAACTGTTCAGGCTGCAATTTTCAATAGAAGTTCTCTGGGTAATTTTAGAAAACGTAATTTAGAATATCTGACATTTTTCAGTGCAACACAATAATGGATAAATGCAAAAGGATTTTCACAGTATGTTTGCTGGCTGAATATGGGATTTTCGTTAGTTACTAAGTTACTTTCTACCTACTGCAAATGTGATTCTGCTATTAAGTAGGTAATTCCCAGTTAGGCCAGACAAATCTTGCTAATTATTTTTAAGTTTAAATAACCAAGAATAAAAATTAATTATTACTGTATCTCAGTGCTGCCATTGGCCAAATTATACTGGTGAAATGATTTCAAAGAGGAGGAGAGGGCTTCTGTATTTATTGGTTATCTTTTCGTCATTGACAATACAATTAGGTGAAGCTTCTGTCTTTGAAGATTGTACAAATTAAGCTTCAAAAGGAGACTGGTTGGAAGAGTTTGCTGTTGACAGGAAGAATAAAATTAGTATTAAATTAGTATCTTCCTTTTTTTTAAAGGAGGAGAAATTTGAAAGTGGTTCTAGGGAAATAGCCAAGAGGAGAGACTGAGTGGCAAGTCAGAACAGCTCCAGGTCTGGTAGTTCTCAGCCAAGGAAGTGGCAAATGAAACAGGTGTGCTTTATGTGAAAAAGTAAGTAAGAGAAGCTTTCATGCATACAGAAAAGGTATAACTTAGCATGTTTCAAGCTCCAACCCTAAAAAAATAACTTGTAAAGTTAAGTATGGAGATATTGGTTTAGCATTGGGACAACAAAGCAAAACAGAACAGAAAATAAAACCAAAAAAACAAAAATAACAAACCACCTAACTGGAGAGATGCTGTGTGAAACAGTTTTCATTTTGGTTGGGGGAGTGGCCAGTCTTTTCATCTGAAGAGATCTTTTAGTCAACTTAAATTACAATTAAAAAAAAAGCTGATGAAAATTGAAATAAAAATGTAAAGGCTAAAAATGTGGAAAATTTTGTCAGAAATGTACATCTATGTTGTTAATGGTAACTCATGATTTTTGTATAGGGGACAGTGGTATAAAATGTGCCCTTAAATCAGTTTGTTTTTTGCAACAAATTCATGTGAGTTAAATGGATGGATGACTTCACATGACTATTATGTGTTGAGGAGTGACAGAGAATCCTAGATGTAAATTCTCATAGGTGAGAATCCTACAACATAAGATATTACTGCTCTAGAACTGCTGGAAAGGCACACTTGGGTTTTAGGATCTGGATAAAAGTGGCATAAATTAATATTTTAATATTTAAATTGCATTATTTTTCAAATTAACAAACACTTAGTTTTTCCCTTCTTGTTTTGCCTGCACTCTATCGAAAAGGAAAATAAAACCTTCTTAATAAATATGCATGGTCAAGAAAGCAAACAATCTCATTGGCCTTTTACAAAAATGTCTCATTTTAGATTGTGAATCTATCATCTCTCTCTCTGGAGGTGGGGAATTTCTTTAGTCATCATTCCTCGGCAATTATGCTTTAACAGTGCATTGATGACAAGTGTAAAAAAAGGTGTTTTTCTTATGCTATATACTATTTTTGTACCAATTGTTTTCTTGGTTTCTATCACTTCACTTAGCATCAGTTCATACAAGATTTTAGTTTCTCTGGAACTGTTTCATTATTTCTTATGGTGAAATTATATTTCACTACATTTTTACACAAAAATTTATTAGGCATTCTACAATAGGAGAGCATTACCCTTAGTTTACAGACTTTTATTCTTATGAAAATTAGTTTCTGATTTTTATTAACTATTTTTGCAATAAGGTCCTAAGCTCAGTTATTTCTAACTAATGAAGAAGTGAGGAGGGAGAGTGGTACAGTGGAAAACATATTGCTTTTGGAGTAAGAAAATTGGTTTATATCTTGATTTTTCTGCTTTCTACCAGTGTGGGAGTAAATCATTTGACTTCTGTAGATCTCAGCATCCTTCCCTGTAAAATGATGGCTTCACACGCTTTAAAAACTCTAGATCTATGATGCTATGATATTATGATTGCAAGAACTTTCAGTACTCTCCAAATTTCAATGCCCAGGGACTAAACATCACTTGTCTTTCCCCAGTTGTTATGAAGATTACCCGGCAAGATAAGATATCCGACACTGAGGTCCTCTCTCAAGCTGAACTGGCAGGTGTTCAAATTCTACTGTAGAGAGCACAACCCAATGGATTAGCCATGTAGTCTGAGTACCAAACCTATGTTTCCTTGAAAGACCAGACAAGCGCTCATATAGAAGGCAGAAGGACAAGGTCTCTCTGAAGAACTTTAGTACTGATTGTGAGACATGGAAGATACTGGCACAGGACCCCTAGCTTTGTGTGCCCATATTAAAGAATGTGCTGTGCCCTATGAGTAAAGCAAAATCTCAGTAGCAGAAAGGAAACATGAAATAGGCAAATCTAGAGATACCTCTGTCTCAAATGTTCAAAAAGACTATTTGTGCCTGACCTATGGTAGGGCCTTCTGGGTTCATATGAGAGTGAACAATGACAGTCTACCTCACTGTATCTTGACTCCAACACCATGATATCATTGGTCCTCTTCAAATATGAAGGATGATCAACAACCTGAACTTGCTGATATATATTACAATATCTGAGTATGTGTGAGAATGGTGCATTCTCAGAGTTGGAATGGACCATATAGTCCAATCTATAGGTCAGTGAGAATTCTTTCTATTTTTCTTTCATTTTTTTAGGAGAGACATATTTTTACCTTATATAAGAACATAGACAACATCATGTCCTTGGACATAATCAAAGACATGAATAGGTAATATGATGAGAACCTACACTTTCACAGTCCTTTTGGTTCTTACTAAATCACACTAATGCTATATTAAAATGGTTACTTCTGAGTCCTGTCCCACCCCCACCTGCTTCCTTCCACACATCCACACACAGTTTGAAGGAAATATTAGAATGATTTGCTCAAGAAAGTCTCTTTCATATCCTTCCCTCTACCCACAACCTAAGCAGAAGAAACACCATTCCTACTTTCAGAATGGTGATTCAGGGACTAATATGTATAGAGATTGTAAGTAAGCATTTTTAAAAAATGGTCTATTATAAATTTTAAGCCACCTTAGAATGGGTAGTCTTTTCTTCTACATCATTTCTTCCCCACTCAGACCCATGTTTCTTATAAACAAAGGAAAAATGATGAAAAAGAGCTTTCTCATAGAAGTCTACTATATGTAATATTGGGCCAAAGGGAACCAACTAGAAAGATGATTAATAATTAAAGTGAGTTAAATGCTAACTTTTCAATACTTGAAGTTTTAAAATCCCTACTTTTCTTCCCCCACTCAGTTATATTAGCAAAGGTATCATATATTCATAGGATTATGCAATTTACATGAGAAAGGAATGTTAAAGATTATGTTGCTCAACTCACTCCATTTATAAGGGAAGAAATTAAGACCAAGAGAAGGGAAAAATGACACAGTTAGTGATTCTATCCCATGCATAGCATCATTGGCTAACCTAGGGTTTAGAAATTTGGGCAGAAAAATTAAAAAAATCTAGGAGATTGAGGATTGTTTGGGAGAGTTAGAATCAATGTGGCTCATCAAGAAAAACTTTCTAGAAAAGGTAGGCTATGGGATGTAATGAAAAGAGATGTCATGGTTAGTCTAAAAAGGGAAAGTGAAGTTACTCTAAGTATGTTGGCCAGCTAACACTTAGATTTAGAAACAGGGTGGAGGAGAACAAATGATAAGAGAAAGTAAGTAAGAATGAATGTTGGTTGAAAAAAAGCAGGGTGAAGAAAACTGGAAAACTGAAGACAATAGAGAGTCTGTATGTAGTCTCACCCCTTGGAAAACACTCCTCTGAACTGAACCTTTCATGGGCTGTGGTGAAAAGAATCATGAAAACTCAGACCATGTTCTGAAACATTTATTTACTGGTGGTGTAAATTTGATTAAGTGATGTACCCTCTCTAAGCTTCAGTCTAGAGAAGGATCTGACTGGATAATTAAATCAGCAGGAGGGAATAGAAATCAAGGTCGAATAAAAAGACCTCAAATTCTGACAAACAGCTTGGATTTGGACAAAATATTAACAGGATCACATTCTACACTTTGATCTTCAGTAAAATCTAATTTATTCTGGTTTACCCATTCGTTTCAGCCATGATGTCTTTGTGCTCTATAGTTATTCTCATAATAGACCAGCCCTGATGGCTGGGTAATATCAGTTTTCTTTCTTTTCTGATCCCCATTTCCTCCATATCCATAAGGGATTGTTCTTCTCTTGTATAAAGATAGTATCAAAACCACCCAACTCTATTTAATTCTAATGTATTTATCAGGTGAGAATACATGTCAGTTATTTACTAGGTGTGAACAAGGCCTGGATATTATCCTGGGTGTGATGGGAAATCTATTCAGATTAGTTATGGTACTTGGTAATTCCCTATGGGAACTCTATGCAACTAAGGAGCTAGTTGGAATTGGAGATTTGAGAGACCAGGAAACCAGGAGAGAAAATTTTACCAATATTTGGACAAGAAATCACTTGCATGGAGAAGGAAGCATCTCAGACTCTTCACAACACCCTAGGCTTGAGAAAGACTCTGTGAACTTCCAGAAAATTTTGAACTATACATCTTTTCACCAATATATTAGCACTGTCTCCATAATTGAGAATCACCTCTTTTACAGGTTAGCAATAGCAACTCTTCCATATTCACTTTCAAATTCTGGAACCATAATCAAATCAACACTATCATTGCTACTGGAAAGAGTAAATTAATCTTCCCCCCTCTGACTCTTCTTACCATTCCAATTATTTCCCAGAGCTACATACCCTTCCTCAGGTATGGTTTTTGTTTCAACATTGATGAATTACCAAGGCACTGGCCTGATCTAGAAATATCTATAATACCAAACCATCCTTCCCCAACTAGGAAGTAAACTACTTGAGGGCAGAGACTGTCTTCTCTCTAGTATTTATATCCTCAATCTTTAGCATGGTGTTTGGCTCATAGTAAAGGCTTAATAATTTTCATTCATCATAACAATAGATTTTTATATCGCTTTAAAGTTTGTAAAATGGTTTTTATAAAGTACCTCATTGGAGCCCTACAGAAATTCTATGAGGAAGTTACTTCTGGAAGTTATTATCCACAGCTGAGTGATAGGTGAAGAAACTGAGGTTCATATAGGATGCCACATGTCTGGGTCACTCAACTAGTAAGTGCTTGGTTAATGACATGGTAGTTTGGGAGAAAGATGAAGAAGCAAACCAGAATAATTTACTTATTTTTGTTGGCCCAGGACTTTGTTGTACTCTGTGTAGAAACATCCTAATGTAGATAATGCCTCTACCCAAACAGATAAATCTTAGTGTTGCTTGGTGTTAAGAAGTCAAGTAATTTGTCCAGTCCAGTCACACAGACAGTCTATGTCAGAAGTAAGACTTGAACTTGGTCAGGTCCTCATGGTTCTAAGGTCTGCCTTTCAACCCCTCTACTTCAATATCTCCAATTATTTTCACTACTTAATTAATTATGATAATGCTTGACTGCAGAAATGCATCTTTTTTTTCTTCCTTTCAAACTCATAAGCATTTTTTCTCTCATTAACCTTTTCTGAAACTTTGGACTTGTTGAGATCCTTGTAGCAAGTTATAAATGATGCATGAAATGAAAAAAAAAGTTACCTGACTAATGAATTTGACATTGTGTTTTGTGCTCTTGTCAGGGTATTGTTGTGACATTTGGGGATTGGTCTGAAATGACCAGAAGCAGTCCTCTCTCTGCCACTCCCCAAACTCAACACACATACACCCTCCAAGGTTGATGTTGAACAAAAGAGAGGTGGCTGAGCCCTAGAGCAGCAGAAGAGGTAGAGTCAAGAAAGTAGGAATTGGGGCCTTGGAGAGCATCCCCATAAGTCTTGACTTTTATGTAATACTTTGTAGTTTACAAAGCACTATCCATACATTGTGACATTTTATTTTTTACACAGTCCTATAAAGATAAAACGTGTATTACTGTCCTCATCTTAGTAAAAAATTGGGAAAGCACGATGGCACAGTGCATAGAATGCTGTAGTGCCAATGCAGTATTCACAGTGCCTGTGGTGGCCATGAATATCCAAGTGCAATTATGAATAGCAAATACGACAAACTCTCCATATAGAAGACAGAACCAGAACATTTATTCAGACCCCAGAATGCCCAATCCATCATAGTAACAAAAATCTATACACAGTAACAATGCAGAGGACAACATCATCCCCAAGCCTTCCCCATGCTAGGCTTCCTACAAACCAGTTCCATTAAAAAAATCACAAACAAGTTCTCTCACTCATGCTAGTCAGCTGCCTGCATCCTTCTAACTCTCACTAGACTCTGACCAAATTTCCTCTCAGTTCTGTTCTAGCTCCACCTCTTCCTGTTCCACTCATTCAACAAACTCCTCCCACCACAGGCTCCATGTGACTGATGTGACTCAAGCTTCCATGGGATCCAGGAAGGTCACATGGGCCTATTAATGAATGGGAAAGATCTTCCCATTTAAATTGCCATTACAAGTGCTAGGTTTAGAGTCATGCCATCTTGAATTTGAATCCTGCTTCAGACCCTTACTATATGTGGGGTCCTGGGCAAATCTCTTAACTCCTATCACTCTCAGTTTCCTTATCTGTAAAAAATAGATTATAATAGCATCTGTCTACCAAGATTGTGAGGATTAGATGAGATAATGTATACAAAGTACTTTGAAGCATTATATAAATATTGTTGTAGTTATTGTTATTTTTCCTCCAGAAGATGAACTTGTGTAAGGGCAGAGAGTCTTCATAGCTTGGTGAATAACCACAATCAAAGACGGAAAAACCTGAATTCTAGTTCTATCTCTGACACATATTGGCTATGTGACTGAGCAAATTAGTTAACCTCTCAGCATTTCTAGGTAACTTTCTATGCTTAAATTTAAGGAAAGTTCTGGCTTGTATTTGTAGAGTGAGTTTAGGAAGGAAAAGGAAAAAAGAAGGAAACAGAAAGAGGGGAGCAGCTAGGTGGCACAGTGAATAGAACACCAGCCCCAAAGTCAGGAGGCCCTGAGTTCAAACTCAATCTCAGACACTCACTAACTATATGACCCTGGACACCCTGATTGCCTCAAAAAAAGGATAGAATTAGTTTCCTTACTAGAAGTGACTTTTGACCAATAAAAGCACCAATCAGATGTAAAAAATAAAATAAAAAGGGCATTAACTGATAAATGATGATGGAGTAGCTGGAACTAGAACTCAGGTATTCTAGTTTAAAGGCCCTGCCACTTTGCCCCACCTTTTCACCATAACTTCCATACATCTAGTTCTACCCTTTCTTTGGATAGATGTGGAGATAAAAGCCACCTCAACGCTCAACGAAATGTGGAGACTTGTCCAAAATCACATCGGAAGAAACAATCTCAGGATCTAACAAAAAAATGGCAAATAATGGGCACAATGTCCAAGAAAGGGATTGTTTGAGTAGGGGAAAGAAGGCAGTTATTTGTTCACAGTTAGTGTGTACCAGCAAAAATGCTTTAACCGCATTGAACAGTGTTTGTGAAGAAGAGGCAGAGGTTGAAGAAAGATATTCTATTCCACGTGGACTCCTCCAACTCCCTTGCTTAGACGGAGATAATAATAAGCCCATGGAGGCATTGAATTATTTCCAAAGGAGATGAGGAACAACATGTCCATCTGAAATAAATCTTCCAACCCTATGGACCTCTAGGACCTTCCCAGAGCGCTTTTGCAGTGAATGCGCACATGCACACACACACACACACACACACACACACACATGCAATATGTATATATATATACATATATATATATGTATATATATATACATATGTATATATATATACATATATATATATATACTAGGAATGATTTTAATTCATGTCTTTAATTTTATGTAAATAAGATTTGAACCTTTTGCTTCATCATTGATTGTTGTTTTGGATTGACAAGGGGATTATGGAGAGGTAGTGTACAAATGTTAATACTCTTTAGGGCCATTTTGATACTACAAAGCAATAGCTCTGTGATCTAAATGATGTTATGTTAAAAGTAAAACTTCATTAAGTTGTCACAAATCTCTGACTGCAAATTCAAATGCATCATGTAATCTACTACCCTAGGATCTTAAAAAGTGGGGAATTGCAAATCCCATTTTATTTTTTCTAAATGCCCTGGAAAAAGTAGCATTTTTAAACCCACAGATGTTTGGAGGAGGTAATAACATGCTTCCATGTTTCATGAAATTGCTGTAATTACAAATAAATAAATCCACCCACAGCAATAACTCAAATTTATAATGGTTCCCCTACCCCTTCCCACATGTGAGTAGCCTGGTAAGTGCTTCTACCTGGGAAAGATGTTTTTCTCTTTAATTCTCTGTCATATAGGTTTTTTCTCTCTAATACATATATATGTGTATATATATATATATATATATATATATATATATATACACATATATATATAATTTCTCTCTAATATATGTGTGCATATATGTATATATATATATATATATTTATGTATATATATATATATATATATATGTAAAATTTAGAGACAGATACCAACTTCTATCACATGAGCGTTCAAAAATTAATTCCAAAGTTGCCCAAGGCTTTGACACAATAAGTCACTAGAGAGGAATTCAGTCAGAGGGTACACACAGAAATACAGACACTGTTAAAACAACTTGTCTTAAAACCCATGTCTGATCACACCAATTTCTGTCTCCTCCCCAATAAACTCCAGTGGCTCCCTATTGATGCTAAGATGAATTGTAGACTCCTTTTTTGTCATTTAAAGCTCTTCATATCTTGATACCTTCTTGCCTTTCAGTCTTCTTGCATATTACTCTCTTCCTTGAAATTTGTGTTCCAGCCTTCCTGAATTTCTTGCTGTTCTACATACCAAACACTCCATCTCTAGCCTCTCTAGACTCATCTCAAGTGTTCCCATCTGCGTGAATCCTTTCTTGATTCCATTCACCCTCTCCAAACTTTATTTTATTCATTTTGTAAATATTGTGCATATACTTATATATGTTCCTTGATGGTAGGGGAAGGTATCCTTTTGGCTGTGTATCCTGCGATTGGTAAATGCTTAATAAATGCTGATTAACTGGTTTTATTATTCCTGTGGACGTGGTCCTCTTCATCTGTGTCAACCAGACTATCTACTCCTTTTTATTCCTGCCTCCTGCTGTCTACTGTGTAGAATCATGAAGGTCATACAAAGGTCATACATAGCAAATTAGCTTTTTCATATACCTAGTTTGAATCCTCAACTTATCTCTCAGATTACAACTTTGATTCTATCAAGTTTCAAGTGACTTCCCTAGCCTCCGATCCATAGTTTTCCTTTACACTGACAGCTATAGATCCAGATGTTAATCCCTTCTTTATGCAGATCATCTGAACAAATATCAGATTATACCTAGTTACCTCTCATAGTTTTAAGTTCCTTCCTCTCCCTTTTCCTTTCTTTTCTTTTTTCTTCATCTTCCTTCCTCTTCCTTCCCTTCCTTTATCTATTAGCAGTTTCTCCAGGATACACTCCCATTGATTTGTACTGACCCCTTGCTTCCTATCTTTATAAATGCCTTTTCCACTTCCTTTTTCTTTTCTCTCCTCCAGCTTTCTTGTTATTACATTTTCAGTATTTACACATGTAGTTCATTCTCAGATATCTGATAAATTTTCTTATGCAAAAGAGTTCTGTCTTCCCAAGAACATAAACATTCCAAACCCTTATAATCTCTAAACTGTACGGAACAAGTCTTTGAAAATATAGAGGCTGAGCAGAAAGGATCAAAATTTCATGGAAATAGGAGATTAAAATCATTATCCTTTCAGGTGTGATCTTTTCATCAAAGTATTCATTTTACTATTCTTTCTTTTTCTTCTGAATCTCCTACTTTTATTAGACAATAGAGATGAAAACATGGTCTGTGTCCATAAGGGTTTTATTTTTATTTATTTAATTTTCTCTGGAGTTATAAGATCTCAGTAGAGTATCCTGAGTTTTGAATACCCATCTTATAGGCATAAGTGAGAATGGTGCTAGAAGTGTGAGCTACAGGGCCTGGATTCAGGAAGACTCATCCTCTTGAATTTGAATTTGGTCTCAGACACTTACTGGCTGTGTGACCCTGGGTAGGTCACTTAACTCTATTTGTCTCAGTTAGTCATCTGTAAAATGAACTGGAGAAGTAAATGGCACAGTACTTCAGTATCTTTGCCAAGAAAAGCCCAAATGGGGTCAGGAAGAGTCAAACATGCCAAAAACAACAACAACTGTTCAAAAACAAGAAGTGCTGGTGATAGCAACGAGAAAGACATTAAAAATTGAGGGAATAATAAAGTCTAAGAAAAACAAAACGATTTTTTTTTTTGCAGATGATAGGATGATATACTTAGAGAAGCCTAGATAATCTACTGAAATTAATTGAAATAATTTATAGCTTGGTGAAGTTTCAGATACAATATAAATCTACATCAATCAGCAGCATTCAATGTATAGCTAAGAAAATACCAGGAAAAGATAGATAAATTTCACCCAAAATACTTATATGAGTTAAGAAATTATTTGAGACTGTATCTACCAAAATTCATCCAGGTACTGTATGACTCCAACTACAAAATATTCTTTGCAGACATAAAGACAAATCTAAATGAATGGAGAAATATGAATTACTCATGGGTAGTTTGAGCCAATATAATAAAATGATAGTTCTGCCTCCATTAATATACCTATTTAGTGCTGGGCCAATCAAACTACTAAAATGATATTTTATAGAACCTTAGAAAAGTGATATAATTGATCTGGAAGAACAAAGAGTCAGGAATTTCAAGGACAATAATTAAAAAATGGGAAAAGGAGATGTATCTGTAATACATGTCAAGCTTTACTACAATCATTAAAACAATTTGGGAGAGGAGAGGGGAGGGGAGTGGAGGAGAGGGAAAAGAAAGAGAGAGAGAGAGACAGAGAGACAGAGAGAGACAGAGCCAGACAGAGAGACTAAGAGACAGAGAGAGACAGAGAGACACACAGAGAGAGACAGAGACAGACAGACAGAGAGAGAGACCAAGAGACAGAGAGAGACAGAGAGACACACAGAGAGAGACAGAGAGTGTTACTGAACAGTGGAACAAATTAAATGTAACATATGGAAGCAAACAAACTCAGTAGCATACTGGTTGACAAACTCAAACATCTCAGTTACTGAGGGAAGGAGGAAAGTACTCACAATTGCTTTGAAAACTGGACAACAGTCTGGAAGAATTTAGGTGTGGACCAAGTTACAAAGAACTACATGATGGAGAATCGCATTTTAAATCTATGGATGGGCTAAGAAATCATAACTAAACAAGTGATAGAGATTATCAAGCAAGATAAAATGAATAATTTTGAGTATACAATTAACTGAGGAAAAAATATTTACACCAAGTTTCTCTTGTTGAAAGTTTCATGTATAAGGAAATGGTTTAAATGTATAAAACTAAGAGCTATGCACATATCAATAATAAAAAGCTATGAAGAAACATTTTTTAAGGAAGAAATCTAGGTCATCAACAATTTTATGCAAAAATACTCTAAATCACTAATAATTAGAGAAATATAATTTATAGTAATTTTAAGGTCCTAACCCATACCCAGCAGAGTGAGAAAGACAAAAAAAGAAAATGAGAAGAGTTGGAGGGGCTGTGAGAAAACAGGTATACTAATGTGCTGTTGGTGGAGCTATGAACTGTTCCAGTTATTCTGGAAAGTAATTTGAAATTAATTACTCCCAGTGTAACTCGAATGTCCATACTGTTTGATGCCTCTATGCAACTGATTGATCTATATTCCATTCCCACACAAAGGAATCACAGATAGGAGAAAAGGATGTATTTGTAGAAAAATACTTATATGGTATCCATATCTTTCCATGGCAGTCAAAATTTGAAAATCAGAGTGGCTAAATAAAAGGTAGTTTGTGAGTGTAATTGAATATTATTATGCCATAATGATAGTACAGAGGAAAGACCTCTATAAACTGATGAAGAGTAAAATGTGTAGAACTAGAACACATATATATGTACACAAAATGTGTATATATATATATATATATATATATATATATAAATATATATATATATTTACAATGATGGTAATGTTAGACAGAAAAACAAGTTTGAAAGACTTTAGAACTCTGATCAATGGAATACTAAACCAAATAGATGAAGATAAAGTACACAATTTACCTTCCATTTGGAGAAATGATGACCTTAAAACGCAGAAAGAAAAATAGCATTTTGGAATTTTTTTAGTTATCCAATGTGGAAATTTGCCTTTGCTTGTTCATAAAATAATGTATTAAGCAATATTTTTTCATTTTTAAAAAAGTTTACCAGTGTAGGGGGTAATAGAAATGACAGATTAATTTTTCAAAAAATATACCAAGGTTATTTATGCTAGATTATGTCACATTGATTTAAATACAATTCAGTGTTGTATAGTGGTGTTGCCCTGGATTTAAAACCAGGCACCAAACCACATTGCCAAAGAGGAAAGGGGAAAACATTGTAACATATCATATATATATTTCATGTACCTTTAATGGGGGTAGAATTGCTATTTATATTACCGATGTTGGAAATGAATGGGGAGGATTTATCAACTGATTGATCAACTGGGGACTAGTTCTCCCCAGTCCGCCTGGAATTTCAGTGGCTACTCATAGATCTGATTCCACTCTAATAAGTATGGAAATTTTGACTTCTGTTTACATCTTTGTCTGATTCTTCCGTCCTTGGGTGGTCTGGCCTGATCTCTCCTTAAGCTCCCTCAGCAGAAGGCATCAGCACACTGGGATAAGATATTGCCAGATGGAAACACTGAATTTTTGAGCCCAGTGGAACTACCTGCCTTAACCTTCCCAGGAATGAGAACTATTAAAAATCAATAAGAACAAGAACATCAAATAAACACAAAAAATGTCCTCATTTTTATAGAGTAGGAAGCAGAATGTCAATTAGTTAAACGGTTTATGAAGAACCATTCAGAGAGAGTCTTTATAACCCTTCATAACCTATGGGCCTTCTGGCCAGTATAATTTGTACCCACATAATTCACCAGGGTAGTGGCCAGTATACTTGTCAAGATTTGAGAACCTTTGGTCACAACTTGAATGCCTATACAGAGTCAGGGTTTATGATGAAAACGTTTCAGGGGAGTCAAAGGAAGCATGACTGGTGTGCACCTGAAGTAGAGGCTAGTTGAGGCGCTTAATAGTAAGAACAGGAGGAATCCACAGAGTGAGTGTCAGAGGCAAAAGGGTTATCATCACTATCAAAAATCAATAATTGTTAATCATCATCAACACAGTAGAAGTTGAAAACAGCCATATTTATGGTTCAAAATACAATTTTTCACTTTTCTCCTTTCTTTATCAAGACTCATGATAAAATCATCTCTTCAATCATGATTTCAGAATGTATATATTCATTTTGCTTTGTTTGAATGAAATGCATAAAAATGGATGAACAGCATCGTTAATAACTACACATTTCCATGGTTGCCCTGGAAAATTAAACAAGAGTGGTGATGTCTCATTGTTTTACTAACCCACTGATGAAACATAATAATCCAGTGTCCATTACAGGCAAGATTGCCATTTGAGACTGAAAGCCCTGGCATGTTGGAGCCACATAGCACATGGACTATCTTGACAAGTTACCACCAGATAAGATAGCTGTGGATTAATGATGGCTCAACTACTATTCAAATGAGAGAAGTAAGATGAGCTCTTTTTTTCATGTACACTTTTGGAGACTAAAGTCTCTAGGCAGGAAACATGTTCTGGAGAGACCAAAACACCTCTCTCTTAGAAAGGGTGAGAAGATAGTCATAAAAGGGAAAAGTTTATAGAATTGATTTTTTCCTCATTTTTAAGAGGATAAAAATATATGAGATGTTGATATAAATCAATATACCTGAGAGAAGCTGTCTAAATGTTGTGTTTGGTGCAACAGAGTTTTCAGGGCAAAGCAGAACTGAGCAGGAATTAGTCACAGGTAAGGTAGGAATTCACCTGGAACACAGCATGGGCTAGCTGGTTGTGCTGAACCAGGGGAACTTTTACGTATGATTTTGAAAATGAAATACACATGTTTTAAATGCTCCAAAGTCCTACTCTCCATGGCATGCTAGTATTTAGTTTGTCCTTTCAAACATGGCATGATTTTAATAAAACATACAGGGCATAGAGCATTGGACTTATAGTCAGGAAACCTCACATTCAAATTCTGACAATTACTAACAATATTAGCTTCTAGTGGGGTAACTTTGGTCAAGTCCCTCAACTTCTTTGAATCTCAGTTTCATCATCTGTAAAATGGCATATTTCTTAACCTTTCTGTGCCTTAGGTTACTTTCTAAGACTTTAAGTTTCAGAACATATGGTAATCTTCGTTGGTAAAAGGGATTTCCTTAATGGAAATTCCCTACATCAATGGAATCATGGGTCTGGTTTTTTAAAAATAGTGTAACAATACCTTAATGTTCATCCATGAAGGTTGTTGTGAAGCTTGACTTAGATTATATATCAATATCTTTATCTATCTATCTATATCTATCTATGCAGTGCTATCTAAGAACTTTTACGACTCAATTATTATTTTATGACTCAATTATATATTCTTATATGCTAAGCCTCAAATCTTAGTAGAATGAAAGGTCTATAACACAAGGGATTGTTTCTTATTTTCTGTTTCTAGCACTGAACTCAGTGTCTTGCTCATAAAAGATACTTAATAAAAATCTGTTTAAATAATGATTTTAATTAGACAGTAAGGTTTACATGATTTTCAAATTTGGATGAAGTTCTAGGGAAAGAAAGAAAACAGTTGGCCAAGCTTTCAGGATGCAACCACTGTGTAAGCTCTTTAAAGGTTTCATTATGCTTTCCTGGGTCCTCAGTTCCTTCCGGAGCTGAGTTCAAAGAACAGTCAAACCCTCATCGATAGAAATGTTGGATGGTGAGGATAATGAATATTTACTAGGAATTGGGAGGATCCAAAGACAAAAAGCCAGAATGAAGATGCTATGGAAAAGCTTGTTTAGCTGAAAGAACCCTCTTTGCCGATAAAAGGAAAAAATGTCACAAGGTCCTGCAGTATGTTTCATTTTTTCTACCAAGTGCCAAATGCCCAGAATAAGAAACTCAGAAACTTTTAACAGTTGGACTCACTTGCTGTTGGGCCAGTTATGAGTTAAAATCTTCTCTTAAGATCAAATTCAAATAAAAAGAAAATGAGTTCCTTTAAATATGAAAATGCTCTGACTTGAGATAGGACTGATTCCAAGATAAAGAATGAGTTTTAGGCGGGTTTTTATTTGAAGTTCTCCAACTATTATCATTCCTTTATCTTCCAAGAGCATTGCTAGTATTAGTCAGAGCAGGTACTGAATATTTTTCATAAATTCATTAAAAGACACAGTCACTTTTTAATTTATGCCTGCTCTGATAGTAAAAGGTGCTAATGACAGACTGGCTTTAAATTTTAAAGGTGGATGAAAATGTATCGACAAAGCAATGTTGTCTTCAGTGATGATGTTGCTAGGAACTAGGGAGTGTGTGGAAACTTTGAGTGCTCCGATGAGAAAAATTATGGGAAAATTTAGAAAGAATCCTGTCTATAAAGATGGAAATGTAAAACTTTGGGACAATGTTGCACTAATTGACTTGAACATTCTCATTACACTTATGAAAAACATTGACTCCTAGAATGGAGAGGGACCATAAAGTCCTACCACTTCGTTTAATAGATGAGTGAACTGAGAACCAGAGAAATTAAGCAACTTACTCAGGTTCATCTGTTAGTGGAAAAACCATGGTTAAATCCCAGGATGCTGAAACTCAGTCTACTATATCATCATCATCATCTGCATTCATTTACCACTTTAAAGTTTACAAAATACTTGGCAAATAATATCATTTTATCTTTTTGACATGTGAGTTAAGTGTTACATTTATCCTCAGTTCAAAGATGAAGAAAGTGAGGTAGGCAGATGTAGTGACTTGTCCAGAGACATACAGCTAGTAAGTATCTGAGATTAGATTTGAACTCAGGTCTTTCTGATACCAAGTCCAGTACTCCATCCATTGTACCACCAAATTTTTCTACTTGACTCTATTGAAATCATATAGAGTATTCTTTCGAGAATTTGCAGCTAAATGATAAAAGGACTCAAGTACTCACCCACCCAACAGTATCTCTGTTTACTCTCACCTTCTTATATGAAACATGGCCCAAAGGCAGATTATGTTACAAAATCTTTGAAGTGAGTTCTTTGTATTTCTAGTGATCTCTTTCTACATCCTGACTCTTCCTTTCACTGGGATCTCTACCTTTGTTTTAGATATGCACCCCTCTACTACTCAAAGCCATAACTTATGTGGAAGCAAATACAACTTCACTGCAAAGTGCTCACATATAGGGAGACATCCTCTTCTGGAAAGGTAAATTTCTTTCTTACGGTTACTAACGTTACTTCACCTCATCTTGAGGTCCTCTTCCAGTCCACCCTGTTATATAACACAGATATCCTAGGGCCATCAAGGACTACAGCCCGTAACTGTATTCCTTTTTTAGTTTCTTCTACTTATCTATCTCTTTTGGAACAAGGGTCAGATTTTCCAGGAGACTGAGGCAATATCTTTTCCATAACAACTGTCCCAGAGATTGGGCTATCTTTCATAATACTGTTCTCATTGTTGTTGAGTAATGTCAATTGGTCGAACTCTTCATGACCTATTTGGGGTTTCTTGGCAAAGGTACTGGAGTGGTTTGTCATTTCCTTCTCTAGCTCATTTTACAGATGAGGAAACTGAGGCAAACAAGGTTAAGAGATTTGCCTAGGGTTAGACAGTGTCTGAGGACAGATTTGAGTTCATAAAGATGAGTCTTTGTGATTCCATGCCTGGTCCTCCTTCCACTGTGCCATCTAGCTGCCATACACCCAACTAACTTTGCCCCAGCACAAGAATTCCTAGTTATGATTTTGTTTCTACACATTATCCTGGCTTCACCTCTCTCTATATTAAAAAAAAATAGGAAAGGATGGGATAAGCAGTAATTCATACTTGTTGGTTGAGGATTATGCATTTGCAACCTTTCATTTGCATTTTAAGCCTTTTATCTCTAATTCTAGAATGAAAGGCTTTTCCTCCAGTTAATAGAATTTCAGGCACCAACAAGCAGGTAAGAAGATTGTCAAGGTGGGGATGGAAGAAAGGCCTAACAATTCACAATAGTTATGTCCTTGAAGGAAATATGACTTAGTCTACTGAAGTGAGTCAAAACCTTGATGGTGGACAGGGAGGTAACCATAAGGACTTCCCTCCCTCCCCCAACTCCTTGCTCTCACTTAAATGAAGACATTTCTAAAGGTCTGAAGAGTGTTTCTCATCACTCCCACAACATGAAGTTCCTGATATGTAACAAGACAGCACTAAACTACATGTGATCCCCAAGCTACCTCCCAGCTCTAAATTTTATGATTCTCATCACTTTCCTAACTGAACATCTTAGGTCTCTTCCCCACTGTACTAAACTTAAGCAGTCTTCAATTCTTGTGGGTTCGAAATTCTGTTTTTGGTAACCGCTCTTCTAAAACCCAAGTCCTTAACTCCATTTCTTATTAGACATCTCCCTGGATGGATGTCTCATTCACATTTCAAACTCAACATATCTAAAATAGAACCTTTAATCTGTCCCTCTAGACTCAATTCTTCTCCAAACTTTCCTTTTTCTTTTTAGGGCACTGTTGTTCTTCTGGTTACCCACCAAAATGTGTGAATTTTGAGTCATCCTTGACTTTTCCCATTCTATTGTTTCACATCACTTTTTCTCCCACCAACCCCTGACTTGTCTACTCCATTGCCAAGTTTTGTTTCTCCATAACATCTCTCACTTCTTTTCCCTCACAAAGCAACTGTCTTATGGCAGGTCCTCCATGATTTCCTGCCTGGGCTGTTGTGATAGCCTCCTAAGATTTCTCTATTTTTCCACTTCCTCTCTTTTTCAATCCATTGTCAACTTCACAGGCAAATTTATATTTGTAAAACATATACCTAACCATTAAGTGCCTTGCTTATGCAATCTCCACAATTTTGTGTCTAAAATCTTGTTCCCA
The DNA here is from genome assembly GCA_028658325.1 of Potorous gilbertii. NCBI lineage: Eukaryota > Metazoa > Chordata > Mammalia > Diprotodontia > Potoroidae > Potorous > Potorous gilbertii. The sequence goes on from CM053769.1 coordinate 513,719,116, forward strand.
AATGATTCAAATTTAGCCTTTTGCTGTCTTCTATGCTTGAAATCCATTCTTTTTGAACTCTATAGCTTAGAATTCTTAAAGAAAAGAAAGAAATAAGCTTTCTAAATTTTTTTTAATTTTTATTTATTTATTTTTATTTTTCAACATTCATTTCCATAAAATTTTGAGTTCCAGATTTTCTCCCCATCTCTCCCCTCAGCCCCACCCCAAAATGCCATGCATTCTGGTTATCGCTTCCCCCAATCTGGCCTCCCTTCTATCACATCCCTCTCTTTCCTTATTCCCATCTTCTCTCTTGTCTTGTAGGCCAAGATAAATTTCTATTCTCTATTATCTGTATTTCTTATTTCCCAGTTATATGCAAAAACAACTCTCAACATTTGTTCCTAAAACTTTGAGTTTCAAATTCTCTTCCTTTCTTTCTCCTCACACATCCCCACTGAGAAGGCAAGCAATTCAATATAGGTTGTACATGTGTAACTATGGAAAAGACTTCCATAAAAGTCATGTTGTGAAAGATTAACTATATTCCTTTCCATCCTATTCTGCCCCCCATTTGTTCTATTCTCTCTTTTGACCTTGTCCCTCCCCAAAAATGTTTATTTCTAATTACCCCTCCTTTCACTGCCTTCACTTCTATCATCCCCCTACATTTCTTACTTATCCCCTTCTCCCCTAATTTCCTGTAGTGTAAGATAGATTTTCATACAAAATTGAGTGTACATGCTATTCCTTCCTTAAGCCAAATGTGACAAGAATAAGCTTCACTTTTTCCCTCCCCTCTTGTCCACTCCATTGAAAAAGCTTTTTCTTGCCTCTTTTATGAGAGATAATTTTTCCCATTCCACTTCTCCCTTTCTCTTCTCAATATATTTTCTCTTACTCCTAATCTTATTTTTTTTAGATATCATCCCTTCCTATTCAACTCACCCTGTGCTCTGTCTATATGTGTGTGTGTGTGTGTGTGTGTGTGTGTGTGTGTGTGTGTGTGCACTAGACTGTTAAGATGATATGGTTTGGATTTCTACAGGTGTCACCTGCACAAGCAAGTTCTCAGCCTGACACAAACTGGCTGACACCTTTCAACTCCCAAAGATGCACAGGGACTCCAGTTTGGGAGGCAAACAACAAATTATGTCAGTTGGGAGGGCTTTGTCCTTAACGCATTCAAGGCCTCCTGCATGATATGGGTGCACTGTTTCTGGAAAATATGGCAATTCCAAAAGATAAGTTCAGGGGACTCTTAACAGTCCTTAGCATCCTCAATTTATTTTTTTTGAACCTAAAGGAAAATACAAGTTAAAACAAAAGATACTAGCTAAAATAGAAGGTGCTTAAGGCATTGAAACAAAACTCAGAATAATAATTTGAGTAGAATAGTGAAAACAAAAATTAAGATTGCAAGGAATTGAAGAGCTTGTGTCAATGAGGATATAGGAGTCTGAACCACTTACATGAAATTTGAAAGTAAAAGAGAAAGAGTTGGTATGGCACCTTGAAGAATTAGGAGGTTCAGTGGGAAAGTGTTTTCATTTTAATTATTGAGATGAGAGAAAAGAAAAGATAATAGGTCAAAACACTAAGAAATTCTTATCTATGGAAAAATTTGTAATCAGATTCTGCTACAATCTCAGTAAAGTCAGAAGCAAGGTCATCCATTTTGACAGGGTAAATTTGCAAAGCACAGGACTTGAGGGAATGTACTAGGATCCAATACCAAGTGAATATAAACCCAAGGTCTTTGTTGAGGTTATGTAGTATAAATTTATAGTGCATTATATCATTGTAATTCCATTACTTCATCCATTTAACAAACCAACATTCATTAAATAAATTATGTGCTTTCTTCATGTAGTACACATTGTTTTTCTTTTTCTGATTAAATGTTGTCTTATTTTTATTGATGCCTTTTTTTACTTCACATTTACATCCCTCTTTTTCCTCTTTCCTTTGAGACAACCCTTATGAATAAAGAATGCAAAAGACAAAGGGAAAAGCAATTATTTAAAATTAACCAGTGTAATGACTGCCTCCAAAAGTAAATGCAATAGTCCTCCTTCTTAGCCCCCTGTTTGTCCATGCATTGAAAGAGGTACATCTTCTTTACTTGTTTTGGGGGCCAATTTTGGTTAATATAATTTCTTAATAATTGGTTTGATTTTCTTATTCTTTACATTGTTATCATTGTGTATATTGTTTTCTTTCATTTATTTCTGTACAAGTTTTTATATTCCCATGTTCTTGTAATTCTTCATATTAGCTATTTCTTTTAGTACAATAATATTCTACTTCATTAACTTATTGCAGATTGTTTAACCATTCTCCAATTAATTCCAGTGTTTTCTTTTTTCTGACACACACACACACACACACACACACACACACACACACACACACAAAATACTACTGTGAATATTTTGGTACGTATAAGAGCTTTCTTTCTGTCTTTGAACTTTTGGGGATCTATTCCTATATATTTTTGGATATCTGTGTCAAAGGGATTGAATATTTTAGTGCCTTTCAAGACAGGATTCCAAATTGCTTTGGTAAATTTTTGGACTAGTTCACAAGGGTATATTGTTTTTCACCATTTAATAAACTAAGTGTAGCAGTTGGGGCACTGGAAGGAGTTCTCCATGGCTGAAGATTAGTGGATCAGAAACAATGGGAAGTCAGCAGGTAAAATAGTATTGATTTATTATGCAAGTGACTATGAGAAAAGGTTGATAAGGCATATTTTGTTGCAGCTATTGTAATGACATTTTAAAAAATTTATTTATTTATTTTATTTTCAACATTCAGTTCCACAAGATTTTGAGTTCCAAATTTTCTCCACATCTCTCCTCCCCCACCCCAAAACACTGTGTATTCTGATTACCTCCCCTTCCCCTAATCTACCCTACTTTCTATCACACCACTCCCTTCCCTTAGTTCCATCTTCTCTCTTTTCTTCTAGGGCAAGATATATTTCTATACCCCATTACTTGCATTTCTTAGTTGCAACTATTTCCCAGTTACATATAAAAACAATTCTCATTATTCATTCTAAGCTTTGAGTTCCAACTTCTCTCCCTTCCTCCTTCCCGACCCATCTCTACTGAGAAGGCAAGCAATTCTATGTAGGCTGTATATGTATAGTTTTGCAAAGACTTCCATAATAGTCATGTTGTGAAAGACTAACTGTATTTCCCTCCATCCTTTACTGCTCCCCATTTATTTCATTCTCCCTTTTGACTTTGTCCTTCCCCTAAAGTGTTTACTGCTAATTACTCCCTCCTCCCATTTCCCCTCTTTCTATCATCCCCCCACACCAATTATCTGTTTCTCCCCTAATTTCCTGTACTGTAAGACAGATTTTCAGGGGAGGAGCCAAGAAGATGGAGTTGAAAGATTCACATACCCTAGCACCGAACCCACAGCCCATGGATTTCCTGTAAAAAGAACTCCCAACAAATTCTGGAGCAGTGGAAGCCATGCAGCAATGGAGTGAAGGAGATTTCTGTTCCATAGAGCCCTGAAAAACCAACCCCAAGGGTCCATCATGCACCGGATGGGAGCAGAGCCCAGCCCTTCCCTGGCTGCATGACACCAAGAGGAATAGATCCAGAAGATCCGAGCAGGCTTCAGGGACAGAATCTCTGGTGGTTGCAAAGGTCCCTCCACCCACAGGCGCACAGGTCAGTGAGAGAGATTTCTGGGCTGGCTCAGAGGGGAGCAGGGTGTCTCCATAACTCAGGCCCACGCAGGAGGCAGCAGCAGAGACAGCAGGACCTCAGATCCATTACTGAAGGTGTCTGCATAAACCCCCTGAGGGAACTCAGCCTGGGAGGTGGCCCTGACCCAACCTGAGAACCTGATTTAATCTTACCCTGAATAGCAGCTGGGCCCTGCCCGCTGAAAGCTTTGAGGCTGAGGAGCAGCATTTGAATCTCAGACCCCAAGCAGTAGCTGAGCAGATCTAGGCGGGGGTGGAGAGGAATCTGAGAAGTCAAGTAACTGGCTGGGAAAATGCCCAGAAAAGGGAAAAAAAATAAGACCATAGAAGGTTACTTTCTTGTTGAACAGATGTTTCCTCCATTCCTTTCTGATGAGGAGGAGCAATGCTTACCATCAGGGAAAGACATAGAAATCAAGGCCTCTGTACCCCAAACATCTGAAAGAGATATCCAATGGGCTCAGACTATGGAAGAGCTCAAAAAGCATTTTGAAAATCAAGTTAGACAGGTGGGGGAAAAACTGGGAAGAGAAATGAGAGAGATGCAAGAAAAGCATGAAAAATGGGTCAATACCTTGCTAAGGGAGACCCAAAAAATGTTGAAGAAAATAACACCTTGAAAAATAGGCTAACTCAATTGGCAAAAGAGGTTCAAAAACCAATGAGGACAAGAATGCTTTCAAAAGCCGAATTAGCCAAGTGAAAAAAGAGTTTCAAAAGCTCACTGAAGAAAATAGTTCTCTCAAAATTAGAATGGAACAGATGGAGGCTAATGACTTTCTGAGAAACCAAGAAATCACAAAACAAAACCACAAGAATGACAAAATGGAAGAGAATGTGAAATATCTCATGGGAAAAACAACTGACCTGGAAAATAGATCCAGGAGAGACAATTTAAAAATTATGGGACTACCTGAAAGTCATGATCAAAAAAAGAGCCTAG
>CM053769.1:513724273-513738105 GCA_028658325.1 Potorous gilbertii
TTAGAATGTCCAGTGTATTGGGGAGGGGGGAGGGGACAAATGGGGAGAAAATTTTGGAACCCAAAATCTTGTGAAAATGAATGTAAAAAGTTAAATAAATTTATTTTAAAAAATAAAAAAATAAGAAATAGAGGCTGATGAACAGTGTGAGATGCTGTAAAGAAGTCAAGAAGAATTAGGGATTATTTGGATGGTTGAATCAAAGAAGACAGAGAAAGCTGAATTAGTGAGAAAGTGAGGATGATAAAGGAAAAGCAATCTGCCGGAAAAGACAGGATAGAATAGGATGAAGGATTGATAATAGAATATAAGGCCCGTAAAGGCAAAGACTGTTTTTTTTATGAATCTTTAGCACCCAACATATAGTAGGTACTTAATAAATGCTTACTGATTCTACCTTAATTGCCTTATTGTAACCTAAAGGAGTTGGAATATATTTTCTCTGACATATAAATTGTGATAACAATACCAAAACTTTATACATTATAGTAAATTGTAAGGATCTAATGAAGCAGTACCTATAAAGCACCTTGGAAATTATAAAGTGCTATAGAAAAATCAAGCATCATAACCATTTATGGTCTTTTCTCAGTTGTGTCCAACTCTTCATGACCCATTTGGGATTTTCTTGGTAGAGATACTAGAGTGCTGTGCCATTTCCTTCTCCAGTTCAGTTTACAGATGAGGAAAATAGGGTTAAGTGACTTGCCCAGGGTCAGATAGCTGGGAAGTGTCTTAGGGTCAGATTTAAACTCAGGAAGAGGAGGTTTCCTGACCCTAAGCCTGGCACTCTATTAATTATGCCACCTCGCTTCCCCATCATAATAACAGCTAGCTTTTATATAGCATTGTAAGGTGCTTATATAAAACTACTTTCCATATGTCATCTCTTTTAATACTTGCAGCTACACTATAAAGTAAGTGTCTTTATTATGCCCATTTTACAGAGGAGGAAAATGAAGCAGATGTAGGCTAAATAGCATAAAGATGTAGACCCAAGATCACAAAACCAACAAGTTTCTGAGGACAGATTTGAATTCAGATATTTCCAACTCTAGGCCCAGTGATCCAGCCTACTACCTCACTGCTATCATCCAATCTTATGAGTTTAAGATCTTACTTTTTCCCCTTTAAAACCATAACTGTTGGTTTATTAACTAAAACGAAGCTGTAAAACATAATTTTCTTATGTATGGCCATTATAGAATGGTATAGTGGAAAGCGCTTTGGATTTGGAGTCAAAGGACCTGGGTCCAATTTCTTCTACCCATGTAGTTTACTGCTGTGTGACAACAGGCAAGCTAACTCATCTCTTTGGGCCTCAGTTTCCTCATTTGTTAAATGAGGGAGCAGGGACTAGACGGCCCTTAAGGTCCTTTCCAACACAATATATTTGATTTGATTTGATTTGATTTTTCCCTTATCAGCTTCCAAATGAAAAAGAAAGGAGGGGTTCCACAATCCCAGAGGTAAGACAAGATTGACCTCCCTTCATGGAGAAATCTAGGTCTCAGATCTCTGATTCTTGAACAAATCCTGGGCACATGACAGTCTTTCAAGACTTACTTGTCAATATGCCAAGGAAGTCTACAGACAGAAGGAAAGATGGCCAGAAGACATGATTTCTTCCTTGATACTTTCCCTTTGATGTCCTATTTAGTGTATCAGGCTCCTTTGTTAGCTTGTCACAGTATACATAGATCATTAGATGGCTCACTGGAGAAGCTTAAAATTATTTCTGATCTTAAACATAATCACTAAACTTGTAGAAGGAAGTCATAGAAAATTGCCAATATAATTTTCCTATAAGGCCAGATCCTTATTTTCTCTTCTCTGTCTCAATAAACTCCAATTGCTCCCTGTTACCTGGAGGATCAAATAAAAAACTCTCTGTTTGGCATTTAAAGTCCCTCACAAACTGCCTCCTTCCTACCTTTCCAGTCTTCTTACACTTGATACCTCTGTATGATCCAGCTCTATCTGCCCTCTTCCTGTCCCTCACACATCACACACCATTTCAGGAGTCTCTGACTTTTCCTGTGCTTGGAAGGCTCTCTCTTCATACTTCTGCCACCTGGCTTCCTTCTAGGTTCGGTTCAAATCTCATCTTCTTCAGTCTTTTCCTCTGAGATTGCCTTCCATCTACTCATTCCATATCTTCTCTGGACATAATGATGTGTTGTATCCCTCATTAGAATGCACATTCCCAAGGACAGGGACCTTGTTGTTTTACCTTTCTTTGCATCACTGGCTCTTAGCACAGTAAGCTTAATAAATGCTGACTGACTGCAGGATTTGAGCCAAGTCCCTGATTCCAAATCTAGCCCTCTTCCCTCTGTATCACACTGACTTAGGTAAGATAGTGAAATGGACCGAATTAATAAGTCACAGGCAAAATTAATTGAGAATTTCGAGAGCGTCATTTATTAGCCAGGCTGGTGGCTGCCTCATGGAGAGACCCAGAGGAGACAGTCCTGAACTGAGGTGGGTGAGTGCATTTTAAGCATTTCGGCGCTTCTTGGTACTGCCTTGCAGTTTCCACAACAAACAGAGTTCTGACAGAGCAAGAGGGGGGCTTGCTGCTAGGCAAGAACCCCCAAACAGAAAACAGGTACCAGGAGAGGTACCCAATGAAAGACTGGTTGTCAGGGTGCTAGCTATGTGACCTAGGCAAAGGACCCTAACAGAGGAGAGGTGCCAGGAGAGGTAACCAATTGGGAAGGAGGAGGGGCTGGTTACCTGGCAATTGGGGTCTAACATTAGGTGGGGTACAGGTGGTTACCATGCAAATGGACTAAACAAGAAATGACTGTTAACAGTTTATCAGATATTAAACCAAAGGGGAATATCATTTTGACAGGGGCTTAACAGCAGAAGGAAACGGTTACTAGGCAAGCTATTCTGCCCAGTAACCTAACCGAGATCTCTCGGCCTAGGGGGCCCAGGGAGAAATAATGAACATTTAAATAGGAATCATTGCAGAAGACTGATGAAGAGATGAGGCCCAGAGAGGTTATATGACCTACCTTAGGCCATACGGTTCATTAGTGGCAGAAATGAGGCCAGAACTTCAACTTGCCACCCAATCTAATACCTTCTAGGTTCTCAAATGTTGGGAATAAGGAGAGATCTCTATCTTTGACATTATTAGAGAATATATGACAGCAATTTCTTAAATTATTATTTATTTTGTTAGATATTTCCCAATTATGGGTAATTTTTAACAATTACTTTTTTTAATTTTTAAATTTTTTAAAATATTGAGTTCCAAATTCTCTCCCTCTCTTCCAGCCCTCTCTTCGATAAGACAGGCAATTTTGTTTCAATTATTCATGTAAGGTCATGCAAAATATATTTCCATATTAGCGTATGGCAACAATTGATCAAGCATGAAAATATATGGTATACACAAAGGTTATCATAGAAATTCAGGACAGGAACAGACCAGTGTAGACTGAAGTAATCTGGATAGGTTTAGGGTCACAGAATCTGAGGACATTGGATTTGAACTTAGAATTCATCTAATCCAAGCCCTCACCCAGAGAAAGAATCATCTCCACTACATTTTGAGTCCCAGGTAGGAGCCATCATATGCATTCTCTATTTCCCCCCCTGATTTCTCCAGCATTTCTGGAGAAAGGGAGATTTCACTGAAACTTAACGCTATCTAACCTTATTTGGACCTTTAGATATTTAATTTGAATTCTTCCAAGGCTCTGTGATCTCATTCTTGTGGACATTCCCACCAACAATGAAGATTATAATCCATTTAAGCTTCATCCTGTACAATTCTCGCCCATAATCTCAAAGGGCTCTAAGCATTACTTTAGAGCTGCATCCTGGGCCATCTCCAGTTGTCCTGATCCATGTCTAACCACTGCACCCAGATGGCTCCAGAGGAGAAGGTGAGGCTGGTGGCTTTGCACAGTCCTGCCTCACTCAAATCCAAATCACTTGCATGCCATGACCTCACCTCCCCGATGTCATGATCCTCTTGGAGAACGAAGGACAAATAGCAGTAGCATAGAGGCAAACACACCTGGGCTGTCTATTACTGTCCATTCTTGCTGCAAAATGGTTCTTCATACTTTCCTCATCATATATATCTGTGATAATTTTTAAAATGTCATGCAAGTCAAGGTTTGTTTGAATAGGCTTTGCAATGGTTTTGAAAGTCATGAAGTGAATAGAGTGCTTGGCCTGAAGTCAGGAAGACCTACGTTCAAATTTAGCCTCAGATACTTAGGAGCTATGAGATCCTAAGTAAGTCACTTAAACCTTCAGTTTCCTCAACTGTCAAAAGGCAATGATATCTCAAAGGATTGTGGTAAGGATCAAATGAAATATTAGTAAAAAAATGCTTAGCGCAATGCCTGGCATATAACAGGTACTATATAAATGCTTATTCTCCCCACCCCGACTCAAACAGAAATAATTCCTGCACTGCCATCTTGACTTTGAAAACCACAAATTAACTTATCCATGTTATATTATATTTTTATTTATTTTGTTTAACATTTCCCAATTACATTTTAATCTGGTTCTGGTCATACTCAATTCTGATACCTCTGAGCTATGGCACATTTTTGCCCACCATGTAGCTCTCAACAGTCCTTTAGTTCACCTATAATTTTGATTCTTTCAAGACTGTGATGTTACATGATTCACAATCCTACAACAGTGTCACAGAAGCTGACCCATGAAGTGCATCCAAGAAGAAGGTGTGGTCAATCATGTCAGAAGCTATGGAGACATCAAGAAAAATCAGGATTAAGAAATTGTCTGTCTTCGTTAATGGTAGTATCATGAACCTTTACCTAGTTACCTACTTATGTATTCAAAGTCTCAGTTAAGTTCATTATCTCCTCCCTCACCCAATTAGTCTTACTCTATCAGTTTTATCTTCCCATGTGTCTTACATACACTACCTCCCCTCCTTTCACTGTCACCAACCTAGCCCCAGCTTTCATTGTCTCTCATCAGAACTATTGCAATAGCCCCTAATAGTCTCCCTGCACCCAAGTCTCTACACCCTTGAATCTACCCATCATGCTGTTGCCAAGGTAACAGAGCCATTTTGATGATTTCACATTCCTGAGGAAAATCTTTCAATAGCTCTTCATTACTACAGAATGAAGTCCAAATTTCTCATCATGACATTCAAGGTCTTCTCTTATTTTGCTTTTTTTTTTCTCTAGCAAAGAGCATAATCTTCAGATTGAGGAGAACGAAACAAAATGGATTAACAGGGAATTCATAAGGTTATAAATTTAGAGCTGGAAGGAACCTTAGAGGTCATTAAGCACAATCTATTTTAAAGGAGAGGAAAATGATACTTAAAGAGATTAAAGGACTTACCAAGATCAAACAATTAAAAGGCACTCAAAGAAGGATTCTAACTCTTGTTTTCTTAAATCTTGGTCCAGTACACTAAAAGGGGACACTCAACAGGCCTTTATGAGTTGAAATCATCAAGCCTCGATGAACTATATCCTAGAGTCCTGAAAGAACTAGAAGAGGTTACTGTTGAGCTTTTGTTTAACAATTTTAGAAAGTTCATGGAGAATGGGAAAGGTACTCCAGGCTTAGAGATGAACAAATTACCTTGATTTCTCAAAGTAGGGAGAGAAGCAAAATTTGAAAATAATAGATGGGTAAACTTGATCTTGGTTCCTGGGAACATTCTAGAATACATTTGGAAGGTCATGATTTGTGAATATTTTGAAAGAAAAATGATGATCACAGAACCAGGTTAAGGTCATCAAAAACAGATCATGTCAGACTAACCTTATATCTTTCTGATAGGGTTACTAGAATGGTCGATCAAATAAATGCTCTTAGTTATCATATACCTAGATTTAAATTGAACATTTGATAACTTATCTTGTTCTGGATTTGTGAACAAGATGGAGAGATATGAACTGGGCAAGCATACAATTTGATGTATTCAGAACCGACTGAATGAAAAGACCCAATGAGTAGCCACTAATGGGTTGATATCAGCTTGGAGGATTTCTAATGGAATATTCCTCTGAATCCATCTTTGGTATGGTACATTTAAATTTTTGCCCCAAATTTGTGAATTTATCTGTTTTCAGTTTTCAACAATCATTTCCATAAGTTTCAAATTTTCTCCCTCTCCTTCCCCAAGATGGCATTCAATCTTATATGGATTTTATACATGCCTTCCTATTAAACACATTTTCACATTGGTCATGTTATATAAAAGTAAAACAAATGGGAGAAACAATGAAAAAACAAAACATAACAGGTGAAAATAGTCTGCATTCCAATTCCACAGTTCTTTCTCTGGATGTGGATGGCATTTTGCATCATGAGTCCTTTGGAAATGCTCTAGGTCCTTGCATTTTTGTGAAGGGCTAAGTCTATCAAAAACAGTTCTCACACACTGTGGCTGTTACTGGTGCACTTAAATTTTTGAGCAATGACTTGAATGAAGTCAAAGATGGCATGCTTATCAAATTAGCAGAGATCACAAAATGGAGGTACATTAAATAACAGAATGAATTTGGAACAAAGTGATATTGTGACTTCTTTAAGAACAGGCCATGTCAACTAATCTTCCTTTTGTGACACTCAGTTAGTAGATCAGAAGGATGCTCTGATTTACCCAGGTTTTAGCAAAGGCGTTTTATAGTCTATAGTGGTCTTTACATGGAAAAGTTGGAGAAGCATAGGTTTGATGATGCTGCAAGTAAAATTGGCTGAATCTCTGGACTAAAAGAACAATCCTTAATGACTTGGAGTCAATTGGGAAGGAAGTCTCCAGTGGAGTGTCTCAGGGATCTCTTCTTGGCTCTTGGCTTTTAATTGATGATTTGGATAAAAATATAGATGGCACACTTATAAGATTTGCAAGTACTTAGCACCCTAAATGCCAGATTCAGGGTCCAAAAAAGGAGAAACTTCAGTATTAAATCAAATTGAATGTAATGAAATTTAATAGGGGTAAAGGTAAAATCACAATTATATTTTTTAAAAATTAGCTTTGTGGGTACAAGATGTGGTAGAGATAGATGAATGGTCTGAAGAAGACCTGGGAGTTTTACAAAACTTCAAGTTTACTATGAGTCACCTGTGCGGTATGGCAAGCAGGAAAGAAACAAGATTTTATTAAGTATCTACTATATGCCAGGCACTGTGCTAAGCATTTTATATTCTCTTATTCAATCCTCACAACAACCCCATGAGGTAGGTGCTTTTATAATCTCCATTTTGCAGATGAGGAAATTGAAGTAAAAGAGTTCAATAGGCTTGTCCAAGGTCACACATCAAGCAAATTTCTAAGGCTGAATTTGAGCTCAGGTCTTACTGACTCCATGTTCTTTGTTCTGATTTGAGAAAATAATGTGATGCTGCATCCAGAAAAGTGAATTTAAGAGAGACACAGTGTCCAAAACAAGGGAGGTAATAGCACTGGTGTACTCTAGTTAAACAACATCTAGAGAAATGGTTTCCAGAGTAGGAACCACAGGCCCCTGAGGGATCATGGCCTGATCCCAAGGGATGTGGGATTAACTAATTAGAAAATGAGAAGGGTAGTCATATCCCATCCTCCCCAAGATAGTTCATCATACACTTGTCTCTAACACAATCCCGTCCCCCATTATAGTTCAACACTTTCCCACTCTACCTTCTCCTCCCAGATCCTCCATTTAAGAGGACACGAAGAGAAGCCTTTCCATCATTTCTCATCTGAATGAACTCTTCTGGACTTCCATTCCTCTGGAATCTCATCATCTTGCAATATGATCTCAACTTTCAAGCTCATGACTCCTCAGTACTCACTACCCTTGGGGTCCCTCCTTCCCTTCCCTGTCTCCCTCCCTCTATTTGGAGAGTGTGGAGGATGGGCAATAGAGAGTTCCTCCCAGATTCTCCAGCTAAGGGGTAGGAGACACTTTTCTGGGCAGCCTTTCCATCATTTCCCACTTGGTTCTATTTCTTTGTACTTCCATCCTCCCCCACCCATAAACTTCAATTCCTTCTATGTTATTGTTTTCCTCCTGTTAGATTATGGGCTCTCTGAGGACAGAGACTGTCTTTTTGTCATTTTTTCCCCATATCCACAGCACTTAACACAGTGCCTGGCACATAATAGGTGCTTAATAAATGTTTATTGACTGAGTCTAACGCATACATAGGTTACTCAGGAGTATCATAATCTAACTGCTAACCAAGGCATCCACAGCAGTTGTGCAAGCAAAATTTCCCACCCCTATCCCTTCTGCACCCCAACACTCTGCTGCTAGATCACTTCTTGTCAGTCATGACTGTCACCAGTGGAGTCTCTGTTCTGGACTGGTGATCTACAAAATCCCCTACTTTATTTTTTTCCAATGAGAAAAAATAAGTAGATGATCCTTGACAAGTAATGACCTCTCATCGTTCTAAGAAACTCAAACTACAAATTATAGAAAAGGTGCTGACCTGTATTTGTGGAGGGAGTTTCCTCCTCTAGGAGTTCCCTATATCAATAAAATCACAAGTCAAGTACCCATCCCTAACCTCAAGCCTTATTCCCATCTGTCCACCCATCATTAAAGGCACAGCTTAAATGTTGCAACTTCATGAAGTCATCTCTCCCTGAATTTCCCAAATAGAAATAAACTCTCACTCCTCTGGGTTCTCCTGACATTTTGTTTGTATCCTGTCCTCTATCACAAATACCAGGAATGACTCATTTACGTAGTACTTCAAAGTTTACAAAATGTTTTCATATTCTGTCATTGTACCATAATTGTCTCATCTCCTATGTTATTGTCAACTGACAGGAAACTTCCTATTTGGTGAGAAAGATGATTCTGTTGTGAGACAGTTTTGTCTTTAAATTTCTTTATATTCAACTGAAATCTGCCTCCCTGTATCTTCTTTCCATAGTTAAAAATTCAATTACACTTTCCCTTCCCACCTCTTTGTGAACTACCCTGTTCTCTTCATTTTAGCCTCAACCTCCCTAGTCAGTTCCTCCAAGTATCTTTAATTAAAAACTTGACTTCCAGGTTTCTCACCATTCCTCTAGATGCATTCTGGTTTATTAGGGCTTCAGCGTATTAGGGGACAAAGAGAGACTTGAGCTGTATGTTGAAAAATGAGTAGGATTTTGATAGTGGAGAGAATAGGATTCATTCCAGGGAAGAAATCAGAAAAATCATTGAGATAAGAAAGGAAGGTGGAATTGGTACAGTAATGTTGTCACGGAACATCTCAAAAGCCTCAGTTTCTTCATGCCCCCAAGCAGAAAGCAATCAGTTTCAAACCCTATAAACTCTAAGGAGTTCCCCTAAAACACTAGAAATTTTCAGCAAATTCCCTATTAGTTCTTCCTTTAAAATTCTCTGCTCTACAGGCCTTCTGGTATAACCACTATATCTTCTCCCCAGTGGTGTCAAGCTCTCTTTCCACCAGATTCCCTTTTGCCTTTGTCTGGTCAAAGTTTTGGGTCTTTGACCCCTTTTCATGAATAGCAACAAGTACAGGGGTATGCTGGTAAATGTTTGACAACCAGATCTCTGGAGAAAAAAATGTATACAGGACACATTTTTATATTTAAGCTAATTTATTAGCATTTTCTCCATCACTTTCTTAAGTCTAAACTATCAATAAAACAATAATTTGTTTTGATTTTTAGCATTTGCTGATTCCTGAAGTATAAATGCTCACACTGAAAACTGAACAAATGGTTCCCTTTAACCATGCTGACTCCAACACATCCCAACAAGTACTCTCCACATAGAGGATGGGAATCTGGTCTTGTAGAACCCAGTCTGTACATACAGCAGGAAAGACTGAAGGAAGAAGGACTCAGAAATGTTTCATTTTCTTCCTCCGTTTTCTCCACTGGTGAGAATTATCTTCTTATTTCCAGCAATCTAAAGCTATTTTGTCATCATTTGCCCTTATGGTAATTTGTAACAGAATTAAAAAGTTATGAAAGGTAAGATGGGATAGTGGACGGAGAAGTTAGAAAGATGCAAGTTCAAATTGTGCCTCTGACAAATACCAATGTGCAAGCATGGGCAGGTTATTTGTACTCAGGGACTCTTAAACTTTGAGATTATGAGTAACAAATGAGTTATCTGCACGGAAGGGAATTTCCAATTATAATTGTTGTCTACCTTGATGAAGGACAGACAGCTAGGTGGTGCAGTGGATAGAGCATGGTCTTTGGAAGATCATCCTGAGTTTCAATCTGGCTTCAGATACTTCCTAGCTGTGTGGCCATAGGCAAGTCACTTAACCTTGTTTGCCTAACTTCCTCATTTGCAAAATGACCTGGAGAAGAAAATGTCAAAGCACTCCAGTGTCCTTGCCAGGGAAACCTCAAAATAGAGTCACAGAATGGGACATGACTGAACAACAACTTTGATGAAATCACAGGCCAGGTTTTTTTTAATAGTATAAATGAGGGAAGAAATTATGCATAAAGATTAGAGACTTAGATGAGGATATATAAAGGGTCTCAAGGGCACATGCATTAGTAAACACAAAAATCCCTGACACTCCATCTTCTACTCTTAATGTCAGAACTACTCCCACTACAAAAATTTATTTAAAACAAAAAACTAAAAAGATCATTTACCCCCAGCTCCAGCACACACTGAGCTAAATTCTCCTCTCCACAGTTTCACAGCAAGGGCCCATTGTCTCCAATAGGAGTGGCAAAGGTTTCAGTGGGAAGACAATCCCTAAAACATACTTCATGGTCCCATCCAAATATTAACTGTGGAAGCTTTCCTACTTTCAAAACATTACTTTGCTCTGCCCAAGGAGTAATTTCCCTCTAGAGAACACAATCACTTTTGTTTTTCTTTCTCCAGTGAAATGAAGCCTGACATTGGCAATAACCCTTACTTTACATCATAACTATAACTAGGAACCTTGGAATTAGCTTCAAATGCATTTGGGAGTGGGAATATGTAGAGGAAAGTTGGGTGTGATCAGTCTGAGCAACCCCAGGGAAAAAGTGAAATTAGAGAAAAATGGGTGGAAAAAGAGAGCAGATGGTAAGATTGAGAGAGGAATTACCAGGAGAAAACTGGTACCTCTTGTGCCACCATAGGACATTGGGTCAAAGGTAACCACAAGGATTGATTATCAAGTGTGGCCCCTTTACTGACACCTACACTGGGGCAAAACCCCAGTTGCTTCATGGTAGTTATGGTTCAGATTTACATTATTCAAGGTTTTAGAAACTCAGTGCTACATAGTTCTGGGCTGAGTGGAGATACCTGATTTCATTGGTCTTCTTTACTTAGGTTTCCAGAAGCAGCAGCTGGTGATGATGGGCTCAGAAAATTTCTGGAAAAGGAATAAAAATCAGTTTAGTCTCCACTGGGTGTCTTGAAGTCCGGTATTCCACAACCCCAGGGAAGAACTGGGGTTCTTCAGAATGGGTGACTTTACTGCTCACCTCATGATGCACGGGAAATGTGCTGAGTCCAAGTTTTATTTGGCCCTCGGAGGGTTTCCACAGTGACTGTATAATTTGGAACCAGAATGTCACCATTCTGATTACTTAACAAAGGGCAATTTATCTAAAAGGGAAAAAGTTGCACAACTGGACAAAGTTGAGCTATGGTCAAGAAAATAAAAAGACAAAAAGCAGAATCTGCTGGAGCTTGGAGCCAGGGCTTGTTCAGTCTGATTAGCATTTTCTGTTTGGATTTTATTATGTCAGGTTGAAAAACATTTCAAAGAAGGACAAGCACTGACCTCAATGTTTAATGTCATAGCTACTAAATGACACTGCTACGACATCAGCAAGGAGCAAGTATGGTAGACTCATGTTGGTATTAGTCATGCCTTTCAGAGGTTCTGTGAGTCCAACACATCTCTCCATATCACAGTGGCAAAACCAGAGAACCATATTGTTATGGAATAGACCTGTGTGGATGTGCAGGCACCCTTATAAGCTACTCCTTTTGGCATGATAATGTTTTAGAAAGAGGATTCTGAGATAGCTGCCAAAGACTGGGTTGCTAGGTGGCACAGTGGATAGAGTGCCAGGCCTAAAGTCTAAAATACTCATCTTCCTAAGTTCAAATCTGGCCTCAGACACTTACTAGCTCTATGACCCTGGGCAAGTCACTTAACCCTGTTGGCCTCAGTTTCGTCATCTAAAAAATGAGCTAGAGAAGAATATGGCAAACCACTCCAGTACCTTTGCCATGAAAATCCCAAATAAGATCATAAGGAGTTAGACACAACTGAAATGACTGAGAAACAATAACATATTGTTGATGGAACTGTGAATTGGTTTAACCACTCAGGAAAGGAATTTGGAATTATGCTAATAAAGTGATTCAATGTCTATAACCTTTGATCCAGAGATAGTACTGCCAGGTGCTCCAAGGAGGTCAAAGATGACGGTGTTGATGATAGCCAATACATAATGATTTAAGGTTTAAAAAGCTTTTTATTGGGGGGAGGAGCCAAGATGGCGGAGTAGAAAGATTCATATATGCTAGCTCCGAACCCAAAGTCCATGGATCTCCTATAAAAAGAACTCCCAACAAATTCTGGAGAAGTGGAAGTCTTGCAGAAACAGAGTGAAGGAGATTTCCATTCCAGATAGCCCTGAAAAACCGATCCCAAAGGTCCATCCCACACCAGATGGGAGCAGAGCCCAGCCCTTCCCTGGCCACATGGCAAAGAGAGGAACAGATCAGGGCAGGCTTCAGGGACAGAATCTCCAGCGGCCATGAAGGTCCCTCCACCCACAGACTCACAGGTCACTGAGAGAGAATTCTGGGTTGGATGAGAGGGCAGCAGAGTGTCTCCATAACTCAGGCCCCCTCGGGAGGCAGCAGTAGAGGCAGCAGGCGGCCAGAGGCTCCCAGAGCAGGCAGGACCTCAGCAGGAGCTCCATTACGGAAGGTCTCTGCATAAACCCCCTGAGGGAACTGAGCCTGGGAGGCAGCCCTGCCCTCCTCCTGAGAACCTGAATTAATCTTAACCTGAATAGCAGCTGGGCTCTCCATTGAAAGCCCTGAGGCTGGGGAGCAGCATTTGAATCTCAGACCCCGAGCACTAGCTGGGCAGATCTAGGCAGGGGTGGAGAGGAATCTCAGAAGTCAAGTAACTGGCTGGGAAAGTGCCCAGAAAAGGGGAAAAAAATAAGAACATAGAAGGTTACTTTCTTGGTGAAAGTTGTAGGAACAATATTTCCTCCCATTCTTTCAGATAAGGAAGAACAACATTTACCATCAGAGAAAAGACATAGAAGTCAAGGCTTCTGTATCCCAAACATCTGAAATAGATATCCAATGGGCTCAGGCCATGGAAGAGCTCAAAAAGGAATTTGAAAATCAAGTTAGACAGGTGGAGGAAAAACTGGGAAAAGAAATGAGAGAGATGCAAGAAAAGCATGAAAAGCAGTTCAACACCTTGCTAAAGGATACCCCAAAAAATGCCGAAGAAAATAACACCTTGAAAAATAGGCTAACTCAATTGGCAAAAGAGGTTCAAAAAGCCAATGAGGAGAGGAATGCATTCAAAAGCAGAACTAGCCAAGTGGAAAAAGAGGTGCAAAAGCTCACTGAAGAAAATAGTTCTCTCAAAATTAGAATGGAACAGATGGAGGCTAATGACTTTCTGAGAAACCAAGAAATCACAAAACAAAACCAAAAGAATGAAAAAATGGAAGAGAATGTGAAATATCTCATGGGAAAAACAACTGACCTGGAAAAGAGATCCAGGAGAGACAATTTAAAAATTATGGGACTACCTGAAAGCCATGATCAAAAAAAGAGCCTAGACATCATCCTTCATGATATTATCAAGGAAAACTGCCCTGAGATTCTAGAACC
>CM053769.1:513738205-513785332 GCA_028658325.1 Potorous gilbertii
AAATGCAATCATGATAACACAAGATCTAGCAGCTTCTACATTAAGGGATTGAAGAGTGTGGAATAGGATATTCCAGAAGTCAAAAGAACTAGGACTAAAACCAGGAATCACCTACCCAGCAAAACTGAATATAATACCTCAGGGGAAAAATGGTTTTTCAATGAAGTAGAGGACTTTCAAGCATTCTTGATGAAAAGACCAGAGCTGACTAGGAAATTTGACTTTCAAACACAAGAATGAGAAGAAGCATGAAAAAGTAAACAGCAAAGAGAAGTCATAAGGGCCTTACCAAAGTTGAACTGTTTACATTCCTACATGGAAAGACAATATTTGTAACTCTTGAAACTTTTCAGTATCTGGGTAGTTGGTGGGATTACACACACACATACACACACACTCACACACACACATACACACATGCACACACACACAGACAGAGAGCACAGAGTGAGTTGAATAGGATGGGATCCTATCTTAAAAGAAATCAAGGTAAACAGTGAGAGAGAAATGTATTGGGAGGACAGAGGGTGAAAGGAATGGGGCAAATTATCCCTCACAGAAGAGGCAGGCAGGAGACTTTTTAGTGGAGGGAAAAAGAAGAGAGATGAGAGAAAAACATGAAATTTACTCTCATCACATTCAACTTAAGGAAGGATTAAAATGCACACTCATTTTGGTATGAGAACCTATCTTACAGTACAGGAAAGTGGGGGAGAAGGAGATAAGCAGATTGAGGGGGATGGTGGAAGGGAGGACAATGGGAGGAAGGAGCAATTTGAAGTCAACACTTGGGGAGGGACAGGATCAAAAGAGAGAATAGACCAATGGGGGGCTGGATAGGATGGAGGGAAATATAGTTAGTCTTACACAACACGACTATTATGGAAGTCATTTGCAAAACTACACAGATATGGCCTATATTGAATTGCCTGCCTTCCCAAAGGGAATATGTGGGGAGGGAGGGATGGGGAGAAGTTGGAATTCAAAGTTTTAGGAATAACTGTTGAGTATTGTTCTTGCTACTAGGAAATAAGAAGTACAGGTAATGGGGAATAGAAAGTTATGTGGCCCTACAGGACAAAAAAGAAGATGGAGACAAGGGAATGGAGGGATGATAGAAGAGGGGGCAGATTGGTGAAAGGGAAAATTAGGATGCTGGGTGTATTGGGGTGGGGGGAGGTGACAAATGAGGAGGAAATTTGGAACCCAAAATTTTTTGAAAATGAATGTAAAAAGTTAAATTATATAAATTTATAAAAAAAAAGAAATGATGAAGGGAATGATTTCAGAAAAACCTGTGGATACATATATGAACTGATGCAAAATTATGTGAACAAAACCAGGAGGATAATATACATATACTCCAATATTATAATGATAATCGCCTCTGAAAGTTTTAGCAGTTCTGATCAGTATTACAATCTATGACACATCCAAAAGAGCTATGTTTAAAACAATGCTATCTACCTCCAGAGGGAGAACTGACAGACTTAAGCGCAAACTGAAGTATGTTTTTTCTTTCTCTAGTTTTTTTGCTTTTTACTTTTTTTAGCCACACGACTAATGTGGAAATACGTTTTGCATCACTTCATATAAATAATGAATATTACATTTCTTGTCTTCTCAGTAAATAGGGGGTAGGGGACTGGAAGGAAGGAGAGTTTGAAACTGAACCTAAAAACCAAAAAAAATATTAAAATTAAACTGATGCAGAATGAGATAAATAGAACCATTATACAATAAATAGAATGATGTATACAATAATGAAAGTATTGTCAAAAACAAACAGAAGCAACATACAAGAACACAGAAAGACTTAAAAGCTGTTTTTGATGCCATGATTAACCAGAGAAATGATGCTGAAGCATAATGCCCATTCTCAGAGAGGTGATGACCTCTACATGAAGAATATGACTTAATTTTATATAGATATAGATTTTATTGGAATCTCTTTTACTGTACTGTGCATATTTATTCCAACCCTTTCCCCCTACACACAAGCAGATAGAGTTGACTAGAGGGGAGAAGCGAGAGAAAATAAATGCTTGTTTATTGCAGGGGAAAGTCTGATAGGGTACCCAAATGCTTATACTGATCCCCTTTACTCTCAGCATTTCTTACTGGGAGATAGCTGACCAAAGATATTTCCTCCAATTCCACTTTCGTTTCTTGACTATTATAAATGAATTATTTATAGACTTATATATTTCCTTCCAAGATAACTAAAAGGGAAGGTGGACATTGAGAGGCTAGCTTGATGAGTGATTTTAGAGTCAAGAAGAGCTGAGAGATTATTAAAATGATTTTGGAGGAAATCCCCCTATTATAATCCTCTGCTACCTCATTGCAGCTGGTCACAGGGTTCTTCAGAGCTATTCCAGTGAAGTCTGAACACCCAAATGTCCTAGTAGGTTGGAAAGTCATAGGATTATAAGTAGAGATCTTGAAGTTACATTTAGATCTTGCACATTGTGTACTAGATATGTTGTCTGAGTCTCAGGGAAGTTGGTTTTAGAAAAGTTCATCATTGGGATTAACCTCACGCAGACTAAGTCTCTTTCAATCACAAGAACTCATAGGGTTTCTAGAGTGAAGAGACATTGAAATTTCAATTGGAAGAGAGTGGTACAGTAAAAAGAGTCCTGGATTGGGGTTAAAAGGGCATAGATTTAAATATTGTTCAGTGTTTTATTACATGTGGAGCCTTGCACAATTCTCTTAATCTCCCTAGCTGGCCTTTCAGATCTCTTCCAGCTATAAACTTAACTATATGATGGTAGGGACAAAGATTTACCCTTTTTCATTGATACAAGTTAATCACAAGTGGGGAAACTTCCTTTGTCAACACAGATTTGTATCTTCTCCAAAAATGAAAATCTTAGATACTTGCCTAGAACTCAGTTCTTTATAAACCCATTCTGATGCTCTAAAATTCCTGAGGAGATTATGAGGCACTGGTTCTGTGATGCCTAGGTCACTGTAGACAAGAAACGAGCCAGCCTTTCCCCAGTAAATTCACCTCCTACAACATGTTGGCAACCTCAGATAAAACCCTTTTTGATATTCCTTAGTTATGGCTCTGTGGATAAAGAAAGACTTGGGGTGCATTTGACTGGTATTTTCAAGCATTTGAAACATAGAAGACATGTTCTGTTTGGTCCTAGATGACAGGCCCAAGTGGTTAAGTGACTTGCTCAGAGTCACATAGCCAGCATGTAGCTGAGATGAGACAAAAACTATAGTCTTTCTGACTCTGGGGTCAGTTATCTGCTATCCATATTGCCACTCTGATATTATAATCGATTAAATTATAGTTCATTGCAGTTAAATAGATGCCTATGTTTTCTCTTAATAGGTGATTATTTTCTTCAACAAATAAAGTCTAGGATAAAGTATCTCTATGGCTGATTTTTATTCTGGCAAAATAAAGAGAAGCTCCTCTCTGTTTTACATGCAATCCAATATTTTTTTTTTACAAATTCCTTTTGTACACTTATTTTGGGAGTTGGTTCACGATTTTTCTTTTATTTGCTGGATATTTCTTGGTACCTTCATGTGGGCCAATAAGGGTGCCCATGTCAAGTTTTGCCTGCCTTTTCTTCCTCTGAGAGCTCGGAGACTGCCTTGGTGATTTGGCTTTAGCTGATATTGATCTGAGAACTAGAAGGAAAATATAGAAAACAATATGAAGAATGAAAGGCAAGTACCAGAGGGATCTCAAAAATTTTTACTAAAGAAAGTTCAATGAAAAATGAAACAAAATTAGAGTCTAGAGACCAATTTACTGAGATACATGGAAGAATCACAGAACCTCAGAGATGGAAAGGACCTCAGAGGCCACCTAGTCTAACTCGTTCCTGTAGAAGAATTCCTTCTAAAACATTTCCCAAATGTAGACATCTAGCTCTTGTTTATAGATCTCCAATAAGGAAGGGTCCACTACCTTCAGAGGCAATTTTTTCAACTTTTGGAAAGCTCTATTTGTTAGGAAGTTTTTCCCTATGTAATGTAACACTTAAATTTGCCTTTGTAACTTCTACTCTCTCATGGTCTTGCCATCTAGGATGAAGCAGAACATGTCTTCTGTGTGATACCTTTTCAAATGATTGAAAACAGCAGGTATATGCACCCCTGGCTTTCTCTGTCCATAGAGTTATAACTAGGGAATATCAACAAAATTTTGCCCAAAGTTGCCAACATGTGGCAGGAAGTGTGCTTCGTGGGTGAAGGCAGTCATGTTTCCTGTAAGTGGTGGTCTAGACATCACAGAACAAGTACTTCACAATCCTCCATAGGGTTTTTGAATGTGGAAGGGAACCTGCGCATGCTCTACCATCATAGGGCATGAAAGATGGGGGTAGAGTATAGCTTGAATGCTTCTCCCAATACAACTATCTTCATGATGGAATAGCCCTTTGAACATGATTCTTAGTGAAGTTTTTCCCCCTCTTCCACTACCTTCTATGTACATTCAGCCTCAATACTATCCTTTTCTTCTGTGTTATAGCTACTGATGCTTCTCTCCATAATTTTTTGACTTCGTATTAAAACAAAAGTTTCTGTTTACCTTTTGGTTTATCCAGATTAAATATTATCATAAATATTAAATATCCAGACTAAAAATTCTTCTAAACTAAAGATTTTTCGTCCTTCTGGTAGGCATCCTCCTGGGGCTTTCCAACTAATCTCAATATTGTTGCTAAAATATGGCACCTAGAATTATAGTAATTATTTCCATTGGGATACAAACAGGGCAGAGTGCGATGAAGCTATCACTTCCTTATTCTTTTTCATTATGCTCCTCTTAATGCTGCCTAAGATTATGTTTGTTGTCTACTATATTGAATTCATATTCAGCGTTCAGTCTATGAAAATTTTCAGGTCTCTTTTTTATGTCCACAGCTATCTAGCCATCTTCTACTTTGGCAGTTTATTATTTAAACACAAGATTTTTATATGAGTTTCTATTACATTTCATTTCATAGGAATTAGCCCAACATTCTTAGATTGTCAATATGTTTTGAATTTTGAGTCTCAACTAGAGGATAGCTATTCTTCAGTTTCGTGTCATCTGCAAACTTGATGAGATCTTTATCCAAATAACTGATTAAAAATTGTTTACATAGCACAGAACCAACTACATATCCTTAGGGTAATCTCTTAGAGACTTCCTTCTAAACTGATATCAAACTATTAATGGAAATGATGGAAAACAGTAGGCTAGAATAAAGTTTCATTGGGTGGATTTAGATTGGTTCGAGTGGTCAGATCCAAAAAATAGGCAGGTTGGACTTGGTCAAATATGTTAAAATCTAGGTAAATTATGTCTACAGCATTCCCTTGAATTAGCAGTCTAGTAAACTTGTCAAAAAGGAAAGAAAATTAAGTAACATAATCTGTTCTTGATGAAACTATGTTGTATTTTTATGATCACGGCTTGCTTCTCTTGATGCCTATTAAGCGTGCTTTTAGTAATATATTCAGAGGTTTTTTTCCCCCAAGTTAAACTCATTGGGCCTCTAATTTATAGATTCCATTCTCTTTTTGTTTTTGAATTTGATATTTGCCCTACTTTAAAAGCATAATACAGTAATTAAAGGAGGATAAGAACTGCCCATACACTCCCTGTCATTTACCTTATATTTGCCTTGATTATTTCCTTCTGAGACTGTTATGTTATTGGAATAGTCTCTAAAAAGTTCTTCTTAACTCTATTCTCTCCCCTACTCAAACTATTTTTTCACATAATTAACAAATTCCTAATACATTAATTTCATCATCACTACTCTTCTAAATGTCTCTATTTAATTCTTGTCTGTTAAATCAAGTTCAAACTCCTTCAGGTGTCATTTATGGCATTCTACAATGACTTCACTTTACTTGCAATCTTTTCTCATACTATTCATATGACATACTCTATTTTTTTCAGTTAAACTCAACTATTTATTGCCCCTTGAACATAGTCCAATGTTGTCTCTTTGTTCAGTGGATTACAGTTCATCAAATATTTATTAAACACCTATTGTGTGCAAAGTATTCTATTAGGCACTCTATTTTCTCTGTGTCAATTCTCAAGTTGTCTCAATGCCCTAAATACACTCCCTTAATTACTTGGTTAATTCCTCCCAGTCCTTTAAAGCTCAACTGACATGGCACGAAATCATGGACTCTTACAAGCTGATAAAGAAGTTATTTAGCCCTTACCAATATATATGTTTATATATATACATATATATGCATATATGTATATATGTATATATATGTATAGATATACACACCCCAAAATATAGCAGCAATTTTTGGTAACAAAGAAACACTTTGGAAATAAAGCAGATGCTCATTAATTGAAGAATGATAAATAGATTGAGGTACAAGTATTTAATGCAATATTACTTTGATAAGAAGTGATGAATATGATCAATACAGGAAAGCATTGAATGATCTATATTAACTGAGGCAGAGTGAAGTAAGCAGAACCAATAATATATATGATTCCAGCAACTTAAGTGCAAATAAACACTAGAAATCTAATAAAAATTATGATTATGAAACATGGCCTCAAGGATGAGATATGAGAAGACATTATCATTCCAATTTTTTTGCAGAGATGGAAGAACTATGTATGTGAAACAATTTTGCATTCTTTTTCTTTAGAGTTTTTTGATTCATTGATTGGTTTTGTTAAATTTTTCCCTATTTTACCTTTTAAAACTTTTTTCCATTAAAAAGACATTTGTTAAATGATATGATTCTCTGGAAATGGGGAGCAGGAAGGAAGGAAACATGCATTTATTAAGCACAGAGACTGTGCTAAGGAAAGAATAGAAGGAGAAATTTAGGTGATTAAAAATCAAAAGATATCAATAAAAATTGATTTAAAAATAATGAGGGCCTAGGAGTTTCACATCTCATTATTATATACTAAGTCTTGATCTTTTGCAAAGCACATTAAGTCATTTTTCATGTGTATGTTTTCTATTTTTGAATTTGTTGATAGACAAGTTTTTGAATTTTTCCTTATGATTCATTTCTTCTCGAGCATCTGTGGTGGTGTGATGTTTTCATCATATTTAAAGCTTTTGTTCTATGTTAGCCTTATTAAAATGGAAACCTGCTTATGATAATATAATAACTAGTTCTTTCCTCACATGCAAGCTATTTTCTTCTCTCCTTTTCATGAAGTAGGTCTTACATTGACAAGAGTATCATAAAGGTTAACATAGAACCCTCCTAAGTCAGAAGGAGATTAAAGATGTCACTAGTTCTCACTTTGGAAGGAAGGATACAATATTGCCAGGGATTACTTTTCAAGCCACGCAAAGGTTCTAGTCAGAAAAACTCCACTGCCTCCTTTGGTAATTCAGACCCATATGCTAAGGCCCTTACAGTCAGAAAATGCTTTTTACAGTAACCTAAATCTTTCCAACTGCAGTTTAATTAATTTTTCTTCACCTTCATGCCTTTCTCAGAGGAAAATGAAAAAAACTTAACTGTCTTCTCTTAAAATCACTTTATATGTGTGGAGACTATTATTGCCTCCCTCTCTGATTTCTTGAATATTCACAAATGAGTCTATCACTTTTACTTTAAGCATCTGGGTTTTTTTTTATAGGTATTGCATCACTTTCACTGCTCTTTTGAATGTTATCTAAATTCTCAAATTCCATAAAACTTATAAAATGAAATTCCTACTATTTCACAGGGATATCTCAATTTTTGAAAGTATGTACACACATATATACATGTATATGTATACATACATATATATGTTCAATATCTGAAAATATTGAATGTCTTCAGGACTATAAAATCCATGAGTTCATCCATACATAGCAAATTTTTGCATTGATGCAGAACATAACCTCTCTAAACCTAGAGTGGTTCATGAATTACTATGACTTGAATATACATAATCAATGTGGATCAGCCTTATGATGTCTCTAAAAACTTAGGTGATCCGCACACTACAAGACAGAATCCACTGGCAATCCTGTGTTTGAAACCTTGCCACCTTGGAAGGAGGTCCCTCCCAGGACCATTGCTTTACTTGCCAAGGTGGAGTGTGTTACTCTCTTTCTGTGGATGTGTCCTTACGCAGAGAGTCATATCCCTTATAAATCTTTATCCCTTACAAGGTATTTGGCCTAAACTCATGAAAAGACTTTGAAGGAATACTTCATTAGAAGGGGAAAAATTGAATAATTTCAAATGTACCGGGCAAATGTTAACAAAGGGTTTCGCATATGGCCGTCCAAAATCAGTTTTGCATACAAAGCTGAAAGGAAGACAACAAGTAGATATGCAGCAGAATAGATCTCCTGGCCACAACAGTGCAAGCACTATGTTTGTACTCTGTTACCTCAGCAACCAATATTTTCTGAGGGAACTAGCAGTTGGACTTAAGATGAAATTAGCAAGACTGGTTGGACCTAACTTAATAAACACAGAAGAAAACTGTGTTGGAGGTGTCAGAATTTTCAAGACAAACAGGAGCTGATTCTTTAGATATTTAAAATAAGAGAAGGTTACCAAAGGAATGGAAAAACATCATAAATGATATTTCACCTAAAAGTGTTGGCATCAATAACTAATAGCTCACATACTTCCTTCACTCTATAAAATCTTTATGTGAATGGACCATATACAGATCACAGTTATCCGTAATGTAACCAAAACTACAGAACTTTCACAGATCATTTTTCACAGCAGACCACACCTTTACTTTCACAGTGAGATGTGTAGTGAATATCAGATCATGGTGCGTCTATTGTTTGCTGATTTCAAAGAAAAAGGAGAAAAGAATATAGCCTCTGGGGTTCTCTTCAAACAAGATATTTCCTATGCACATGTGAAAAATGTACAAGATTCTATGACAAGAGAAGGAGCAGAGATGACTTTGTTCAATAATTGATTATTATATATTTGTAGTTTACATTTAGATATAAATATATCAAACTCTTGCCTCACAACAACCCTGTATTGATAAATAGCAGAAGTATAATTAGTCTCATATTAATATTCTCATACTGAGAATCAAAGTGATAAAGTCAATTACCTAGAGTCACATAGCTAGCATGCGTCACAACTAGGATTAGAATCTCAGAACTCTTGACTCCAAGTTCTTTGGTTATTACTTGTACTTATTCATTAGACAATAAGCATTTATTGCAATAATATTTTGTGTCAGGCACTGTGTTATGTGCTTGAGATCCAAAAAAATAGGTAATATTCAGTCCCTGCCCTAAAACAGCTTACAATCTAATGGGCAAGGTAAAGAAACATATATATATATATATATATATATATATACACACACACATATAAACTATACGTAGAAAAAGTAAAAAAAATAGTATGAGGGAAGGTACTAGAGTCGATTGACTGATAAAGATTTCCTGCTGAAGAAGGGATTTTAGTTAGGACTAGAAGGAAGCCAAGGAAATGTAGTAGGCAATGATGAGGAGGAAGAGGGTTTCAGTTAGAGACAATGCCTTGATTTGAGAGATGGTATGTCGTGCTTGCAAGTCCAGTGACACTGGATAGACGAGTACATGGCATGGAGGAAGATGTAAGAAAACTAGAAAAGTAGGAATGAGTCAGAATTGGGAGGGTATATTGTTCCAGACAGTAATAGAGAACTCAGGATTTTTAGGAGAAGTTTAGGGGGAAAGATAATGAGTTCCAGTTTGGACATTTGAGTTTAAATGTCTACTGAAGATCCAGTTTAAGATTTTTGAAAGGCAATTGATGATGTGAGATTAAAGATCAGGAGAGTTAAGATCAGGAGAGATGGGTTTGAGAATCACCATCATAGAGATGAAAATTTCATCTATTAGAGTTGATAGGAACAATATGAACTCAAAAGAATCCAAATTACAGTTCACCCAAAGAGTAATGGGAAAAATCATATATAAAGTAGCTATTCTATAGGGGAGAGAACAATGTATGCCTGGATTTGAGACCTACTTCTTGCTAGCTGTGTGACCTTGAGGAAGTAATCAATGACTCTGATCCTTGGTTTCTGAGTCATCTGTTGAATTGATAACAATAATCCTTGCATGATACCTAAACCCTATATAAATGTTCTGTATTTTATGCATGTATATGCTATTCCATATGGTGGGCCTAAGTAGGCCATAGTGATGACTTTCCATGAGAAGTAACATAAAACAATCACCAAGGACATGTAAAAAGGAAAGAGATCTGAATTGCTCATGTAGAGAGAGTGAGAGATGACAGATGGGTAGCCCAGTTGCTGTACTAGTATTCCCAAAATATTAGGCCTCAGTGGGTTGAGTCGATTCTCTCTGGAGGAGTTATAGAAATCCAAGGACAGTTGAATCTACAGGATGAGAAGTTGTGAAGGGGTTACCATCTGCATTGCTGGATGGTGTTCCCACTCAGATGAGATCATGAATGCATTGAAATATTTATCTAATAAGAGAGTTGTCTATTATTCAAATCACTAGGAAGCACAATCCAGGCATCTTCAAGTTTCTCTCTCTATTATGTTTCAGTCTTGTCAATATGCTGACATGGAAACATTGATAAGTAGACTTTATGACCTTCCAGTGGATACTGCTATGGATTCTGCATATTAAACCAATGTATTTTCATCTATAGGATTATTCCCCTCTTTCTGGAATCTAGAAAAATATTCCACCTGGTCTTCTGCCATAGCTGTCACATCCATCTGCTCATTGTAAATTTTCTTAATCACCTCTAGTGATATGATCCTGACTGTTTAAGTATTTTATCTCCACTCCACCCCAGGGAAATGAATATGTGTTCAGGCATCTGTTCACCCACTCTTCTTGGTGAACTCTGAAGCAAAGAACTCATCTGGGAGTTTTTAGCATCGTCTACCTTTTCTGGCTGGATGCTATGTTGACCATCTGTCAATGGCTATGAAATGTCCTCCATTGACCTCCTGTTCCTTATCTCCTGGATGGATTTTTTATTGTTTTTTTCCTCCCATGACTTTTTCTAATGATGTGCTTCTTGGTCTTTCTCCATGTTGAAGTCCAAGTGCACCTGACCTAGTAGGTTGAAGCTCAAAGTTTACCTATTTCATATTGGTTAGGAAAGTTTTCTCAAATGAAGGATTCCCCTAGGAAATATGGGATCTTCATTTTTCATTAAGTGGATTCATTCTTAAATCAGAGGCAGCTTGTTAGTTCAGTGAAAATAGCATTAGAGAGAAACTCATGAAGTTCTGAGTTCAAATATGGCTTTAGATACTGTGTGGTTTGGGGAAAGTCACTCAATTCTCTGTGCCTCAGTTTCCTTATCTTGAAAATAGGGGTAGCAGCACGGCCTCATATGTTGTGAGGGTATAAAGAGATGTGTGTAAAGCCCTTCACAAAATTTAAAGCACTACATAAATTCCACCTACTATCATTTTTATTAACAGGAATGATAATAAATAATAAGAAAAATAAATGTCTTTGTATGTGCACAAGAGAAGAAAATCCCTCTAACAATTCTTTTTGGACAGATCTTTGTTCATTTCATTCCATACCCTTAAGACCTTATTTCTTTTTCAATTAAAAGAGAGATTTTTTTTTATTGTTTCTAAACCACTATCCAGGAGCTGGTCAGGGACTATTTGTATGGTTTTCCATTTTCGGTCTTCATTGGCTACTTGACTTGAATTCTGACTCTGATGACACTCAGTGGCAGTGGCCTTCAGTGTGGTGGCTAGGACCTACTGGGCCATCTGGACCTTCTGAGTCATTATCTTGGTGCTATTTCTCATGAGCATCAGTGGCTATGGAGGTGAATGCAAGCATAAACTCAGGGAAGACCTAATGCTTGTCATTATTAAAAATAGCCTTCTTGAGAAGTTTTTCCAGAGAGAAATTTTTCCTTTTCAGATATTCACAGAACTCAGCAGTCTGGTTCTTTGTTAATTTTCAAACTCTTCATTCAGTACTTCTCAGGCTTTTTGTAATATTCATGGTTGACTGAAATAATGTGGTTGAGCTAACCCTCAGCAGGAGTGGATTTTGTAGATGCCATGGCTCAGTGTATCAAAGAGTATCTGGAGGAAGCTGTGGAAGGAAAGGGTCAGATGAGTCAACCTCAGTGTTTTAAGGCAGGATTTAGAAAGATGAGAACTATAAATAAAGTCAAGTCTATATTTATCAAAGATTGTTTCCAACTGTAAGACTCTCCTCATACATTTTTAACCCTTTGGGTTCAGCCCTGTGCAATCTCCAGTTTGTAAACTCTCTTTTGATACAGATTGACAACTTGTCTATAACTTATAGTCTTAGAGAGTCACTTGGGGGCATAGAGAGGTTAGTTGACTTGTCCATTATGGTCCCACAGCTATTATGTGACAGCTTGGATTTAAAAACAAATGTTCTTGACTTCAAGATTGCCCTATAGGCTACTATCCCACACTTGGTCTCAGCCTTCATATTATGGTATTCTAATGGCTATCCTTCAAATGAATGACTTTATGCATGTCTTCCCTTTTCTTCAAAAAACTGACCATGAGACTCTTGTTCATTTTCATATAGTGTATTCCAAAATGTACTATTTTCTGCAATATTATCAGTCTTCCAATCTATAATGACAAGAATGGAAGAAGGCTGATGAAAATCTTTATGATTTTTAGAAGATAGTCTAAGAATGATTTCGTCTTACTTTTTAAGGAGTTAGCATATGTAATTAAAACTGGCATACCAAAATGAATACAAAATGGAATATCCTTGTTTTGGATCCTTCTCCCTTCTAGTGTTCATTCTTTGTATGCTTTCAAACTTTTATGTAATTGACTTATCATGTGTTTTCTTGTTCTTCTACCCCAAATCAGTCTCTATTTATGAGCACCATCTATTCTCTTCTAGATTTCTTCCTCTGCCTGATTTTAAGACTGTAGTAGTCATATGGTCACTGAATTCCTTTAATCACACCTGGTTTTCAGAGCAACAAACAGATGAAAAGTTTAATTCCACTAGGACTCTGTCATCTTCATGGATTGATTTTTATAGTGAATAGCTATCTATTTCTGGAATTTAATAGCCTTATTAAGGGTATCAGAAATGGTAACTTTTGAATATTTTTTTCTCAAGTACCATCTGAGTTTCTGTGAACAAGGGGGCAGTTAGAAATAGATCAACACTGCCCCATATCTCTATTCATCTTCAGGTAGCTCAAACCATCTAGTTGCTTAAAAATGGTTTTATAATTAACACAAGTTATGGCAAACTGAACTAGAAAACTAGCTGCCTAAGAAAGTTACCTTAATTCTATTATGTTGCTAATAATATATAAAAGTAGTAATAGAGGTGCTTTCATATTGTGATAATGAAACTCAATTTTGGGATATGATATGAATCTTCCCCAACTAGTGACTTTTGGACCTCTTTTCCCAAATGACTTTGATGCTTGAAGAGGCCTATGAGACCAATTGATAATTGACTTATGGAATTATGAAATGGGGGCATGTATGCCTGTTTCTTTGAGTCCTTGTTGAGAAAGACCACTATGACAGCAAGAAATAGGAAAGTATTCACCCTTTAATAATTGCAGAGGTACAGAAAGTAGTGAGAGAAGTTGTGAAAGGTGTACAGAGGCAGAGTAGGGACAGGGCATGAGACAGTGAAGTAAGGCAGGAAGTGATGGGGAAGAAGCATAGGGTATCACTCATGTAACTGCATGGATTAGAGTTGGGAACTTGAGGCAGCATGGACCTGTAGGAGATGGAAGAATTTGGGGAGAATAGAAATTTGCGATATCATTTTATGGGGATTTCGGGGAGATACAGACTAATTCTTATCTGTGCCTCCTTGAGATTAGATCATTAACATATCCAAATAATTTCAAAGTTAAACATGTTCACATCATCTCACAGTAATTGACATCTTTTGTGTTCTGTAGATGTCTGGAACTTACCTGAAGTTTGCCTTTCGTAAAACCAAAGGGCTTTGACAGCAGAGGCTAGATGGCTTCCATTGATTGAGCACATATTACCAGGATGTGAATTATGGTTAATAGGTTAATATATTACGCAATTTGTAAATTGTGCTCCTTTGATCTTTGGAATGGTTTGTACCTAACTTAAAGGTTCCCCTCGCAATCTTATTTCCTCTCATTGCCCATTTATACTGACTACTTATAAACTTACTATACTGACTAGAAGGTGATGCGGTAATCAGAGGGGACCAGAATGACATACAATTTTAACACCACTATATAACTTGATAATAAAAAATGATTATGTCTTACTTTGCAGTATTGAGATTTTGTAGTTTCTGAAATTCTTTTAACTGTTTCTCCTGATAAAAATCTTAGGAACTAAGCAGAATATATGTCAACCTCTCTATATCCTTTAAACAGATAAGAAATCTGAGTCTAAAAAAGAATAATGCCATTCAAAGTCACAAAGCCATTAAATGGTATATTATAGTCTCAAGAAATAGTAAGGTATGGTGGAAAGAGTGGAAGAGATTTAGACCCAGGAAAGATGGGTTTGAGACCCGTAAGTGCAGTATAGCATTTAAGACAAAAATATGTTATTGTCCAAATACCTATTGCAACAGTAAAATGACTATGTGTGGGATCTTAATCCATAATGCAGAATCTCACATCTTTCACACATAAAATTTGGGCTATTCATTCTCAGAGATGGCTTACCTATGCCAACGTACCTTAACATTGATACGAGTTCACCGTGAAGGACCACCACTCCGCTCAAACTCTGTAAGAATGTGCTTCCAATGTACACTTAAAATAATAACTATATAAACCAACCACTCATAATAAAATTAAAACTATTTATTTCACAATAAGGAAAACAAATAATGGTGCCACAGGTACTCAGACATTTAAAAATGTAAGGATATCAAATACATTGCAATCCACACATAAACCTTGGTCATATTTTCCCATCAGAATTCTCAGTATCTGTGGGAGAGAATGGGTAAACATAAGCACCTGGAATGGAGAGACATGATTAAGAAAAACTAATGTGTTTGGGGAAACACAACTGTGAACTGCAGGTTTTGATGTCATTGGCCTATTAAGAACATATGCACCATATGAAGTCACTTCTCTGCTCATTGATCTAGTACTGATCTTCACCACACCAATAGTTATATTCAATTAGAAAAAGCGATTATTTTAATTACTTGTGAAATAGCCCATAGAATGGCAAATATGAAAGTAGAGAAATGGTCACAGGACCGTATCTCTCCAAACTCCCCAGAATAGATGAGAAAAATGAGATAATTATAGTTTTGGAATGAGCCAGCTTCACTTCACAAAGTAATAGTCAAGACTGACAAAATGCACAAATCACTGGATTTGCCTAATGTAACTAAAGGTGGTGAGTTTAACTTGCAGGAAAGATTCAAGAATGCAGTGAAAAGGTGTTTCATGTATGACATGCCCATGAACTCAATGTGGAGAGAGAGACTCATGGGACAAATATCATGAATATTTGAATATTGAAATGGAGACATTTTTTTTATCAGGATCAAATACCATAAGATAAGATAAATGCCATAAGAGCTAGAGATTATTCTAAAGGAATTTAAACTTATTGAATAATGGTATTTTTGCAAGTGTGATAATGAGAATGGCCAATGAGAGACCCCAGGACACATTAGATTTGGCTTTTCTGGTGGGTTATATGCATGTTATTGGCTCTAATATAATATATGGAGTCTTTGTGAGTCTACTTTTGGCCATACATGTCTAAAGGGATGGTACAGCATCATTAAGATTTTTCTGGTTAGCACTGGAGCTGTAAGGTCTGAAGGCTTGTGAGTTACTGAGTCAGAAATTAGTCGGTCTTCAAAAGGAATAATCCATCCCTTTGTTAGTCCTGTTTTGTTTTTCATTTCTGGTGGCAAGTGAGGCAGAGTGTTGTGAACTGCTGGGGATGAGGACCAGAGAAAGCCTGCCCTCTTTCCTACTCAGCTACCATGTGTCGATGAGTTAAACATTTTTTATTTTTCCTGTTTATTCTTACTTGATTTTAGATGAATGAGTATTTTGAGAATAATACCTAGGTGAAAAGGTGAAATGACCATAAGAGCCATCAGAGGTCCCACTGTTAGTACTAGAGTTCACTGGAGTACTAGTTGCTTTTGTTGATGGAAGTGCCTTCATATAGAGTTGGGGAGATAGCCCTTTGAGGACAGCAAAATTCTCAGGGTTTATGACACCTCATGACAGAGGAAAATGCTGATTGTGGATGTTAGAAAAGGATTAATCCTCAAAATCAGTATCAGAGAGCTACAGTTAAGGGGAACCCTATGAGTTTATTACAAATGGAGAAAAGACTTCTGGAGATAGGAGTCAGGAGGTATCCCTTGGCAACATTTATTTTCTACATGTGCATCTCATTAACATTATTCTTTAAGGTCAAGTCAACTTTCCACAGAGATCTTGTATGTACAAGGATAGAATATAACCTGGAATGGTGCATGGTGGAGAGGAGGGATGTTTTTTGTAGTAAATGTTCTTGCTGTATCATCTCAGTGAATCCCTTTTATAAAAGCAAATAAAGTTATCTTCTTTAGTTGAGAATGGAGAGTATACTAGATGGGTTTTTAGCGGGGAGGTATAGTACTAATAATCTCAACCTACTGTAGAATTACCCCTACAATCTTGGGTGGAGTATTAGTCAGTAACTCCCTAGGAACCCAATCTGCAATGTGAGTATGAGTTGTGAAATGGATTCCATAGGGGTTGTTACATAATGAAGTAGTGAAAACTGTGCAACATACCACTCTAGATTTTAAAATTTAAATTTAAAAATCTGCTGTATTGGTTGCTTGATTGTTCTCAGAGAGAACTAAAGTAACATCACTATATTAGAGTTAAGTCACAGTGTATCCATCTGTGGTTGAACATTTCACTACAAGCTCAGAATGCTCTACCACAGCTCAGACACAAATAGTGTATGTGACCATTTGGGCGAACTCTCTAAATTTGTATATCTAGCATTGTTTTTAGCTACTTCAATTCTGCTTTGCTCATAGAGCAGAGCACCTTCTCTGATAAGAGAACACCATGCTGGGTGGTCCTATGCCAGTGTCTCCCATGTCACACAATGAATTTCAAAGTTCTTAAGAGAGACCTTGAGAGTGTTCTTGTGTCAATTTTTCTAACTATGATGTGTGCTCTTGCTGTGTGAGTTCTCCATAAAGTAGTCTTTTTGGTATATTTCACATTTAAACAGTTTGATCAGTCCATCATAGATATACTCTCTGTAGTAGAGTTTGAATGCTTGGCAGTTTAGTTAGAGATAGGAACTCGGGGTCTGATATCTTATCCTTCCAGGTGATACTCTGAAACTTCCTAAGACAATTCAAATGGAAGCAGTTCAGTTTCCTGGTAAGGCACTGGTATACTGTCAAGGTTTCAAAGGCTTGCAACAAGGTCAGTACAATATAGACCTTCAGTTTGGTAGTCAGTCTAATACCTCTTATTTCCCACAGTTTTCTTCAGTGCCTCCAAAATGCTATGCTAGTCTTGGCAATGCATGTGTCAACCTCGTTATATTTTTATTACATTATTCTGTGCATCCCTAAAATGTATGCTGCAAAGGAAAGTGAACTTATTCACAATATTCAAAACTTCTCCATTTGCTGTAACTGCTTGTTCCACATATGGATGGGGTGATGCTGGTTGATTGAGCACCTGTATTTTCTTGGTGTTAATTGTTAGTCCAAAATTAGCACAAGCATCAGAGAATCTATCAGAACTTTGTTATATCTCCATTTCAGAGGAAGCATTGATAAAAAAATCATCAACAAACAAAAAATGATCATCAACACTCCCTCCATTTTAGTCTTGGTTTGTAGCCTTACCAAGATGAAGAATTTATCATCAGTGTAGCAGCTGACTTTGATGCTGTGTTAGTCCTCATCGAAGGTATTTGACAACATGACTGAAAACATCATGCTAAAAATCATGGGGTCAAGAACACAGTCTTGTTTCACTTCATTGGTGATTAGGAAAGTGTGAAAGCATCATCCATTATCCAGAACCCAGGCAAGCATGCTTTTGTGAAATTGATATAAAAGACTTATGAAATTTTCTGGGCAACCAAATTTTGACATAATTTCCCATGAGCTTTTTTAACTATCCTGTATGAAATGTCTTTGTCAGACCTTCAAGCACAGTGTTCAAACCTCTGTTCTGCTCCTCGCATTTCTTCTAGAGTTGTTGGGCAGCAAATGCCCTATCTACCATTCCTGAACCCTTTATGAAGCCACACTGGTTCTCACATAGATGACCATTTTCCAGATGAATGATGAACCTATTAAGGAGGACTCTGGCAAAAATACTTCCATCAATGACTAAGAGAGCCCCTCGCCCCACCTTGCTTTGATTGTCATAAGATAATCTATTTTCTTTACCTTTATAAAGATGAACAATGGATGCATCCTTGAATTCCTGGGTGATAACCTCCTCTTGCTATATAAGCCAGAAAAGTTGTCAGTTTTTGTATGAGCAATGAACCCCGCCCCCACCTTGTAAATTTCAGCTGGAATAGAATTAGCACCAGATGCTTTGCCCCATGAGAGGATCCTAATGGCATTCAAAACCTTGTTTTCAGTAGAAACTTCAGCTAAGGAAGAATTTTCTTCAACCTGAAGTATACAGTGAATGGCATCAGTATTGATTGATGATGATCTGTTGAGAACACTATGAAATTGTTCAGTACATCTATCTGGATCATGTCCTTATCACTAATCAATATGGCTCCATCAACACTGAGTAGTTGAGATGCACCACAGGTCTTTGATCCATAAATAACTTTCTAGACATCACAAACGCACTTTGGATTGTTACTATCAGCATAAAACTGAATTTCCTCTGCCTTCTTACTAAGCCAAGGATCCAGCATTTCTCTAAGTTTCCCTTCTATTTCACTTTTGATGGAATTAAGTGTTGTCTTAGAGAAGGATAAACTATCCTGCTGGTAAACCTTGTGGAATTCTTATCTTTCATTGAGCAGCTTCGAAATTTCCTTATCATTTTCATCAAACCAGCCATGATGTTTGTATGTTTTGATACAGATGAGCAAATACGGTGCTGTACACCAAATCCCTGAAAACTGCCCACTCCTTTTCTGCTCCACTGTTGACAAATGTCTGTTGGCTCAACTTGCAAGGAAATGTTCCCTCTCAGAAAAGCTCTCTAATTTGTAGACATTAATTCTTCTTGTAATCATTTTGCCCTGCAGCCATTGCTTTTGTTAAATGTGAATATTTAGCTTGGGAAGGATAAGTTTATAATCAGTAAAGCACACTGGGACCACATTGCCTTAGTCACTCTCACATTCTATCTATCTCTTCTCTTTACAATCACATAGTCTATTAAATGTCAATATTTGCTGCAAGGATAGATTCATGAAGTTTTATTTCATTTAGGTAAATGGAAGACAGTGTTGGTGATTAGAAGGTCATGATACGCACAAGTCTTCAGTAGTAAGCTACCACTGATATTGCTATTTACAACTCCATTCCTCCCAAGGACTCCTTGCCATGTCTGGTAATCTGAGCCTACTCTAGGATTAAAGTCACCCAGAATTATAAATTTGTCTTCTTTTGGCATATTGATGATAAAGGTCTCCAGGTCTTCATAAAATTTTCCTTTGACCTCATCAGGGTTTGTCATGGTGGGAGCATAGGCACTGATGAGGATAGAGTGGCATTTTCCTGCAAGTGGCAATCACATTGCCATAAACCTGTCATTCACTCCTTTTGGTAGGCATACAACCTTTTTACTAGATTAATTTTTGCAAAATCTATACCATTTTCAAGGTGCTCCCCTGCACAGAAGACATTCCAAAAAACAACAATAAGCATGTATCGTGCTCCAAATTTAGTAAGCTGACCTTCATTTGTCAGCCTTGTTTCATTCAGGACTACTAGTTGGATATGTTGAGTTCTTGTTGTATTCTTTCACAAGAGCTGTTACTCTTTCAGGTCTGTTAGATTTAAGTGTGCACACATTCCATGTACCAATGGTGAGTGAAATCAACTTTGTAGAAGATTTTGTACAATTTTTTTTTGTTCTGAACACAGGGTGGGATTCCCACCTGCCATGGTAATCAGGTTAGTGTTAGATAAGCAGACAAATTTTAGGACACCTTTTCTAGCTCCTTCCTCACACCAGGAGTTGAGCGGTGTGGTCCTTAAAAGGCTGTTCAGATGCCAAGGGAGCTGCAGAATTCCACTGCTGCTTTGTTCCAGTGAGAAGATGACTATGACCTGGGTTGCATATGTGCAAGAATGTGGCTACAATTCCCAGTGTATTTACACCTGTGCTTTATCACTTGCCTGTTGTCACAGGACTTTGAGATAAGAAAAATATTGAAATGGCATGGATGACGTTTTTTGATCCACACTTAAATTGTATTTAAGTGAGACAGAATTGCAATGAAGTTCTTGGTCTCACTTTCTCTTCCAGAATTGTCACAATCCAGTATTGGGACAGAATCAAGAGGACTAATTATAGTTCGAGATGCATTGGATATCCTTGTCATCTTTGATGTCTAACCAAGATCTAAGCACTCCACAATGCCTGTTTCAGCTCCCTTCATGACCTTTGGAGCAAATTGTTTTCATCTACCCATTCCACTAGGGACATCTTTATGATCTTGGGGGTAGATATTCCCCCTAACTCACCAATGGGGTTTGAGACCTCTCAATTATGCTCAATCTGTTTTAGCTCATCTGTCAAAATTGTTTACTAGGGTATGGATACTGTGCATGCTACGGCTTATTGGAGCCTCAGGTGAGAGATGTATCATGTAGACATAAAAGGTGGAAAGCAGTCATGAAAAGGGCTCAGTAGCCCTCACTCCAGAGGTATTAGTTTTCCTTGAACACACTATATAATCCAGCATCTATCTACTGCATGCCTGGAAAGTAGTGATTAAGTAGCTATAATTATATCCTAGAAGACTGGTATCCTTATAATCTAATGAATGCCATATCTCTTTACCATGTACCAGTTCTAAAATATCCTTGGAGATTCAACACATTAACTCTCCTTTATTAATCTCATAGCATTCCTAAAAACAGAGCTAGTACCTAAAACTGCTTGCAAATAATATTGATCCATGTAAATGTAAGAACTATTTATTTTTAAATTTAAGTTCCAAATTATCTTCTTCCAGTCTCTCCCCCCATGTACTGAGGAGGCAAACAATATGATATCAATTATACATATGAAGTCATGCAAAATATATTCTTACCTTAGTCATGTTACAAAAAAGCAAGAAAAATAAAGAAAATTTTATAAAATGCTTCAGTCTGCACTCAAACATAGGAGCATAGTATTTTTCATCATGAGCTCTTTGGAATTACTGTGAATCATTTCATTGATTAGAGTAGCCAAATCTTTCACAATTTATTTGTATTACAATATTGCTATTATTGTATCCAATATTCACCTGGTTCTGCTCATTTTACTCTGTATCAGTTCACATAAGTCTTCTTCTTTTTTCCCCCAAACCATCCTGCTCTTCATCTCATGGTGTTCCTCTTCATTAGTGCAGCTGTTCTTCACAATAATATTCTATCATAATAATATACCACAACTTGTTCAGTCATTCCCCAATTGATGGTCTTCCCCTCAATTTTCAATTCTTTAATACCACAAAAAAGAGTTTGTACATGTAAGTCCTTTCCTTTTTTCTTTGATCTCTTTGAGATACAAACCTATTAGTAACATTGCTTGGTCAAAAGGTAGGTGCAGTTTTATAATACATGGGCATAGTTTCAAATCACTCTTCAGAATGTTGAACCTATTTAAAGCTCCACCACAGTACATATTTCTTTCTGCCTCCTCTTCATCACTTGTCATTTTCCTTTTCTGTCATTTTAGCCAATCTGAAGATTGTGAAATGGCACCTCAGAATTGTAATTTGCATTCATCCAATTATTAGCAATTTCGAGAATTTTTAAAATATGGCTATTGATAGCTTTGACTCCTTTTTCTGAATATCCTGTTCATACCTCTTCATCATTTATCAACTAGGGGATGATTCTTATTTTAATAAATTTGTTTCAGTTCCTTATAAATTTGAGAAATGAAGCCTTTATTAGAGAAATTTGCTCTAAATTCCACCCATATCCCCCAATTTCCTACTTTTCTTTTAATTTTGGTTATATTGTTTTTGTTTGTGCAAAACCTTTTAATTTCATGTAATCAATATCCTACACATAACCTCCCCTGATTCTCTTCATTCATTGTATTGTCATAAAGCTTTCTCTTATCCATAGAAATGAGAGGCAATTTTTCCTATGCTCTCTTAATTTGATATGTGACCATTTATGTCTAAATTGTGTACCTATTTTGATTTTATCTTGGTATATGGTGTGAGAAGTTATTTTTTGCCTAGTTTTTGGTAGATTGCTTTCCAGTTTCCCCAGAAGCTTTTGTTGAATAGTGAGTTCTTGCCCCCAAAGCTTGGATATTTAGGTTTATTATACACTAGATCACCATGGTAATTTACTTCGCCATATTTTATACCTCATCTATCCCATTGATGTCCCACTCTTATTTCTTATCCTTAGATTTGATTTGGTAATCATTTTTGATAATTATTGTTTTGTAATGTAATTTGTAACTTGAAATTGTTAGGCCACTTTTCTTCATGTTTTTAAATCAATACTCTTGATATTTTTGATTTTTTGAAGAACAATATCTTTAATCAATGTGATTGGGCAGACTACTTAAAATCCCCAAGTGAAATGGATGAAGAGCTTTAAAATATGGAGACCTAGCAGAAGAGAAGAAAGTCATGTGGGAATAGGATGGGGTAACACAATCACCCCTACTATAAGGATACTTTCAGTTATCCCAAAGATAAACAA
The DNA here is from genome assembly GCA_028658325.1 of Potorous gilbertii. Classification (NCBI taxonomy): domain Eukaryota; kingdom Metazoa; phylum Chordata; class Mammalia; order Diprotodontia; family Potoroidae; genus Potorous; species Potorous gilbertii. The sequence goes on from CM053769.1 coordinate 513,761,062, forward strand.
ATCTAAGTATATCTATCCAAATACAAAAACAGTTATTTTAGCTACTTCTGAAATAATCCACATAGCTTTAAATGGAAAAGAATAGTCACAAGATAGTGAATTTTGCAAAGTTTATTTTTATCTGAACTCCACTGGAAAAAATGAAAATAATGAAATGATGATACTGAAGAAAATGATGATTATGACAATGTCATTTATGATTATTTAAAATAAGATTATTGCCACTAAGAAGTTCATCATTTTGGATTATGTAAAGTCATGATGAAAACAGTATAACATTATTAAGGATCCTTTACATACATGGAAATAAATAATCAAGTGACTAGAATTATACATTTAAAATTCTAGCTTATACCATCTAATAGGTGACTACAAATTTAAATACCCAAATATTCAACACTCAACAAATACATTTTACTGGAACCAGATCATCATAACAGATATAACTGTTGCCTTAACACAGACATATCATAGATCCATAAAAATTTAATAATAATTTCAATAGATGTCCTAGAAAGACACATCCCCAAACCATCTGGGATGAAAACACCCAAAATATAGAGAGGTAGTGAAAATAAATTAAAACTATGTGGAAATGGAATGAGTAACTGCACATATTGTCTACTATTAGTCTTGTATTAAAGATATTTTCAGTGATTCTACAGAATATGAAGTTATAACCCAGTGGTGTCATTCAACCTGTTCAATAGTACATAGCACATTAACCATGAAGTAAAAAATAACAGGATGGCAACTTGTTTTCATAGATATATTCATTCAAATTTGCATTAAAAAGATGAGAAAATAATAATGGCAACTGTAGTAACAGGAAAGACAACTGATATTTTATGGCTCTTAGAAGTCAGTGAAATGTTTGACATACATTGTTAAGCAAACTTACATATTATTAAGTGAAATGAGTTCCTTGTATATCTAAAACATTACTGCCGTCATGATTTGCTTGTGTTTTTACACACAGATTTCTAAAAAATTTATTTTGCATGCCAGCTACATTGAAATTTGTAACAGAAGCATGCAGTCCTCATCCCCTACCCCTCTTTCTGAATTGGATTACCTCTGTTCTACAATGTTGAAAAACCAGCACTTTTAAACAGTCTTTCTCAGTATCACTTCCTTCAAGATTTCTTCTTAGACAACTTTTATGTGAACTGATCCCTCTCTTTTCTTAATTTCCTTAATACTAAGAACATATAATATAGCCTAGAATTTACTTATATGTTATCTTGGATTTTTACCCCATCTCCCCCATATAGATATGTCTTGTCTACTGAGTTAAATTCCTGAAAAGCAGGGATGTTGTCATATGAGTATTGTATTGGTAAAAGTGTTTTATCTTGGGATTCAGATAAGGAAATAGACTTCATTGATCAGTGTCTATGAACCTCTATAAATTTTGAATTGTAAATATACTGATTCTATTGTTCATAACTTAAAACACACCTATTGGTGTCTTTCCTTTCAATCAAGTGCCACTCCCTTACTTTACAATGGGTTGGTGGTGACTCCAGGTTCTCAAAGTGTAGGTGGGTACAGTACAAACTTTGGTATGTCCAATTAAGCTGAAAATGACTGCAAACCAACCTGATTTCTTTCCTAGAGATTCACCATCAAGTCAGCTCTGGGAGAATTTCCCTGTCAAAGAAAATTCTGGAGATATCTACAGTCATAGAAATAAGTAGAAAAGCCAATAGCATCATGAGTACTCAAGGTAAGCAAGACGAATGTCTTGTCTTAGTTTTTGTGGCTTTGGCATTCTGGATCCAAAGGAGTATCTACACCAGTGAACTCAGGAATTCTTGAGGTATTGAAGTTCATGATATTTATGCATTGGTGACCTCTCTATTGGATTAGATCATGATCCTTGTGTGTAATCATCTGTATCAACACCATTATAAAAATCCTAGTAAGACTGAATATATCAAATGATCTTGAGAAAGTATAGTGATGACAGTCACAGAAGCATTTTCAGAAATACTGATCCCTACCACTCAGTGGACACTTAGAATATTTTTGACAAATGTAACCTTTCAAAAATCCCAGTACAGCATTCTTTCAACTATTTTTCAATTTTTCATCCACCTAGGTAGAGTTACTGTATCCCTTAGGGATACTACAAAGAAGAGTAAGATTGTTTATACTAGGTAAAACGGAACAACAACTATAAAAACTTCTTCCTCCCCAGCCCACGTTAACTTAAGTTGAACATTGATTTTTCCCAATGTATAGTAAATTTATTCACTACTTTATCAGGGACGCAAACTGATGCACATTTCAGTGATCTTGAATTAAAGAATCCCTTGGGAATAAAGCTCCTTCCTATGGAGGCAGCTATGTTTTTTTTTAAAGCTTCTTAAATCGTGGGGTCTAGAACTGCTTAACTTGACAAAAATGCCTCAGTGTTCATTTTCATTCCCTGTCTGCTTAGCTGCAGAAGAACAGGTTCAACTCCAGGCAAAGTTGTGAATTTTTCAAAACTTCATAGTTATTTTCTATGTCTATCTTCTTCTTTCTTCAATATTCTCAACTTTACAATGAATGTCCTTCTGTCCACCCCATAAGATAATATTTATAAAGTACTCAGCACAGTATTTGGCATATAACAAGTTCCTGATAAATGCTTTGCCCTAGCTCTGCTTTGTCTTCTCCATCTGTCAAAACCACCGGTTGATTCCCTGATCACCCTTTAGCTGAAATTCCTTCACTTCAAAGTTGGTTTTTCAACTAGCCATTTGAATTTTTAAACATTATTGCCTAACTGCAAAAGCAAAAGACCTTAACGCAATTTTTAATGGTACTGATTGAAAGGATTATCCAGGGATTATAACCTAATTCGTCTCATTTCTCTAGTTCATTGATTTAACTTAGATAGTTTTAGAGTTTCAATACCTGATGTTCCCCCTAGGGAAGTCACCAGCTCAAATCTTCATATATGCACATGAACTTACAGGTCTTGAACTATGAAGAATATTTTATTACTAGTTAATAAAATTAGATGAGATTACAATCTGAGTTAATAGATATTTGTAGTTGTCCTACACTATAAAAAAACGCTACCTTTAGATACATTTGCTATCATTTTATTTTTAAAATAATTTATTTTTTAACTACTTGCAAAAATTTAAACACTCATTTTTTCAAAATTTTGAATGTCAAATTCTCTCCGTCTTCCCCCCTCCTCCCCATTCATTGAGAAGGTGTCAATTTTATATAGGTTATACATGTGCAATCGTTCAAAATATGTTTCCATTATTAGTAATGTTATGAAAGAAAACACAGAAAACAAAACAAGAAGAATAGTTTTTAAAGAAAGTATTATTTTATTTGCATTCAAATTCCATCAGTTCTTTCTTTGCAGGTGGATAGCATTTTTCATCATGAGTCCTTCAGAACTGTCTTAGTTTTATAGTCTTTTTGATTTGATCTCCAGAATGGTTGAATCAGTTTACAACTCCTCCAATGGTATATTAATGTCCCAATTTTCCCACAGCCCCTACAACATTTATCATTTTCCTTTCCTGTCATATTATCCAATCTGAAAGGTATGAGTGGTACCTCAGAATTGTTTTAATTTGCATTTCTCTAATCAGTAGTAACTTAGAATATTTTTTTCATATAACAATAGATAACCAATTTCTTTGTCTGAAAACTGCCTGATCCTATCCTTTGACTATTTTTCAGTTGGAGATATCTGAGCAATCATGATGACCTTTGGTACTTTTCCAAGTTGGATAGTTGGGGCTGGGACTCCTGTATTAGTGTATCTTACCAAGATCTCTCTGTGTGTTCAGTATTACATGCTTCCTTTTGTTGAGCAAATTTCAATAGTTCTTGTCCCTGTCAATTAGCTTGGACTCTGGCACAACTGCATTGATGCTTTCCTCACCTTCTATATGATGGTGGTTGTCTTGTCACCACTGTAGCCTAAGCTTTCTAATACATGTCTAATTTACCTTCTTCACCGTTTTAAGTTCTCTTCACCACTCCTCACAGTTTGAACGTTCAATCTTCTCCAGAAGAAGGTACCCATCTCCTTCTAGAGACCAGGTCTCCAACACATCCAATAAACCTAAAGTCTTAGTGTTTTAACAATAGCAGGCATGTACACATGGACACATACTCACACACATAGCCCCCCCTTTTATTGTTAATTCTTTTGTGTGTGATCTCCATTGCCTCAAATTCCATATGACAGGACTTTCAGGAATTTTAGGAAACTTTCTTTGCTAAACCCTAACAATGAGTTTTTGTTATCTAATCCCATAGTCGTTTAAAGTAAGCCAGAGCATGATGGCACCATTTATTTTAATCTTGAAGATCACCTGGTAGAGATCATCTAGTCTAGCCCAATCATTCTGGAGATAAGGAAATTCAGAGACAATAGTGGCTAAGTGATTTACCCAAGTATCCCAAGTGATCCTACTCCAAGCTTAAAACCCTTTCCATGCTATTAACTTTCTTTTTTCCTCTAGTGCCTTCCACTAGCATTCACATTTCTCATTCGTCGTTTATTTCAAGTGAGAATTCTGCTATCTTCCCTATTTTCTTTCCATCATTTATCTTCCCCTGGGAGACTGGACTGGATTATTCAAAGGAAAACACCAAGAAAGGGAAGGAACTAGAATTTTCTACTGATCTGGAAGTTGGCACCCGGAGGAGAAAATAACTTGTCACATGTGGAATGGAAAGTATTTTGTCTTGCTAAATAATTTTCAGACATAAGCAATTGGGTTGAAAAGTGGTTTTATTTTTTTGGACAAAAAGACTTGAAATATTGTCATGCATAAATCTATCCCTGAAACTAAACTCCATTTAGTTCAATGTTTGCCAGGTTTTTTTTATCTTATACTTCTATTGAAAAAAAATGGTTTTCTCACTACATGTATTTCTATTTATGTATACATGGTACACAGTAACATACTAATATATTAATCATAAAAATATGAAAAATAGATCTTAAAAAGAAAAAGAATCAAATGGACAACATTGTAAAATAACTTTTTTATGAAGGTTATAAAATCCTTTTGTTTACAAGAATATGTTGTTATTAATGTTTATAGTGAGAATATTGTGATTGAAAAAATATTATTGAAAGTTTTGGGCTTAATTCTTTTTGAAATATATTCAAAGGATTGGTTTTAAATTTAGCTTATTCTGATACTTCATTTTAATGAACATTGGAACTGAAAAAAGAACTGACTCTTTCCACTCCAATCAATTCTCCTCTCAGTTTCTTAGATTCATAAAAATCAGGTCTAACCATGTTGCCCCTTTGGTCAATAAACACCAGTGGTTGCATATTACATCCAGAATAAAATAGAAAATCCTTTATTAGACATTCAAAACCATTTCTCCGTTACCTGTATACTTCATCCCTTGCCAGTCTTGTTTTGCCTTGTTCCCCATGAGGGGATTCTGTGATCCAGTGCCACTAACCTCCTTGCTGCTGTCCAGAAGACATTTCATCTTCAGATCCTGAGCGTTTTCTCCAGCTGTCATTAATGGCTGGAATTCTTTCCCTCTTCAGCTCCATTTCCTGGATTCCCTGACTATTTTCAAATTCAAGTTAAAAAAAAATCTATCTTATAGATAAAACCTTCACCAACATCCCCTGTCCTCCTTTAATGCTAGCACTTTCAATTTTTTTTATCTCTAATTTCTATGTCTCCACTATAGACAGCTATGTCTCTCAGGGGATAGAGTACTGAACCTGGAGTCAATTCTATCTCAAACACTTGCTGTGTGTCCTTTGTCAAGTCATTTAAACTTTCAGTGATCCAGGAAACTCTCTAAGACTTTAAGTTGCAATACATTTGTGGATCTGCATCAGTAGAAAATTTATCTACTCAGATGCTGGTAAAATCACGTGTCTGGGAGGAAAAAAAGTGCTCTAAATAGATTTTATAGTATTAGACCCCCCAGGGAGTTTAGTCTGTTTCTTTTGGAAAATAGCAGTTACATTTTCTTGCAGCTAACAGCAGCTTAGGAATCTTGGGCTAAGGCTATATTCTATAGCCCCATTATATATAAACATGGCTACAGAAAGACATCAGTCATTACATTAGTCAGGGATTATCATGCTGAGTCCCAAAAATGACCTTGGGAAATGGGCAGCTATGACTTGATAATATATTCCACAACTGATTCCTTGATCTCCGTCATTCTTCTTTCACTCTTGTTTGGGAAAGACCAAACTAATCTGCCCATCTTGTTGATTTTTTCTTCTATTACTTAGGAGAAGAGTTGATTCCCCAAGGCCTCCAACATGTTGCTTTTCTTTGCTCATAGCCCCCAAGACTCCTATACAAATCCTCCACAGTTTTAATTCACATTTGTATTCTTCTTTTAGCTGTCATTTATAAAGCACTAGAGATTGTGTCATCAAAATAAAATCAATTTCACAGCTCTAGTCCATAGCCACATTTCAAGTGTAAAATACCTGGAGTAAGCATAAACAACGGGTAATAGCCCTTGGGGAACTAGTTCACTCCTACTCTAAGTACTTCTTACAGGGATGTCAATAGTCAAACAGGAATAGGATATTTATTGAAGAACTTAGGAAGTAACTCTGGGCACATGAGCATTCTCTGAGCAGCCTCTTCCATCTCCAATTTCTCATAACATTTTCTCTGAATCTCTTCTCTATATACTCAAACCATTTGTAATTTATCTGCCTTCACCCCTACCCCTAAGGTGACAAACTCCTTGAAAGCAAGACTATTTTTGTATCTATAATACCAAATGTATGACTTTCTCATAGTAGGTGCTTTATATATGTTTATTAATGTGTATATATTAATTTATTTATGTTTATAAAGAAATTAATATTTATAAAGAAGTATTTAATTATTGATGTTGGCAGGTAAATATTAACAATTGTTTATTAAATTAATTTACAAATAGTTATTAAATTACAAAATCAAATGGAATTAACCAAAAAGACTTTCATGGTCAAGAACAAAATATGAAAATAAAAAGATTGATCTGGAAAGCAGTAAGAATGTCAAATGAAAATGAAGATAATGTTTCTCTGTTCTTGGTTCTCTGATTCATGTTCAGTTATTAAATCATAGAAATCATAGCTAAAAGGAACCTCTCCAGAGATCAGCTAGGCCAGCTTACTTTTAAAAAGATGAATCTCCCTGGATACATTCCTTACATATTCGTCATCTCACCTCTGCTTGTATTCTTCTAATAATGTGTATCTCACTTCATATCTCTGAACAAAACCATTTTCCTTTCTGTCTACTTGTATTGGAGTTTTTTTCCTTTTATAGAACTAAGATATTTTTCTATAAAACTTCCATCCACTGGTCCTAATTCTAATTTTCAGGGCTAAAAATATCTATATATGAAAATTTATCTATGTACACATATAAACAGAGAGATATACATTACTTATATGTGTAGATATGTTTGTACATAATATGGTATACATGTATATACTCATACACATGCCAAAATTTGTCTCACTTCCATATTTTAGAAGGAAACTGTTATAAAATGGATGATGCACTTTCCTGTCTTCTTAAACAGAGACTATCCCATACATTCTACTGACATACCTTGGAGTTATTGTTGTTTGGTTCCAGACCACTGAAATAAAGCAAATATTACAATAAAGAGTCACATGATTTTTTTTCCTTTTCCAATGCTTACACTGTACTGTAGTCTATGTAAAGATAATCATGGTAGCACACCTGACTACTTCTGATGTCAATAATTTTAAGGATCTAATCACACAGTATAATGAATCCCCTATTCAGCAGTAAGCTAAACATTTTTGAATAAAGTAAAACATAACATTCATAGAAACATCCTTAAGCAAAACATATCACCTAATACATATATGTATATCATAACATTCAATATGTCATATGGTGCATAGCATGTGCATCCCCACATCAGAGGTTTCCAGACTAGGATCTTCCCTAGCAAGGTACCTCCTTAAGACGTAGCAGAAAATACCACACTATCCACCCCTAGGTCACTGTAATAAAAATCTGCTTAATCAATACACATTCTCCAAGTAAAGTCCTCTCTCATCTTGACTCAAGACTGACTTCCAAGCTCCGTGGTTCCTCTTCCATGGGCCAACTACTCCTAGCTTTTACCTGGGTTCACACACAGGAATCTCTATGCTCCTGCTCTTTGCCTAACAGCAGGCTCCAGGGGCTCCTGCCCCCAACTTCTGTTTCTAAGAAAATGAAGCTTTACAGGGCTATAACAACATATTTATACACATTACCAGTGCCATCATCTCAATTCACTCATAAAGACTGGGCTCTTGTCTGAGAAATTAACACAGATCAACAGACAAAGCACCGGCATCACAAACATTCTTTCTGTTAGATCTTCCCACAAACAAGTTTCCCTAGCCAGCTCATGGTCACTTCTCTCTTAGCTCTGCTTTTCTTTTCTCTGTTTCTCTTCCTATTCTCTCTAAGCAATACAATATATACACTTTCTGATCAAAGATTCTTGATTGATTCAAAGGTAAAACTCAATCAAGACACTTGGTTGGTTAAAACTGAATCCAAAGCAGCAAAAAATCCTACTTTGCTTTCCATTACAGTGTATTAAGTGTGCAACTTGATTATGTCTAAAAACCCCCCAAAGCACAAACCTTAATCTAAAATACTTTATTGCTAAAAAATGTTAATCCATGATCTGAACCTTCAGTGAGTTGCAATCATTCTTCTGGTGGAGGATCTTTCCTTGATGTTGATAGTTGCTGACTGATCAGGGTAGTGGTTGCTGAAGGCTGGGATGGCTATGGAAATTTTTAAACAGTAGTGAAGTTTGTTGCATCTATTGATTATTCCTTTCAATTGAATACTCAGAGGCCATTTTAGGGATATTAATTAGCCTAATTTCACTATTGCATCCTGGGAAATAGTGAGACCAGAGGAGAGGGAGAAAAGAATAGCTGTGAACATACACACATTTATCTATTAAGTTTGTAATCTTATATGGGCACAGTTCATGGTGCCCCAAAATAATTACAACACTGTTATCCAAGATCATTGATCACAGATTAACAAGAATAGTGAAAAAATTTGGAATATTGATGGAATTGATAAAATGTGACACTCAGTGTGAGCATATGCTGTTGGAAGTGTCATCAATAAACTTACTTGAGGCAGGGTTATAAACCTTCAATTTATTAAAAAAATAATATCTGCAAAGCACAATAAAGCTAAGCACAGTAAAGCAAGGTATGCCTGCATACACTTGTCTTTGATGACTCAAGTCCATTATATTGACCATAAATGATTATTCTGTATATATGTGTGTGCATGTGGCAACACATGGTGCCTTCTAACGGTATTGTAAGGACTAAAGATTCTAATGCGGGGGTAGTTATTTCTCTAATAAATGTATGGTGATACTCATATAGTGAAGCTTTTAACCTAATTTTACTTTTTATTGATTTGTAGAGCCCCAGTGTGTGCCAGTCATTTTAAGTCATGTTCAACTTTAGTGATTCCATTTTTTTTAGTGATTCTATTTGGTTTTCTTGACAGAGATACTGGAATGATTTGCTATTTCCTTCTCCAGTTCATTTTACTGATGAGGAAACTGAAGGCAAATAGGGTTAAGTGACCTGCCCAGGGTCACATAGATAGTAAGAGTCTGAAGCCCAATTTGGACTCAGAAAGATGAATCTTTTTGTCTCCAGGCCCAGAATTCTAACCACTGTGTCACCTAGCTACACTCAGTGTGTGCCAACATTAACAACTTTGACTTTAGAGAAAGGTTTCAGTGGAATGCCTAGTATATGCTAAATAAATGTATGTTTCCTTTAAATGAGGAGCCTTTCAGAGAGGATGGGCCTTATTTATAGAACAAAGTTAAAAAGCATGAATCTCTTGAATGAAGCAAGGTGAAGAACCACTGCTATTAGACCCTAGTCTTTTCAAGACTTCACAGCATTTGCTTTCTTATCCAGAAATATCTTTCATTCAATTCTCTGAGAACCTTGGAACAATGAGCAAAAATAGAACTGAATTTCTTGACTCTGTAGAAGGGGAGTACTGTGTCCAATCAATCCACATTTATATTATCCATATACAGTGTCAGAAGATGAAAGTACAGTGGTTAGGACTCATAGCATATAAATAAGGACACCCTTTTAAACCAACATAGCCAAAAGATAGGGCACAAGAATTCCTATTTTAGCTTCTGTTGCTTAAGGAGAGTCCATTGAAATAAGAACATTTGTATCAGGATTATCTGTGATATTACTTTGATAAAAAGCCTTCCTAGAGATATCTTTCTATAGCACCCCCATAAGACACTGTAGTATAATTCAAAGAGCAATTTATGAATCAACAAGAGACAGCAGAGTGAGGTAAAAAATAGATAATTTTGATTATATTAAAGTAAAAAGCTTTTGTATAAATAAGACAAATATAGACAAGATCAGAAGGAAAGCAGAAAATTGGGGAGAAAATCTTTATAGACAGTTTCTCAGATAAAGGTCTCTTATCTATAACATAGAAAGAACTCTGTCAAATCTGTAAGAGCATGAGTCATTCCTCATTTGATAAATGGCCAAAGGATATGAACAGGCAGTTTTCCAATGAAGAAATCAAAACAATTCATAGCCGCATGAAAAAATTCCCTAAATCTTTATTGATTAAAGAAATGCGATTAAAACAACGTTGAAATATCATTTCACATCTATCAGATTGGCTAAAATGATTGAAGAGTAAAATAACAAATGTTGGAGGGGATGTGGAAAAATTGGGACACTAATTCATTATTGGTGGAATTGTGAATTGATCCCACCCTTTTGGGGAGCAATCTGGAATTATGCCCAAGTAGGTATGAAATTGCTTATACCCAGCAATACTACTACTAGGTCTATTTCCAAAGATGATTAAGGAAAAAGGGAAAAGAACCTATGTCTTCTAAAATTGTAGCAGCCTTCTTTGTGGTGTCAAAGAACTAAAAATTGTGAGGATACTTGTCAATTGGGTAATGGCTGAACAAGATGTGGTATATGACTATGATGGAATACTACTGTGCTATAAGAAATGATAAGCTCAATGATCTCAGAAAAGCTCAGTTATACTTACACGAAACAATGAAGAGTGAGAGAAACAAAAACAATCTCTATACAGTAATAGCATTAATATTTTAAGAACCACTTTGAGCAAATACATCATTTTGTTTATCATAAATACCCAAATTAACTACAAAGGGTAATGAAGGAAGACATTCTGCATCCATAGAAAGAACAAATATACAGAAATATGTGTAGAATGATTTTATATACACACATATATTTTTCTAATGGTAGCCATCTCTAGGATAAGAGTAAGGAAAGAAGAGAAAAAATACACGAAAACTGTTATTTAAAAGGAATTGTGGGTTGTACATAATAAATTTTCAGTTTCAAATGCAATCGTCTTTTTTTATTAGAGTATGTTATGGAAATGCTTGTTTCATTCCATAGATTAAAAAGACAGAAAAAAAGAAAACATGAAATTTAAAACAAGCAGACCTATGTTCAAATGCTGGCTTTGATACTTACTTCTTGTGTGACTTTGGATGCTATTTCATATCTATGGATCTGTTTCATCTTCTGTTAAAACAAAGGGACTGAGCTAGATGATCTCCAGATCTCCTGTCTGTTATAATGAATGATACTAGGTGGATTTGCATTCCAATAAGTATTTGAACTCTTTCCAACAATATAGAATGAAACTTATCTATGCTCTTTTAAATTGTTGTTCAAGCTCTCTTGTATATCACCTGCCTTTGTTCTCACATGTGGCTTTTGGAAAAAAAAATTGTCCTGGGTTCAAGGTGTTTTTTGGTCAGGTTCTATTCAAAACCATAATTCAAAAAGTTTCAATTGAAATATTTGTAGTACTCATTGATTGACTGAAGGATATAGTGGTTCAAAACAAGATACAGTAAAAAAGCATACCAAATAGCATGATAAGACAATATTTTCCCCCTTTTCCTTCCATATGGATAAGGATATCTATACTACCACTGGCTCCTTTACCACATGCAGGAGAAGAACCATGTACAGGAAGCACATGCAGTAAAGAATCATGCATGTTGGATACATATCAGGAACTTATGTGACCAGGTCAGATGTATAAGGTATACACACAGGGACATGTGGCTGGGGCAACTCATGCCTCTGGCACTACAGAACTGCCAATGTCCTTTGTCAATTCCACTGTTCTACTCTCTGCTAGGTGCCTGTCTTCTCTGTTCTCTGCTTGGCACATTAGCTCTGCTTTGTGTCATATGTCTACTCTATATTCGTTCTGTTGGGTGTCTCTGTTGGCCTTGTACATGCCAAGCTGCTCTCTTCTATTATCTTGTTGGGGTTCATTACTGAGGCTAATGAGGCTTTGTGGAAGAATTAGGCAAGTCAGTCAATACTGAAAGCAATGGAGCTTTTACTTTGGCATGGTAAAGGGAAAACCATGTGGCTAAACTTGAGATATCCAGAGTAGCATGAAAGAGGAGAGTAATAGAAACAAACAAGGGATACTAGCCCACTATTTCCTAAAAAGTGGGGCAATGAGAGACAATGTGGTATATTAAATGAGCACCAAATTGGTTTGGAATCCAGACTGTCTTGTCACTCATGACTTTGGACAAGTTATTTGCTATCTCTGGGCCTCAGTTTGCTCTTCTGTACAAAGGGTTTGGACTGGATGACCTATATTATCCCTTCTGCCTCTATATGTATAATGGTATGAATCTCTCAAACCAGGTCAATACACTGTCTCTCCCTCTCCTACTTCTTACTGGGATTGGGACTTATACCTCCTAAGTGGGGGATAGGGAAAAAAGGGAAGTGATATGACTAGTAAAATTACCAAGGAAATAGAGTGCAATGGCCTTCAGACTGTAGCAGTGTTCAGATTTTGTGAGAGGGTGCTCCCAAGATTATGTGCATCGTTAGATCAAGTTTTCCCTGAGAGTACTGGGTTCCACTCTCCACCCTCACCATCAATCTTTCGTCCTTTTCCCCTAATTAACAAGCATTTGTTTTCTCTCCCTCACATTTCAACCCACTGGGAAAAACTCAAATATATAGGTATACACACGCTATATATAGCGTGTGTATACCTATATACACATTCATATACACATACACATATATATAAAACAAATACCCACAATGTCCATGTGGAAACAAACCAAAAAAGCAGTGTGAATTTTTGGGTTGGTCTTTACTTCATGCATCTAGAACGTGGTAGTTCTGGGATCAGGGCACATCAGGAATTTTATAGAGATGAATAGGGTCTCACTCAGGAAGGTCTGGTTGATTTCTCAATCTTGATGTTATCATCCTTTGCTTGTTTGTTTGTTTGTTTATTTGTTTTTGGTTTTAAACATTCATTTCCACAAAATTTTGAGTTCCAGATTTTCTCCACATCTCTCCCCTCCCCCACCCAAAACACCATGCATTCTGTTTACCCCTTCCCTTAATCTCCACTCCCTTCTATCACACCCCTCCCTTTCCTTATCCCCATCTTCTCTTTCTTCTTGTAGGGCAAGATAGATTTCTGTACCCCATTACCTGTATTTCTTGCTTCCCAGTTGCATGCAAAAACAATTCTCAACATTAGTTCCTAAAACTTCTCTTCTCTTCCAACTTCTCTCCCTCCCTCCCCACCCGTCCCCACTGAGAAGGTAAGCAATTCAGTCTAAGTTATATATGTGTAGTTTTGAAAAAGACTTTCATAATAGTCATTTTGTGAAAGACTAATTGCATTTCCTTCCGTCCTATCCTGCCCTCCAATTTGTTCTATTCTGTTTTCTGATCATGTCCCTCCCCAAAAGTGTTTACTTCTAATTATTCCCTCCTCCTATTTTCCTCCCTTCTATCATTTCCCCCATCCTACTTATCCCCTTCTCCTCTACTTTCCTGTAAGATAAGATAGATTTTTATATTAAATAGAGTGTGCATCTTATTGCCTCATTAAGCTAAACGTGTTGAGAGTAACCTTCGCTTTTTCCTTCTCACCTCCTCTCTTTTCCCCTCCTTTCAAAAAGCTTTTTCTTGCCTCTTTTATGAGAGATAATATGCCCCACTCCATTTCTCTCTTTCTCCTCCCAATATATTCCTCCCTCATCCCTTAAATTTTATTTTTTTAGATATCATCCCTCCCTATTCAATTCACCCTGTGCTCTCTGTCTCTCTCTCTTCATATACATATATATGTATATGTGCGTGTGTGTGTGTGTGTGTGTGTGTGTGTGTGCATGTGTGTGTAATCCCTCCAACTACCCAAATAGTGAGAAAAGTTTCAAGAGTTCAAAATGTTATCTTTCCCTGTAGGAATGTAAACAGTTCAACTTTAGTAAGTCCCTTATAATTTCTCTTTCCTGTTTACCTTTTCATGCTTCTCATGATTCTTGTATTTGAAAGTCAAATTTTCTAGTCAGCTCTGGTCTTTTCATCAAGAATGCTTGAAAGGCCTCTATTTCATTGAAAGACCGTATTTTCCCCTGAAGTATTATGCTCAGTTTTGCCAGGTAGGTGATTCTTGATTTTAATCCAAGTTCTTCTGCCTTCTGGAATATCATATTCCAGGTCCTTTGATCCCTTAATATAGAAGTTGGTCTGCTATATCTTGTCTTATCCTTATTGTATTTCCATAATACTCTAATTGTTTCTTTCTGACTACTTGCAATAGTTTCTCCTTGATCTGGGAATTCTGAAATGTAGCTACTATATTCCTAAGAGTTTTTCATTTCAGTTCTCTTTCAGGAGGTGATCTGTGGTTCTAGAATACCAGGACAGTTTTCCTTGATAATTTCATGAAAGATGATATCCAGGCTTTCTTTTGATCATGGCTTTCAAGTAGTTCATAATTTTTAAATTGTCACTCCTGGATCTATTTTCCAGGTCAGTTGTTTTTCCAATGAGACATTTTGCTTTGTCTTCAATTTTTTCATTGTTTTGGTTTTGTTTTGTAATTTCCTGGTTTCTCATAAAGTCATTAGCTTCCATCTGCTCCATTTTGATTTTTAAAGAAAATATTTTTCAGTGAGCTTTTGAGCCTCCTTTTCCATTTGGCTAATTCTGATTTTTAAAGTATTCTTCTCCTCATTGACTTTTTGGACCTCTTTTGCCAACTGAGTTAGCCTACTTTTAAAGGTGTTACTTTCTTCAACATTTTATGGGTCTCCTTTAGCAAGTTGCTGACTTGCTTTTCATGATTTTCTTATATTGCTCTTATTTTTCTTCCCAGTTTTTCCTCCTCCTCTCTGACTTGATTTTCAAAATCCTTTTTGAGCTCTTCCATGACCTGAGACCATTCCATATTTATTTTGCAAGTTTTGGATGGAGAAACCTTGATTCTTAGGTCTTCCTCTGATGATATGCATTGTTTTTCCTCATCCAAAGGGATGGAAGAATATACTTGTTCACCAAGAAAGTAACCTTCTCTAGTCTTATTTTTTTCCCTTTTTTGGGCATTTTCCCAGCCTGTTACTTGACTTCTGAGTTCTTTGTCAAGAGGAGGGCATACTCTGGGGACCTGTAAGTTCACAGTTCCTCCAAGGTGGTACAATCAATGGAGAGGACTGTACTCCTCTCCTGACCTGCACTCTAGTCTGAGAGCTATGGCAAATTTTTCTGTCCAGAATCTGTGAGTAGAATTCCCTCTTCAGAGACTCTACAAGCTCTACCATGCCATCCAGCACTCCTTACCCTAGGGTTGCTAATCAGGGTTGAGATCCAGATCCACTGCTCAATTCCCCCAGGGTCTTTCAGTCAAAGGCTCCAAAAATGGACATTGTCACTACAGTTGCTGCTGCCTGGTGCGGCCAGACCATGTTCTCCTTCTCCCTCAGGTGAAAGAGCTTTCTTACTGACCTTTGAAGCTGTCTTTGACATTTGTTGGTTGAGCAATTTGGAAACTGCAGCTCCTACCTGGGATTTGGCACCTCAGCCTGTCTCCAGTCTTGTCCCTTCCATATGGCCAAGGCTGAGCTGAACTCTGCTCCATGCCTGGTGTGATCGACCTTTCTTCTCAGCCTTCCAGGCTGTCTTGGGCTGGAAATCTCTTTAATTCTGTCGTTTTGTGGCTTCTTCTGCTCTAGAATTCGTTTAGAATCATTTTTATAGGTATCTTACGGGTTATGGGCGGAGCTTCTACAGGTCTGTCCCTTTTCTCTCCCATTTTGGCTTCACCCCCAGATCTCATCATTAAAGTGATGCAAATCAACTAGGAAAAAGAATTTTGTGTGTATTTGGAGACAGAATGATGTGTTTCTCATTATTTCCAAGATCTCCTGTGATTGATAAACAAGTTAAGCTGGGGCGAGATATGGGCTGGATCATACCTTATAGCATACTTACACAACAAAATGGATGAGCATTGATATTCCACATGTGAATTTTAATGGAGTCACCACATATAATAGTTCAAATGTCCTTGACTTTACCTACAGGGACTGGGACATGTCAAAGTCCCTGTACCTAATTATGACCCCATGAAGATGAAATTATTTTTCATATAAGTCTTACTTTCAAGTAAAAGTTGATTGGAGTCTGATAAAATATAGTAGAGGAGGTGAAGAGTTGTGTAAGTATCAGTCAAAAATTCAGAGAGTATCCACAGGTAAGGTAAATACAGTGAATATTCCCATTTCCCCCATTTTTGGCTTTCTAGTGCCTCAAGGAGTTATCTCTTTTATGTCTAAAGGGCCAATTATGCATTCATGTTATTAATTTTGATTTCTCAAAAATCTCTTCTGCTCAAAACTTGAATTGGCTAAGGCATATCATCTCAGTGTTCTGCTATGGCACTTGTGAATTTCAGATGGAATAATTTTCTTCTGCTGTTCCTGCAACTGAACCTGGAGTTTCTTTCTTTACTCAGAGTTGAGGCTCCTCCAAAACCTTCAACTACACTAGAATTAATCACACAAGGATTATAAAAATGGTAATAAAACCGGACCAATCAAAGGACAGAGAACAAATGGGGAGAAGAGTTCACTGCATAAAAATAGTCAAGCCTAGCCCTGCCAACTGGATTCTACCTTAAAATTCCCTCATGGGAATAAGAGAGAGGCAAAACTTGGAGGAGTTATGCATGTAGCAGGTGTTGCTCCCTTCTCTGTTGTGGAGGCAGGGGAAAGAAAGACATTCTAGAGTGGTGACTGCCTTATTTCACCAACCATTACTTCATCTTTTAGTAGTTTTTCTGGTCCAACTTGTGTTTGCCCAGAAAAGCAACAGCAACCACATAAGCAGCAGTAACAGCCAAAGTCTTAGAAGGGAAGGGGAGGCGCAATGGAGGGTAGAGAGGACCTTGGAACACTGTGAGTCCCTTGCCTGTTCAAATAGTCTCATGAAAATTAAAACAATTCTTGATCTCTGATTTCAACTGACTCTTGGGATTTTTTTCTCCATGAAATCTCTAAAAACAAAGTTCTAGAAGTCACACTTCAAAACCCATCACCACTTGGTGCACACTGGGACAATACCTGCTTAATTCTCTCATTTCTGTAGCAACTGACAAAGGTTTTTGTTGTACATTTTGGCAAGAACAAATCTACTTTTCTCTTTTCACACCTCTCTAGAGACATTTTTTATGGTGCTTATGGTGTACAATACTTGGTTGAAAATATGTTGCAGCTTCCTCATAAACATTACAGATCTCTCTATTGTGCATCCCTATGATCCCATAGATTTCACTGCATACTTTTCTATGGTACATCTTATAGAATAGGTAGAATCCCTGATTCTAAATATTTCAAAGGTTTTCTGAACCTGCTTTTCACAATATAGATAATGAGAAGGATGAATATCTCTACTTTGAGCGTGGTAAAATTGAAATAGAAGTTGGTGGTTTATGTTTTACATCATATGATAAAGAAAAACAGAAATAAGTCCTGAGGATTCCAATTTTGTTGTCTTAACAATTGATCATCTTTTCTAAGACTAAGAGATTGACCAACTAAAATAGTGGCACCAATTTTTTCCCCAAAGGGAAAAAAATTTTTGATATAAATACCAGAAATACCTTTCGCACATGCAGAAACAATACTCTCCTGTTTGTCTTTGATATTTCCATATTGAGATAGAAACAGCTGCCATTTCACAACTACATTCCCAAAGCAAAGTCCCACAGTGTTAGCAGTAAACCACATGTGTTTGACACTCTCCAGCTGTCCTTTGAATTGCTGTTCACCTTCCTCTTATCTTTTTGTAAGTCATTTGTCTCAGGGTTTTAATGATGCAGTGGGAGGGAAATTCATCTGGACCCTCTTTATAAAACACAACTTTGTTTTAGAACCACAGGGGGAATTAGAGGGAAAGTTTTTATTGTGTGGAGAATAATTTTCCTCCTCCCTATAGCTCATTCACATTTTTCTTTGAGATTATTGATATTTTAGGGAATTCTGTATTTTAGAATTACTTTCCCATTAAACATGTAAATTGTAGCTAGATTCCTACCTCTCAATGGTGAATTATTTTATCTATGGCTCAATTCAGTGCAGTGTATCCAAAAAATCAGCAAAGCATAGTGTCTGGCATATAAAAACTGTTTAATTAATGCTTAACAATGATTCAGATAGAATGGTTAACTCTAATACTTCCTCTAGTTACGATCCTTGAGGAATAGAAAACAAAGAACCTAGGAGATGAAAAGTAATAGGTAGCATTGTTTTATCTTCTTGATCCAACCTCATGGAGAACCTGAGAATTTCCATTTCCCAAGATGAACAGTTCCCTTTAATTTCATTTTCTCTGGCTTTTGATGTTACCCATGTTTTAGAGTGTTCTAGAATGTCATTCTTATAGCCAACTAACATAGTTTCTAAGTTAACCTAATTTTTCCTCTGAGATTTGTCTTAAGCAAGAAGCTAGAGGAGTAGTGGATGGAGTGCTGGACCTAGAATTACAAAGATCTGAGTTCAAATTTAGCTTTGGACAATTATTAGTTGTGTGACTCTAGGCAAGTAATTTAACTTCTGTTTTCCTCAGCTCCTTCATCCATAAAATGGGGTTAATAATAATCACACCTATCTCATAGAATTGCTATGAGGAGCAAAGGAAGTGATATTTGAAAATAAAAAGTACTTAGTACATTGCCTAGAATGTACTTGAAATAAGGAAAATGCTTAATCCCTTTTTATACTGGAAAAAATGTAGCTGAGATTGTTAATTTCTATAATCCCTTTCATGTTGGAATTCTACAATCCAAAGAGTATTAATTTAGAGTTGATTTCATGTAACTGAGAAGGTAATATTCTTTTCTAGAAAAGAAATACCTTGGCTAGCAAGAGGAAATAGATTTTTCCCTCCCTTGGAAATTTTTTACATGAAGTTTCGGGATATGTGTCTAACTTCCACAAAAAATAGTGAATGATGGTCTGCCTGTTTTACCTTATCTTCGTGTTTCATACAGTCCAATTTTGCTAATCAGACTGGCAAGGGACTAGCTAATAAAAGTGTAGGGCTGTCCTGGATTATATCACCCTTAAAAGTTAAGCGTATCTCATCTTCTCTTGAGTCCACACCTTTTCTGAAAACATGTACAATGTACCACAAAATAAAGAAAATATTATTATATTATTCTCCTTGTTTAGTGAACTCTTTCAAACTCTGCAGTGGTGGAGGAGAGTGATATAAAAGGGGGCAGAGGGTATAAATAATTATACATCCTTAGACAATCAACAAGCTTTAATTTAGGTGTTGGTCATCTAATGTGAAATCCTTGTCCAGTGACTGCTAAGTAAATATATTAACGGAGGCATGGAACAACATCGACCTCAATAGTCTTCTTATAAACAGAACCAAAAGACAAAAGGAAGTTGCAATTTATTTCAGCATTGATTTGATCATTCACTCTAAGAAAATAATAAACAGTCTCTCATGAGACAATTGGTATTGAAATATTCCTGATAAATATTTCCAAACACTTTAGAAAAATAATTGTTAATTATGTATGATCATTGGAGGCAAGGGAATAGTAGGCATATATATTCTGTAAAAACTCAAAGAATACCTAAATTAAATAAATAAATATATATATATATATATATATATATATATATATATATATATATGTATGTATGTATTTAATATCGATGACTTCAATATAAAGGTGGATATGTAGGTGGGGACTGGGAAAACTATATTGGAAAAGACGATTGAAGAGTAAAGAATGAGAAGCCAAAGGATGCCACAGAAAACTCACATCTCTATCTTCTGAGAACTTTGTTTAAAAAATGAATTGGAATATCATAAAGATGGCAAACCCTTAGCAATATCATTAAAAATGAAATTTATTACATTTTGAGACAGGAAACATCTTTATTGATGTAGACATTATTTCTGAATCAGTTGTCTTTTGCAGTCTAATCAGCAGTATGCTAGAGCAATGCTAAAAATTAATATAAAGTTAGAAGAAAGAATAAAAATGAGAAAAAAGTTAGGGTATGTAATTAAAATAATTCCAACTTGTCCTATTTAAACATGATCTATTAAATCAATAGATGACACAAAGTAGGAAATTAATGAAGGAAAGGAAATGGGCACTGGTAATCACAACTGCATAGAGAAGTTTAACTAATGCAAATGAATTTCCATAAGGAGACCAAAAGAGCATAAATGCTATCTTATCGATTAATCAATCATTAATAATTTTTAAAGTACCAGACACAGTTTTAGAAATAGTAGACATAAAGGAAAAAAAAATGGAAAAGTCCTTGTTTTCAAGGAACTTACATCATTTCAAGAGAGAACACCTACATCACCTTTATAGGCCTTCAGGGTCCTCATTGCCATCTCTTACAGATAAGCTGGAGTCTCAAGGAAGGTCATATTTCCTCCTCAGGGTTATAGAAGGTTATAGAATCTCCTGAGGAGTCAAGATATATTTCTTTAATGCTCTCAGCTTAAGTCTATATTCTGATGTGTCTTCCCCATTGTCAACTATCAGTGATTGGGCACTTTTTCATTTAACCAATTAATATTAATTAGATTTTATTGAGAGATATTTACTTTTAAGATATAGCAAGAACAAAAATTAAAAATATTCATCCTCAGTATCTTGGAGCACATACTCTCCTGAATAAACTTTGTCCTTAGGTAGGCTTAAATGGAAAACAGTTTCTATAAAGCACTAGTCTTTCAACTTCACTTCCAAATGCAGCACAGCTAATGTATGGATGTATGAGTCTGCACTTCTGCTAGCCTCAATTTCCAACTTACCCGAGCATAAGCAATGGCAAATCTTGGAAATGATTCCAGCTTCCAGACTTCTGAAAGTTATAAGATCTAGTCATCTCCCATACTCCTTTACTTAGACATAGGGATAATAGCCACGACAAAGACAGAAAGAGGAGTAGGGCCATGGCATCATTAGTCACATGAAGCCTGCCATAGTGGAACCATCAAAGATTTGTTGCAGTCCTTGCCTTTCAATTAAACACAGCCGTCAGGAAAGAGGAAGATATTTCATTTTGTCTGTTTATTGTGTTTTGAGGGCACCCCAGTTTTGATTTGACAATTCAATAGTGTTTGTCTCTTAATCATAAAGTTAACCAACTGGAAGCAGTTATAGAATGTCCACACATGCTCTAAATGTTTCCCAGAGAAGATTCCCTAGACTCTCCCATATGGTGTGGCAGCAGAATGATCATGTGATTCAAACTCTGGAGATGGAGTCACATTCATCAGCCCCCTGTTACACAGAGTACTCCCAAGTCCACTGGAGTATTACTCTACCAACACTTGGCATGGGAGAGACCACTATTGATTATCCTCTGGGTAAAGGAGGCCTTGTTTTAATTAGTTTTAGCTGTACATTACTCAAATTTAAAGAACAATTCCTCAAGTTTCTGTATAGATCTTAACTAAATATTGCTATTTTGCATAGGAAGGTGGCCCATTCACCTTGGGAAGTGCCATTATTGTTTTTAGACAGTAGTACTGAGTTCAGTGGAAGAATATTACGTTAGTTTCTAAGTGATAGCCTTGCAGAGTAGATGGTGAATTAGATGTGAAGCCAGGAGACACGGGTTTAATCTTACCCTAGATATCTACTGTGTAACTATGAACAAATAACCCTCTCAGATCCAGGTTTCTCATCTAGAAAACAACTAATATCATATGAATAACTTCACTGGGTTGTTGCAAGAAATAGACTTTAAGAGACAGGTAGCCACAAGAAATAGACTTTAAGAGACAGTGTAGTGGTTAGAGTACTGGTCCTGGAGTCAGGAAGACTCATCTTCATGAGTTTAAACCTGGACTCATTGTATGACCCTGAGCTAGTCCCTTAACCTTGTTCACCTCAGTTTCTTTATCTGTAAAATGAGCATGAGAAGGAAATAGCAAACTACTTTAGTATCTCTACCAAGAAAACCCTAAACGAGATCACTAAGAGTCGGACACGACTGAAAATGACTGAGCAACAAATACTGCACAAATGGCAGTTATTATTTTTGTGTAATCAGAGGTTGCTCCTAATGCTTTTGTCAGTAGGAAATTTGTTATGAATTTTTTTCCTCTGGTAGTGGAAATGTGTTGTTCTGAGCTATCTGCTAGATGCTTACTTATTCAGCCAGTATCCAGAGACAGTTTAATGTAAAGATTGATCAGATTTAGGTGTGTGCTCTGTAGATAGGGAGTGGAGTGGAACTGATGTGGCGTAAGCTCACTCACCCTCTGACAAGAATGGGGTCTAATTAAATGACAAATCAAGCTTAGGTGTACAGTCCACAGCCAGGAGACAGAGTAAAACTAACTGCTTCAGATGGAGAATTAACTCATGACCTCAGTCCCATTAGTAGCATACACAAATCAAGTGACCCAGCAAGGCTCCTATAGCACAAAGAAACCCTTATTAAACCTGTCACTTGGGAGAAATAAAGGTAACCTGCAAAATGATCCATTTTTTTTTCTTTTTATACTGGTTTTCCAGTTATTATATACTAGAGGGAATGGGGATTGTTTATTCTACCATCGATAACAATTACAGAGACAATTTTACTTGGTTTTGAAATAATACTTTGCTTTGCACAAAATTTCCCCGTGCATTATTGACTTTATTTGATTCTCAGAAAAAAATATTGTGAGACAGACAGGAAAAATAGTATTACCTCCATCTGATAGATGAGGGCACAGAGTTGTCAAGAGATGAAGCTCCTGGGGGGAAGAGCCAAGATGGCAGAAGAGAAAGACACACTTATGCTAGCTCCGAAACCACAGCCTATAAAATATCTGTAAAGAAAAACTCCTAACAAATTCTGGAGTGGTGGAAGCCACAAAACAACAGAGTGGAAGAGATTTCTGTTCCAGAAAGATCTGAAAAACCTTCACCAAAGGTCCGTCGCACACGGGACCAGAGTGGAACCCAGCCCTACGTTGGCCATGCAGCCCTGGGAGGAGCAGATCTGAGCAGGCTTCAGGGACAGAATCTCCAGTGGCCACGTGGATCCCTCCACCCACAGACACACAGGTCAGTGAGAGAGACGTCTGGGCGGGCTGAGAAGGGAGTGGGGTGTCTCCATGACTTGGGCCCCCTTGGGAGGCAGCAGCAGAGGCAGTGGGCAGCCAGAGGCTCCCAGAGCAGGCAGGAGCTCAGCAGCAGCTCCATTAAGGAAGGTCTCTGCATAAACCCCCTGAGGGAACTGAGACTGGGAGGCTGCCCTGCCCCCACCTGAGAACCTGATTTAATCTTACCCTGAATAGGTTGCTGCCAAAGGCCTGAGGCTGGGGAGCAGCATTTGAATCTCAGACCCCAAGCAATAGCTGGGCCGCACTAGGCAGGGGTGGAGAGGACTCTCAGAAGTCAAGTAACTGTCTGGGAAAATGCCCAGAAAAGGGAAAAAAACTAAGACCATAGAAAGTTACTTTCTTGGTGAAGAGATGTTAGCTCTTTTCCTCTCTGATGAGGAAGAACAATGCTTACCATCAGGTTAAGACATAGGAGTCAAGGCCTCTGTATCCCAAACATCTGAAATAGATATCCAATGGGCTCAGGCCATGGAAGAGCTCAAAAAAGTATTTTGAAAATCAAGTTAGACAGGTGGAGAAAAAACTGGGGAAAGAAATGAGAGAGAGGCAAGAAAAGCATGAAAAACAGGTCAATACCTTAATAAAGGAGACCCAAAAAAATGCTGAAGAAAATAACACCTTGAAAAATAGGCTAGCTCAATTGGCAAAAGAGGTTCAAAAAGCCAATGAGGAGAAGAATGCTTTCAAAAGCAGAATTAGCCAAGTGGAAAAGGAGGTGCAAAAGCT
>CM053769.1:513785432-513797294 GCA_028658325.1 Potorous gilbertii
TACATGCACACACACATACACACCTGCACAAACACACAGTGACAGAGAGCACAGAGTGAATTGAATAGAATGGGGTTGTATCTTAAAGGAAATCAAGGTAAATGGTGAGAGAGAAATGTAGGGGGAGGAGAGTGGGTGAAATGGAATGGGGAAAATTATCTCTCACAGAAGATGGAAGCAGGAGACTTTTTAGTGCAGGGTAAAAGAGGAGAGCTGAGGAAAAAAAAATGAAGTTTATTCTCATCACATTCGAGTCAAGGAAGGAATAAAATGCACACTCATTTTGGTATGAAAATCTATCTCACAAAACAGGATAGCGGGGGAGAAGGAGATAAGCAGGGTGGGGGGGATGATGGAAAGGAGGGCAGTGGGAGGAGGGAGCAACTTGAAGTCAACACTTGGGGATGGACAGGCTCAAAAGAGAGAATAGCAACAATGGGGGGGGCAGGATAGGATGGAGGGAAATATAGTTAGTCTTACACAACATGACTATTATGGAAGTCATTTGTAAAACTACACAGATGTGGCCTAATTTCCTGCCTTCCCAAAGGGATTGGGTGGGAAGGGAAAGATGGGGAGAAGTTAGAACTCAAATTTTTAGGAACAACTGTCGAGTATTGTTCTTGCTATTAGGAAATAAGAAATACAACTAATGGGGAAGAGAAAGTTATCTGGCCTTACAGGACAAAGAGGAGATGGGGACAAGAGAAGGGAGGGCTGATAGAAGAGAGGGCAGATTGGTGATAGAGGAAATTAGAATGCTCAGTGTACAGGGGTGGGGGGAGGGGATAAATGGGGAGAAAATTTGAAACTCAAAATTTTGTGAAAATGAATGTAAAAAGTTAAATAAATAAATTGATATTAAAAAAGATAGATTTTCATACCAAATTGAGTGAGCAAGTTATTCCCTCTTTAAGCCAAATGTGATGAGAGTAAGCTTCACTTTTTCCAACTCACCTTCCCCCTTTTCCTCTCCCTTGTAAAAGCTTTTTCTTCCTTCTTTTGTGAGAGACAGTTTGTCCCATTTCATTTCTCCCTTTCTCCTTCCAATTTATTCCTCTCTCACCCCTTAATTTAATTTTTTTAGATATCATCTCTTCCTATTGAACTCACCATGTACCTCCATCTGCATATATAAATATATATATATATATGTGTGTGTGTGTGTGTGTGTGTGTGTGTGTGTGTGTGTGTGTACAATCCCTCCACCTACTAAAATACTGATAAAATTTCTAGAGTTACAAATATTATCTTTCTATGTAAGAATGTAAACAGTTTAACTCTAGTAAGTCCCTCATGATTTCTCTTTCCTCTTTACCTTTTCATGCTTTTATGATTCTTGGGTTTGAAAGTCGAATTTTCTATTCATCTCTTGTGTTTTCATCAAGAATGCTTGAAAATGCTTTATTTCATTGAATAGCCATTTTCCTCCCTGAAGTATTAAACTCAGTTTTGCTGGATAGGTGATTCTTGGTTTTAATCCTAATTCCTTTGACTTCTGCAATATCATATTTCAAGCTCTTTGATCCCTTAATGTAGAAGCTGGTAGATCTTGTGTTATCCTGATTGTATTTTCACAATACTAGAGTTGTTTCTTTCTGGCTACTTGCAATATTTTCTCCTTTATCTGGGAACTCTGGAATTTGGGTACAATATTCCTAAGAGATTTTGTTTTCAGAGTTATTTCAGGAGGTGATCACTGGATTCTTTCAATATTTGTTTTGCCTTCTTGATCTGGAATTTCAGAGCAGTTTTCCTTGACAATTTCATAAAAGATGATATCCAGAATCTTTGTCTTTTACCATGATTTTCAGGTAGTGCCACAATTTTAAAATTGTCTCTCCTAGACCTATTGTCCATGTCAGTTGTTTTTCCAAAGAGATATTTCACATTATCTTCTATTTTTTCATTCTTTTAATTTTGTTTTGTAATTTCTTGTTTTCTCATGAAGTTACTAACTTCTATCTCCTCCATTCTAATTTTTATTTTTTAATTTAAATTTATTTATTTAAGTTTTCAACATTCATTCCCCCAAAATTTTGGGTTCCAAATTTTCTGCCTGTGTCTTCCCTCCCCCCACCCCAAAACACTGAGCATTCTAATTGCCCCTATCACCAATCTGCCTTCCCTTCTAACATCCCTCCCTTCCTTTATCCCCATCTTCTCTTGTTTCCTGTAGGGCATGATAACTTTCCATATCCCATTACCTGCATGTCTTATTTCCTAATTGCAAGAACAATACTCGACACTTGTTCCTAAAACTTTGAGTTCCAACTTCTCACCATCCCTCCCTCCCCACTCATTCCCTTTGAGAAGGCAGGCAATTCAATATAGGCCATACATGTGTATTTTTTCACAGTATCTTCCATTTTTTCATTCTTTTGTGATTTCTCAGTTTCTCATAATATTATTAGCCCCTATCCCATTCCAATTTTGAAAGAACTATTTTCTTCAGTGAGCTTTTGCACCTCTTTTTCCACTTGGCTAATTCTGCTTTTGAAAGCATTCTTCTCCTCACTGTCTTTTTGAACCTCTTTTGCCAGTTGAGGTAGCCTATTTTTCAAGGTGTTATTTTCTTCAGCATTTTTTTGGGGTCTCCTTTAGCAAGATGTTGATCTGCTTTTCATACTCTTCTTGCAATTCTCTCATGTCTCTTCCCAGTTTTTCTTCCACCTGTCTAACTTGATTTTCAAAATCCTTTTTGAGCTCTTTCATGGCCAGAGACCATTGAGTATTTGTTTTGGATGTCTGAGATGCAGAAGTCTGGACTTTTATATCTTTCCCTGATGGTAAACATTCTTCCTCATCCGAAAGGATGGGAGGAGATATCTGTTCTCCAAGAAAGTAACCTTCTATGATCCCATTTTTTCCCCTTTTTTGTGCATTTTCCCAACCAGTTACTTGACTTTTGGGTCCTTTTTCAAGAGTAGGGAATATTCTGTGAATCTGTAAAATCTCCATTCCTCCAAGGTGGCACAATCAAGTGTGTATACTTGTCTGGGAGCAGGAAGAGATTTTTGTGCCCAGAATCTTAGCAGATACCTCTCCACAGCCACCTGGCTTCCAGTTCCTCCCAGTCAGCACTGGGGCACAGGGATTCAGTCAAACTGTGGGGACAGGGCTGCCTTTCAATGCAAGACAAAGACCAGCTTCCTCAGGGCCTCTATACAGGGATGAGATAATAATTAGCTCCTCAGTGCCCCCAGGGATTTTACAATCCAACAATGGATGCAGGATGCTGTAGGGGCTGAGTTGGGAACTGCTGTTGCCTGCTCAATGTGGCCTCTGTGGCTGTTGTCTGAGGCCAGAGCCATGGGAAGGCCCTTCTCCCTTCCTGGCCAGCTGAAAAAACCCTGTCACTGACCTTTGGTGCCTGTGGGTTGAGGGATCTGGGAACTGCAGATACTGGGACTGGGGATTCAGCGACTGGAAATTCTGCCTCCGAGCGCTGTTCCTGAGTCAACCCAGGTGGCTAAAGCTGGGCTGGGCTCCGCTCCACATTCCATGCCATCGACGTTTCCTGTGGGCCTTTCAGGTCACCCTGGGCTGGAAATCTCCTCCACTTTGTTGTTCTCCACTTCTGCTGCTCCAAAATTTGTTGAGAGTCCCTCTCTACAGGTATTCTATGGGCTGTGGGGAGAGAGCCTGCATTTGTGTGTCTTTCTACTCTACCATCTTGGCTCTGCCCCTGTCCATTCTAATTTTTAAAGAACTACTTTCTTTAATGAGCTATTGAACCTCCTTTTCCATTTGACTAATTTTACTTTTCAAAGCTTTCTTCTCCTCATTGGCTTTTTGGACCTCTTTTGTCATTTAAGTTAGTCTGTTTTTAAAGGTGATATATTCTTCGACATTATTTTCAGTCCCCTTTAGCAAGCTGTTGACTCACTTTTCATGATTTTCTTGCATCACTCTCATTTTTCTTCCCAATTTTTCCTCCTCCTCTTTTACTTGATTTTCAAAATCATTTTTGAGCTCTTTCCATGGCCTGAGACCATTTTCTAGTTATTTTTGAGGTTTTGGATGTGGAAGTCTTGATTTTTATGTCTTCCTCTGATTGTGTAAATTGTCTTTCCTCATCCAACAGCAAGGAAGAAAATACTTGTTCACCAAAAAAAGTAACCTTTTGTAGTCTTATTTTTTCCCCTTTTTTGGGCATTTTCCTAGGCAGTTACTTGACTCTTGAGTCCTTTGTCAAGAGGAGGGTATACTCTAGCGACCTGTAAGTTTTCATTTCCTCCAAGGTGGCACAATCAAGACAGAGCAGTTACTCCTCTCCTGGACTGTGCTCTGCTGTGGAAGCAACCACAAACTTTTCTGCCCAGGATTTGTGAGTAGAATTCCCTCTCCAGAGCCCCCACCACCTCCACCAAGCCATTGCTCCTCCTCACCTTAAGGTGGCCTCTCAGTAGTGAGACCCAGATCAGCAGTAGGGTCTTTAGGCTGAGGGCACCAAAAATGGACACTGAGTTCTCCTGAGGCTGGCGATAGGGCAGGACCCTGATCCCTTCTCACCCAGGTGAAAAAGCTTTCTCACTGACTTTTGAAACTCTCTTTGGCATTTGTGGGTTGAGTAATCTGGGAATCTCAGCTGCTACCATGATCCTGTGTACTCTGAAGCCTGTTTCAGTTCTGTCTGAACCATGTGGCACAGCCAAGGCTGGCCAGTGCTCTCTACTGTGATCCCTGTGTGATCGACCTTTCTTGTCAGCCTTCCAGGCTGTCTTAGACTGGAAATCTCTTTCCCTTTGTCATTTTGTGGCTTCTGCTTCTCTACAATTTGTTTAGAGTCATTTTTTAAATGTATTTTATGGGCTTATGGGGGAGAGCTTCTACAGGTCCTTCCTTCTACTCTTCCATCTTTACTTTGCCCAGTATTTTCTAAAGATCATATGACTTATTTGTTCTATAATTCATTTCATTGACTTATATCCATATGAAGCTTTAGTAGCTTTTCTTACAAAACTATATGAGGTATATAGGGAAACAAGTATTAATATCTTCATTTTACAGATGATAAAACAAGGTTGTAGAGGTAAAGTCAATGGTCACACAGCTAGTAAATATGTCAGTCCCAATATCTGAAGACATGTTTTCTGGTTCTAGAATCAGAAATACCTTATGCATTTAACCAGTCCAGGTATGGATTGTGGAACATGCCAAAACTAAGACAGAGAATATAATGAAAACCAAGAAAAAAGGTTAAAATAGGTAATAATATTGCAACAATGACACTCTAGCTGACATTTATGTATGTAGAACTTTAATGTTGGCCAGGAGTTTCCAACATGATAAAATTTGATTTCCATAATGGTCCTGTAAGGTAGGTTTTAGAAATATAATACAATTACGTTCTTTTACATACTGAGGAACTGAAATTTCTTATAAATAATTTTGTTCCTTCTTTTGAATGCATGTAAATTTCAAACTTTGAAATAAATAGTTAATTACATGTGAAATGAAACCTTCAGAGATTCAGAACTTCAAAGGATAATGAGGATTATAGGTAGCATTGTCTAAATATCCAAACACTTAGGTACTCTTTCAGTATTTAGTAGATCTGAAATCATGAGTTTTACTTAGGCCTGAAGCAAATGGTCAATAAAAATATATATTCCTCTTTAGTTTATTCATGTGACTTGGAAAGATAGTAGAAAACAAGGAAAATCTCAATCCTGTTTTATATGTGTCTTGGATATCACTGCATTAAAGTTGGTTTAACACCCAAAATATATTTTACTTAAATTTGAAATATGTTTTCATTTTGTAGATATTACCAGGTCATAGGATTAGGAAGCTCAGTGGATACTTAGTGGGTAACTAGAGGGAAATAGTAAATTGCACATGAATGACCCAGAAAGTGGTCAGCCCGCATAGGGCCAATTTTGCTTATTGCATTTCATTTGTTTTGTTTTGTTTTATTTAATTTTATAGTTACTTGGAGAGGCTGTAGTGAAAATAGAATTAGGCAGAAGAAATGGGTTAGTCCTAATGTTGATAATAACCATTTAACTGTGGGCAAATTCTTTAAGCTCTCCAAGTCTCTTTATCTGTAAAATAGAAGTTATAATTATTGTGCCACCTATCACATATATGTATTGGAGGAAAGCACTTTGCAAATTTTGAAGTCCTAGATAAATTTGAATGACTATCATTTCACATAATATCTTTGTAGTCCCATAGATTTTGATTTTCTCCAATGACTGACAGCTTCGTAGCCTCAGCCACAAATGAGTAATGGAATTGGATGGTAGTCAACCATTATGCATGATGTCCCAACATGCTTCTATTATCCTAGATTGTAAACTCTTTGAGAGCAGAGATTTTGTCTTATTTGAGGCAATGGAGTGCAGGAGAAAGTTCCCCGGAATGGAAGCAAGCAGGCACAAGTTAAAATTCTTACACCAACAATAATTTACCATCTATGTGGTGTGGAGTATAGCATTTAAATTCTCTGAGTCCAATTTCACGATGTGTAAAATGACACAACAGTATTTGAGCCACCCACTTCATGTTTGCTGTAATGAAAGTGCTCTATTACTTTTATTGTCTACCTTTGTAGTGACCTCAGAATCTACCAAGATGCTTGATGGGAATAAATCATGATTATTGCATTGAGTTGAAATGGATAATGAAAGACAGAAATTCAAAAATAAAATAACACATAAGATGAGTCAGGAGAACAGAAGAGAGGTAAAAATTTTAAATTTTATCTTTGCTCTGGATAAATGC
This sequence comes from Potorous gilbertii, assembly GCA_028658325.1. Taxonomy (NCBI): domain Eukaryota; kingdom Metazoa; phylum Chordata; class Mammalia; order Diprotodontia; family Potoroidae; genus Potorous; species Potorous gilbertii. Next base: position 513,792,165 of record CM053769.1, read on the forward strand.
AAGTTTGCCCAAATGGATCTCTTTAGCAATAGTTGAAGTATGGGTACCATAGTATACATTCCATGTTTGTTGGTATTTTGAAAAATCATAAAACCAAAACAAAACAAACCACTGAGCCAACTTCAACTTTGCATTCTCATCCCCATAGTCATGAAATAACAACTTTTCTTCCTTTTCAAGTTTCGTTATTATATCATGTTTGCTTTCTCTATCCCCCTACATTTATTCATATTCCATTTCTCTATTACTAATTTCTATTTTCTTTTGGCTGTTATTCTTCACTATTTTAGATTACTGCATTAAAGTCAACTAGTCCAGCCAGTTTTGCTTTAGCAAAAGCTGTTAATATTCTTTCTGACCCCTGAAAGGAAATTAATAAATGCACATGAGACTTGGGTACATATTATCTTGTAAGAGTAGGGAAGTTTAAGTTTAGTCAATTAAATGTGTTAGCATAAGATGAGGAGAGTTTGAATGAAATTCTCCTAAGTACAAGGGTATTATTTAGTGGCTGTATTTCCCTAGGGTGACTTAGGCGGATGTTCAGTAGGCCGCAGGTATGATGCTGATTAAGAAACGATTAATACTGCAGTTTGTTTTGCAAGTTTTAATTAAAAGATTTAATGTGATAGTTAAGCTACAAATCAAATTCAGGCAGGTTATGTGAATGATGTTTCTCTTGTCTTCTAAATCCAGCTTAAAGAGATATAGCCTAAGAGCATGGGACAGTTTATAGCACAATGCATGACTAAAACAGAATGCCTTGATATTGTGCATTATGAGAGAATAGAAAGGAGTTCTCACCAAGGGTTAATGAGGTCTTACCTAGTGACACATGGATAAGTTGTGTTTCCTCACCTGCTATGAAGTTTTCAAGGGATCCAGACAACTTTTTCTCCTCCTTGCAAATGGATTGATTATTGTAGGGAATTTATTTTTATTTCATTCCTTTCACACTCATTACATAATGCCTGATACTTCCTATTAACTATCTTTATAGGTACATATGTCTTATCTCCCCAGTGGGATTGTAAACATCTCTTAAATCAAGTGTGATATTCTTCCTAACTTCTAGTACAGGGCTTTCTGCATAATAAATAGTCAACAAATATTTCTTGAATCAATTAGTAAATATAAATTTCCATACTTTAGGGGTCTCTGGTTTCCATGAGAGGGGTACTATTTCCATGGAATCAGATCATAAGTCTTCCCATCTTGGCAGAGAGTTTTTAGGACTTGCTAAGGCTAAAAGAAAAAAAAAATTCTGTAATATAGCCTTGAGTGATGAGTTTCTTCTAATTTAACAAGGCTGTGAGAAAGTCTATAACAGCACATATTTTAAGCTTTTCCACTTACTATGTGCTGCCAGAGCTTTTGTCTCACTCAGAGTCTCCAAAATATGAAGGCTATTTTCCTTTCTTGAAGCATTAGAAGAAACAATAACAGGGAAAGAAATATGTGAATAGAGTGAATTCTTAAGAATAAATTCAATGAATCGTTGGAGTTGTGTAAATTTAGTGTCTTCTATTACCTTGACTGATGATAGACCCTTCATCCCCTTGTGGTCCATGGAATTCTGATATGATATAAGATGTGAATGAGTGTCCTAAGAGAAAATTTTGATGCCAGTAATATTTTTATATCTAAATAATGATAACAACAAAAGAGGAGACTTTGGCTCCAGCAGCCAAAGGAAGATGATATGTGAACCACTTAGAGTGAGTTCCTGGAGGGTAAGGATGAAAGGTGCTGTCAAACAGTGGATAAGTCAGTAAGAAAAGTTAAGTTCATGCAAATATACACTAACTGGAACACATAGCACATTGTGTTGTAAGAAATGATGAATATGATGTATACCAAGATGCATTGGGGATATTTATATGAATTCACATAAAGTATCATAAAAAGTAACAATATAAAATGTGCCTATAACAGTGTAAATTGAAACAACAACAATAGGAGAAAAGAAGTGCAATGATGTGAAATTATACTGACCAGTGACTTGGGTTCAAACGCTACCTCTGATGCATACATTTCATGTGACCTTGACATTAGGCTCAGTTTAGTCATCTATAAATTGAAGGGATTGATGTTGATGACCATTGATGTCCTTGATTTGAATCCAAGTCTTTTGACTATAGTACCATCTAAACAAATAATAAATGCACTAGATAAGTTACCCATGGCAATGATCTTGCTCTGTCCTTACCCACCATTCTATCTTCATAGTTTCCATCAAATTGAATATTGTGAACAGAAGACAGTTGGAAGTGGGAAAAAGGTATTAGACCTCAAACCAGGAGACTTGATTTAGGCCTGGCTTTCTTCTGACTAAGTGCCCACAATTTATCTGAGCCTTGGCTTTAAAATGTGGGGATTGCACTAGATTATCTCTAATGTCTTATTGATTTTTTGCCTTCTATCATTTGAAGTTAATTGAAATGAAAAGTCACAGATCTTCAGGCATAATCTTAATAAGGTTGTGTTCAGATGATTGATTGTGAGCTGATCAGAGACTTGAGTGACCACTAAGATTGACAAGGTCAAAGAAGGAAAGTATCCTTATAAACAAAATATTTCTAGTACCTTGTGACTATTGAAAACATTTTAGAGAAATAGTTTCTGAATATTTTTATCATTTTATTAGTAAGGCCATCAGGTTATTAATAAAAAGATGGTCATTTGTCTCTCTCTCAGACCAAAGGTACCTAGAGGTGGTGGGGTCACAGTTTATATGTCCTCCAAAGAGTAGGTGTTCAGATTGGTTACACAATGGGAAGTGTGGACTATATTAAAATGAAGGTCTTGGGGTATGTGACTAAGGTCATGCAAATCCTGGTCAAAGTGACATCAATTTCTATATCACTGGTCTTGATAATAGGGAGAATTAACCTTTCCTTAGGCCTGTCTGAGCAAACATAATGAGCAGGAATATACCTATTAGCCTAAACTTAGAATTTCTTTTACTTTCTGATTAGATCTGGGCTTGGGCAAATCTTTAAGAGACATGTCCTTCACTTTTTGGTTTCTGGATGAGGAAGTAGAAAAAGAGAAAAATACTAGCTGTAATACAATCATTGCTTATTGAATATAAGGGAGAAGTATTCATTTCTCACAAATTCTATTTATAATAAAGAATTTGAAATTGAAGAGTGTTCAAAAATTGGGGGATAGCTAAATAAGATATGGTATATAAGTGGATGATTACTATTGTGTTATAAGAAATGGCGAAAGAGGTGATTTCCAAGAAACCTGGGGAGACCAATTAACCAATGCAAATACTAAATTACTAAGAATTAGAGAAATACAAATTTAAACATTTTTGACCTATTTCCTCACACTCATCAGATTGGCTAAGATAACAGAAAAGGAAAATGACACATACTAGAGATGATGTGGGAAAATAAGGCTATAGGCAATCTGGAGACTAATTTGGTACTATACCCAAAGAACTTTACATACCCTTTGACCCAGTAATTCCATGAATAGGTCTATATTCCAAAGAGGTCCAAGCAAAAGGATAAGGACCTATATGGACAAAAATATTATATCAGCTCTTTTTGTGGTGCCAAAGATTTAGAAACTGAGGGAATTCCCATTAATTGGGGAAGGATTGAACAAGTTGTGATATATGATTGCGATGGAATTTTTTTCCTTTTTCAAAAGGATAAATAACATTGGAAGTCATGGTTTGACTTGCCCATGGATTGGATTTAGGTGAAGCAGAGTCATGCAAAGTCATCAGCCTCACTCTGTCTTCCAAAGTTATCAAAATCCAGTGGCAAGACAAAGGTCAAGACAACTGACAGTGACCCAAGATGCAGTGGATGACCTTGGCATCTTTGATGTTTGACCAAACTCTCTGGGACCCACAGCACCTGCTTCAGCTGCTTTCATTGGAAAAAATTGCTCTCAACTGCTCTCATTCTACCAGGGAAAGTTTTCATATGTTTAGGTAGACTTCCCCATAATTCACCAATAAATTTGAAGTCTATCAATTACTCTCAACCTGGTTTAGTCTATCTGCCTAGATGGTTTTACTGGAGTGTGGCAGCTGTTCATGGCACAGCTTCTTAGAGGCACTGGTGAGAGTACTATTGTGCTGTAAGAAATGATGAAGGGTAGGGAGGAGCCAAGATGGCAGAGTAGAAACATTCACATATGCTAGCTCTGAACCCACAGTCCACCTGTAAAGAGGAACTCCCAACAAATTCTGGAGCAGTGGAAGCCGCACAACAATGGAGTGGAGGAGATTTCTGTTCCAGAGAGCCCTAAAAAACTGACACCAAAGGTGCATCATGCACAGGACCCAGGCTTGGCCACACGGCACCGAGAGGAACAGATCCAAGCAGGCCTCAAGGACAGAATCTCCAGCAGCTGCGAAGCTTCCTCAAATCACAGGCGCTACAGGTCAGTGAGAGAGTCTTCCGGACTGGCCAAGAGGGGAGCAGGGTGTCTCCATAACTCAAGTCCACTTGGAAGGCAGTAATGGGGGAAGCAGTGGACAGGTGTTCCCAAAGCACACAGGAGCTTGGATCCATTGTTGAAGGTCTCTGCGTAAACAGCCTGAGGGAACTCACCCCTGTGAGGCAGGCCTGTCCCCACCTGAGAACCAGAACTTCATCTCATACTGAATAGCAGCTCCACCCTGGCTGAAAGCCCTGAGGCTGGGAAGCAGCATTTGAATCTCAGACCCCAAGTACTAGCTGGGCATATCTGGAGGCGAGGTGGGTCAAGTAACTGTCTGGGAAAATGCCCAGAAAAAGGGAAAAAAATAAGACCATAGAAGGTTACTTTCTTGGTGAACAGATATTTCCTCCTTTCCTTTCTGATGAGGAAGAACAATGCTTGCCATCAGGGAAATACATAGAAATCAAGGCCTCTCTATCCCAAACATCCGAAATAGATATTCAATGGGTTCAGGCTATGGAAGAGCTCAAAAAGCATTTTGAAAATCAAGTTAGACAGGTGGAGGAAAAACTGGGAAGAGACATGAGAGAGATGCAAGAAAAGTATGAAAAATGGGTCAATACTTTGCTAAAGGAGACCCCAAAAAATGTTGAAAAAAATAACACCTTGAAAAATAGGCTAACTCAATTGGCAAAAGAGGTTCAAAAACCAATGAGGAGA
>CM053769.1:513807083-513827690 GCA_028658325.1 Potorous gilbertii
ATATGATTTCTTCCACTTATGTCAGTGTGACTACATAACATCACTATAGTGAAAATATGCTCAATAGGAAAGTATATGTCGAACCTATACAGAATTGTATGCTGTCATGGGGAGGGAGGGGGGTAGGGGGAGAAGGTGTGGGGGTATAAAATCTTAATTTTAAGGAAGTGATTGTAGAACATTTATAAATAAATAAAATGAAAATAAAAAAAAATGAAAAGAAAGAATTCTATCTACAATATTCCCCAAAAAGTAATCATTCATCCTCTGTTTGAAGACTTAGTGATAAGAAGCCACTAAGGTTAGTACATTGCACATTTAAAGAGCTCTAGTTGTTAAGCATTTCTTCCCTTTGAGGTAAAATTTACTTTTCTGCAACTTTCACCCATTTCTTTTAGTTTTACTCTCTGTGACCAAGCAAATGGAGTTTAATCCACTAAAAATTCTCTATCACTTTGTACATGTATGTAGGTATAATGACTGTGCATAAGACTCGTTTATTTCACTGGAATTAGACTCAAAATTCTTTTGTTGTTAATGATTATAACAGTATGGAATAGTGGGTAGATAGCTAACTTTGAAGCCAGGAAGACATGGGTTGAAGTCCTACCTTTGATAAATTCTAGTTGTAACTCTGGGCAAATTAGTTGAGTTCCAAGAGTTCCAGGAAACTCTCTAAGGCTCTAAGTTGAAAATAAGGTTCTGATCTGTTTTGGTAAAGGAATTTCCTCACTCAAGAGTTCTCTTTACTCATGAAATCCAGTTTCTATCTTAACCTCAAGAATGATTAAAAAGTTAATTATTTCTTCGCTTGTCCATCATGTTGTTGATTATAGTTGTAATTTTAGGCAAGTTCTTGGTTAGGAATGCATCTCTTGTTTGTATTTTCCTGAAAAGATCCTGTATGAAGACTTTATCTTCTCGAACACTGCTTCTTATTTTTTTAGTTCAAAACCTAAGGTGCTGGTCAAGTACTTTTTTCTTTTCTTTTCCTATTCATATTTCAAATCTTTTTTTAATGTTTATTTATTTATTTTTAATTTTTAACATTCATTTACACAAAGTTTTGAGTTCCAAATTTACTCCCCATCTGTCCCCTACCCCAGCCCATAACACCTTCCATTCTGATTACCCTTTCGCTCAATATGCCCTCCCTTCTATCACACTTCTCCCTTCCCTTATCCCCTCCGTCTCTCTTTTCTTGTAGGGCGAGATAGATTTCTATACCCCATTACCTGTATTTCTTATTTCTCAGTTGCATGCAAAAACAATCCTCAACATTCGTTCCTAAAACTTTGAGTTCCAAATTATCTCCCTTCCTCCCTCCCCACCCATCCCCACTGAACAACTCAATACAGGCTATATATGTGTAGTTTTGCAAAAGCCTTCCATAATAGTCATGTTGTGTAAGACTATATATCACTCCATCTTATCCTGCCCACATTTAATCTATTCTCTCTTTTGGCCTTTTCCCTCCCCAAAAATATTTTCTTCTAATTACTCCCTCCTCCCATTTGCCCTTCCTTCTATCATCCCCTTCCCCCACTTGACCCCTTCTCCCCTACTTTAATGTACTGTAAGATAGATTTTCATACAAAATTGAGTGAGCATGTTATTCCCTCCTTAAACCAAATGTAGAGGGAGTAAGCTTCACTTTTCCCCTCTCACATCCCCTCTTTCCTCCTCCATTGAAAAAGCTTTTCCTTGTTTCTTTTATAAGAGATAATTTGCACCATTCCATTTCTCCCTTTCTCTTCCCATTGTATTCATCTCTCACCCCTTAATTTTATTTTCTTAGATATCATCCCTTCTTATTCAGTTCACCCTGTGCTCTCTGTCTGTACACACACACACACACACAGACACACACACACGCACGTGTGTGTGCACGTGCGTGTGTGTGTGTGATTAATCCATCTATGACGCAAATACTGAGAAAAGTCTCAAGAGTTACAAATATTTTCTTTCCATATAGGAATGTAAACAGTTCAACTTTAGAAAGTTCCTTATGATTTCTCTTTCCCTTTTTTGCTTCTCTTGATTCTCGTGTTTGAAATTCGAATTTTCTGTTCTGTTCTGGTCCTTTTATCAAGAATGCTTGAAAGTTCTCTATTTCATTGAATGGCTATTTTTTCCCCTGAAGTGTTATACTCACTTTTTCTGGGTAGGTGATTCTTGGTTTTAATCCTAGTTCCTTTCACTTCTGGAACATCATATTCCAAGCCCTTCATTCCCTTAATGTAGAAGCTGTTAGATCTTGTGTTATCATGATTGTATTTCCACAATGCTGGACTTGCTTCTTCCCAAGTGCTTGCAATATTTTCTTCTTGATCTGGGAACTCTGGAATTTGGCTACAATATTCCTAGGAGTTTCTCTTTTTGGGTCTCTTTCAGGAGGTGATCTGTGGATTCTTTCAATATTTATTTTGCCCTCTGTTTCTAGGATATCAGGGCAGTTTTCCTTGATAATTTCATAAAAGATGATGTCTAAGCTCTTTTTTTTGATCATGGCTTTCAGGTAGTCCCATAATTTTTAAATTGTCTCTCCTGGATCTATTTTCCAGGTCAGTTGTTTTTCCAATGAGATATTTCACATTGCCTTCTATTTTTTCATTCTTTTGGTTTTCTTTTGGGATTTCTTGGTTTCTCATAAAATCATTAGCTTCCATCTACTCCATTCTAATTTTGAGAGAACTATTTTCTTCAGTGAGCTTTTGAACCTCCTTTGCTATTTGGCTAATTCTGCTTTTTAAAGCATTCTCCTCTGGGGTTTTGGACCTCCTTTTTGCCAATTGAATTAGCCTCTTTTAAAGGTGTTATTTCCTTCTATATGTTTTGAGTCTCCTTCAGCAAGCTGTTGACTCACTTTTCAAGCCCTTGCATGGCCTGATGCCACTGCATATTTATTTGGGAGGAACTGGGTACAGAAGCTTTGATCGCCTTTGACAGTATGCATTGTAATTCCTCATCTGAAATGATGGAAGAAAATACCTGTTCACCAAGAAAGCAACCTTCTATAGTCTTATTTTTTCCCCCTTTTTGGGCATTTTCCTAGGCAGTTACTTGACTTTTGAATCTTTTGCCAAGAAGAGGGTATACTCTAAGCTAGTTCTCAGATTACAGACATGCTGTTGTTCACCTGGGCTAAATTTGAAGTATTTTCAACTTTCTAGAACTGGCCAGAGATTATCCTGTACTACTATGCCTTTGAAGAATCCAGGATCTCCTCCAAACCACACTGAAGTATTGAGGTATTGGCAATGTCTTGGGTCACAGAATTCAATTTCATTGTCATAAGTAAATGCCTGCCATGTTTTTCAAAATAATTCCTGTTGCTGAGGTAGAACAGAAAGAAGCATCATGGTGGCTTTAGAGATTCTTAAGATGAAATGATGGAGTCTCAGAGGAATGCTGGTAAATCAGTCAAACAACCAATAAATAAACATTTAATAGGAACGCATATGTTGTAGGAACTGTGCTAAATACTAGGGATACAAAAAAAGTAAAGAATAGTCTTTGTCTTCAAGGTACTTACAATCTGATGGGTGAAGTAGCAAGCAAATAAATATATAAAAAGTGAGTTATATAAAGAAGAAATAGGAAATAGTCAACAGAAGAAAGACTCTCGAATTAAGAAGAATTGGGAAAAGGCTTCTAGTAATATTTGAGATTTTAGGAAGATAGTTCAGTAGGTGGAGCAGAGGAAGGAGAACATTCCAGGTGAGGAAAGCCAGAGGAAATGCCTCAAGCTGATAGACAGATAGAATGACTGGTCTGTGGAACAGACAATAAGCCAATGTCACTGGATGGAAGATAATGTGTTTAAAAATAAAGTGAAAGAAGAATGGAATAGTAGGAAGGGACCAATTTATAAAGGGCTTTACATGTGAAACAGAGCATCTTATATTTGATCCTGGAGGAAACAGTGAGCCATGGAAATTTATTGAGTAGGGGGTAACATGGCCAGATTTGTGCTTTAGGAAAATCACTTCAGTGACTGAATGGAGAATAGATTGAAGTGGAGAGAGACTTGAGGAAGATATACTTTCCAAGAGGGTATTGCAGTAGTGCCATTTGTTAGGTGATGATAAGCCTGGCATCAGCTTGGATGTGGTGGCATGGATGAAGTGAGAGATAGTGAGACATCAGGGATGACTCCTAGGTTTTGAACCTGAAAGACTAGAAGGCTGGTGTTTTACTCTACAGTAAAAGGGAAGGAACATAGGAGGGCTTTGAGGCTTAAGAAGAAAGATAATGGACTTGATTTTGGATTTATTGAGATTAAGGTGCATACTAGACATTCAGTTTGAGATGTCTGAAACCATCTCATGTGGTGGTACTACCATTGCACTTCTTTGACTGACTTTTCCACCATGCCCAAGGTTTGGGCATCTCCTACCCTGCCACTTTAGCTTTTTTTTTCACATTTAGAATTTATTTTGTATTTAACTCCATGGAATCTAATGAGATCACCAAGTGAAATACTATAGGGGGAGAAGAGAAAAAAAAGAACAGAACAGAACTCTGATGGACATCTACAGTTAGAGGATATGATCCAGGAGAGAAACCAGCAGAGGACAAAGTGGTCAGATAAATAGGAATATAATCAGGGGAGAATAGTGCCTTGAAAACCTAAAGAGAAGAGAGTATCAAGTTATAGAGAGTGATCAGTATGAAGATTGAGGAAAGCCATTGAATTTGGCAACCAACAGGTCATTAGTAATTTTGAAGAGAGCAGATTTGGTGGAATGATGAAAGTAGGATAGAAAGTGAAAGCATCGGTTGGAAACTGTCTAGGAGTTTGGATACAAAGGACAGATGAGATACGGGAAAAGAGTTAGTGAAGACAAATGAATCACATGGAAGTTTTTCATAATGACATGGGCATATTTGTAGGCTCTAGAAAGGTAGCCAACAGATAAGGAGAGAATGAAAATATGACATACAGGGCAATCCATCAGAGAAGGAATGGAGATAGGATAGCTTTGCTAAGGGATAAAGCTACACCTTGTGAAATAGAGGTGAAGGACGAGAGAGTAGCAGAAGGCATTTGAGATATAGGAGATGAAGAAGAGGGAAGGACTAGAAGCTCATGGAGAATGGCCTCATATTTTTTTCATATAAAATATAGCACAAGGTTCTCATCTAAGCATTTGGGGAGAGGGAGAGCCATGGAAATTTTAGAAAGAAAAGAATGGTTTGAAGATCTGTGGTGGAGTATGAGTTAATGAATTGATAAGGGAGACATATAAGGATTACCTAGCAGCAGTGAAGACCCAGTTGAGATTGTGCAACATTAATTTGTTGTAGATACAGTTAGAACAGTTATAAGTGAAGTGAAGGCAATGAATGGGAATGATCCAAGTTGATGCTTGACTCGTTTAATTGGCAATATGATAATAGGGATAAGCATTCAAGAAAGGAGGACATTGTAGAGTTGAGTTGTTGTGCCAAGCAGTTAATATGGGGAAAAGAGGAAGTTAGTGCAGGGTATGTGATCATTGATGGCTCAAGGAATTAGAGATCACCATGTGATCAACGAATGGAGTTTCTAAGGGAAGACAGAGGGAGAGTTGAAAAGTCAAAAGATTATGGTTGTAAAACAGGATTTTCAGAATGTTTAGCAACCCGCTCTCTCATAAAAGAAAATCAAGAAAATGATAAATTAATCCCTGAATATTCACACTAAGAATTTGAGAATTGACACTTGGAAACCTATATGAACTGATTCTCACACAACTTTATATGTCATGAATCTTCATCATTCATTGTTTTAGAAATACTAAATAATACTTTGAGTCTTTCCCCCTGTTTTCCCTCTTCATTACCACTATAGCATTTTGAACAGCACTCAGTACATAGAAAATACTTGTAGGCTGACTCAATAGAATCTGATAGACAGAAAATTTGGGAAGCTAAAGTCCCCTTTACTAGCCTGAACATTCATTCTATGTGGAAAGCGTAGACATATATCAATAGTACCAACAAATTAAATGAAATGGGTAAAAATTTTCTGCAACATAAAGAGCTCAGATCAACAGTATAAGAAGTAGACAAATGCAACAAGCCACATTTAGTAAAAGAAATTGAACAGGTCATGGATGAATTAATATGGGATTGGGGACAAACCAGTATCAAATGAATTTACAAGTGTCTTCTCTCAAATATTCAAAGAAGAGTTAATTTCAATATTATATAAGTTATTTTCCAAATAAGATAAGAAAAGATTTTGCTGAATTCTTTCTATGATTTAAATATGTTTTGTTACCTTAAACTAGGAAGGGTCAAAAGAGAAAGAAAACTGTAAACTGATATTCATAATGAATATTGATGAAAAAATTCATTTGGCCTCTGAAGTCGGCAGGATTGAAGTTGCATAGAGGGTAATTTAGGTTTGATGTTAGGAAAAAAAATTCAAGGTAAAGTGGGTTCCCTTGAGAAACTGTGTTGCCCTTTCTCAAGAAAAGATTGGATGACTAGTCTTTGGGTTTGTTATAATGGCAATTCCTTGCATGGATAAATTTGACTCTTTGTCCAGAGACATTTCTTCCACCTTTTCTGTGAAATATTTGTTCAATTCTGCAAATTCATAATACATACCCTACTATGTACTTTACAGGATTATTTGACAATCAGATAAAATTACTTTGGAAACAATGCCAAATAAGTGCAAGGTTCTATTCTTAAGCCTTAGGGCTAATCAATTTGAGTGTACTTACTTGAACTTCATAGCCAGTAGCCCTTCCTTCTCTGCCATTCATTAGGATGTCTCATGTAGCCACAGAAATCGTTCAAGTTTTTCAAAGTGAAAATTCAAAATGCTACTATTTTTGTTAACAAAACATGGTTCTGTTTTTAATTTAATTTTGTTATTGTCACTATTTTCAAAGATATCTTATGGGGAATGTTAATGAATTTACTTTTAAAGGCAGCATGGTGTAGTGAATAGATTGCTAGATTTGGAGTCAGGATGACCTGAGCTTAACTACCACCTCTGATGCAGTGTCACTTGGGCAAGGTCATTTTAACTTGGTGGTCAACAAACTCTTTACCTATTTAGTAAATTATAGGGGGATGGCAATCTGTTTTGAAGGTAGGGGCATCCCTTACCAACTTAATAGGTCTCCCCAGTTACCCTTCCTGGTAAAACACAGATTCTTTGTGCATCTCTGTAACAACTATACTAACGAGAAATCTGAGGGGAAAACAGTTTACTAAGTGGTTTATATTTGAGTTACCCTCAGTAGTTAGTTCAATAAATACTGTTGCTTCTTGCTATTCTATCATGCAAATGGATCTGTAATTTCATTGAGTGAAACTGATCTACACAAGGTAGAAAAACAACCAGTGAATTCAGAACTTTTGGGGGGATTTCTGGAAAAAATTTGAGAAGTAGTGATCTGCAAATGGAATAAAGAAATATCAGTGAGATAACATATCCATGGCTATCTGATATTTTTATGCACGGTATAGTTTGGCATTTATTACTATATTTTTTTTCAAATTTTATGAAGTTTATTTTTTTAGTTTATTTTTATTTTTCAATACTTATTTCCATAAGTTTAAAATTTTCCCTCTTCCCTCCCTCCCCAAGATGGCCTACATTCTGATATAGACTTTACATATACATTCCTATTAAAAAATGTATTTTCACATTAGTTATGTTGTATAGAAGAATTATAATGAATGGAAAAAACCATGAGAAAATAAAACCAAAAAGAAAATGAACTGTTTTACTTTGTATTCAGACTCCATATTTCTTTTTCTGGATATGGATGGCATTTTTCATCATGAATCCTTTGGAATTGTTTTAGGTCCTTGCTAAGTCTGTCACAATGAGTTATCACAGACTGTGGTTGTTGCTGTGTATAATATTCTAATGTTTCTGCTCACTTCACTCAGCATATTTACTCAGTTCATATAAATCTTTCCAGGTTTTTCTGAAGTCTGTCAGTTCATCATTTCTTAAAGCACAATAGCATTCCATTACATTCATATAACACAACTTGTTAAGCCATTCCCCAATTGATGAACATCCCCTCAATTTCCTGTTCTTGGCCAGGATAAAGAGAGCTGCTAAAAAGATTTTTGTACACATAGATACTTTTCTTATTTTTATGGTCTCTTTAGGATATAGCCCTAGAATCAGTATTGCTGGGTCAAAGGGTATACACATTTTTATAGCTCTTTGGGCATAGTTCCAAATTGCTCTCCAGAATGCTTGGATGAGCTCATAGCTTCACCAACAATGAATTAGTATTCCCACTTTCCTACATTTTCTCCAACATTTATCATTTTCCTCTTTTGTCATGTTAGCCAATATGATCGGTGTGATGTGGTATCTCAGAACTGTTTTGATTTGTATCTCTCTAATCAAAAGTGATTTAAAACATTTTTCATATGACTATAGATGGTTTTAATTTCTTTCTCTGAAAACTATCTGTTCATATCCTTTGAATATTTTTCAATTGCATAATGACTTATATTCTTGTAAATTTAACTCAGTTCTCTCTATATTTTAGATATTAGGCCTTTATTACAGATGCTAGTTGGAAAAAATATTTTCCAGTTTTTTACTCCCCTCCTAATGTTGATTTCACTGACTATTTGTACAAAACTTTTCACTTTAATGTAATCGGAATTATCCATTTTGCATTTCATAAAGTTCTCTATCTCTTGTTTGGTTGTAAATTCCTCCATTCTCCATAAATCTGACAGACAAACTATTCCTTGCTCCCCAAATCTGTCTATTGACAGCTAAATCATGTACCAATTTGGACTTTATTTTTGTGTACCATTAGATGTTGGTCTATGCCCAGTTTCTACCATAGTATTTTTCAGTTTTCTCATCAGTTTTTCTCAAATAGTGAGTTCTTATCCAGGAAACTGGAGTCTTTGGGTTTATCGACACTATATTTTTAAACAAATACTTGCTTGGTGTGATGTATGTTGACTCTTGGGGGAAAGTACTTTGTACAACCTGAAATACAATTGCTTATGACATCAAAGCCAACAAGAGAAAGAAAAATGAAGAATTGTTGCTACTTTCTTGTTTAGGGAATTAAATGTTCTAATTGAAATGAGTCTCTAGTCATGAAGATAACTTTGTTCTTTATGTTCCCATATGCTTCAACAAATAGCTAAAGAAGAAGACTCTATTAAATACAATTGGGCCTATTCAGAATGCAAAAAAAAATAAAACAACTTCTTTATATTTGATGTACCAAATCTAAATCCAGGGACTGAGTTGATTCTGAAATATTATTAACTGATATTGATTTCATTATTTTAATTTATTCATTTACAAGTGAAAAGAGAGAAAATCAATTCATTTGTACCCATCAAGCATGTTCTATAAAATTGCCTGGAGGGCTCCAGATTTTATGATTAGGGGTAAAGCTACTTTGTCCATAGTCACTTATGATGAGCCATTGTGGTAAAGAACAGAACTTAAAGTATGGAGTAAGAAGACTGAAAGAGACCTTAGAGCCTAAAGAAGGTGTCATTAGTCCCAGAATCTTAGAATTAGGAGGAGCCTTGAGTTCCAAAATTTCTGGTCAAATATCAATCATTTTTTGTATTGTATGACTCCTACATATGTATATTTGCTCATTCACAACATATGTGTTTGTGTGTGTTTGTGTATACTGCTTCATTAAAAATTATGCATACTATAAAATACTAAAATAGATAAGAAATATGTGATAAAGATTAAATAATACTCTTTTTTTTATCATGGCTTTCAGATAGTCCAATAGTTTTTAAAGGATCCTGAGGAATATAAGGATTCAGATGGCTCTGGAGGAGAAGTGAGGCTAGTGACTTGCACAGCCCTCCCTCACTCAAAACAAAGTCAAGTGCAAGTCATGTCATCATTTCTCTGATGCCATAGTCCTGTTTGACAATGAAGAACAAACACAATCCTGGAGTAGATGCATCTGGCTGAATGTTAGCTAAGGTAACTCACCTCCTCCTCTCCTGTCTACATCCTAATCCCCTTTCTTCTCCTCTCTAAAGAAAGGTAAACTTGGATGGCCAAAAGATGCCCAGCTGACTTGGGTTTTACTGACCCCTCTCCTATTTTCCTTTCCTCTCCTCACCTCTCCTCCCCTCCCCTCTCCTCTCTGCCTATCCCCTATCCTGTCTTCTCCCAAAACCTTAAACCTATTACACTCTGAAACTGGGACTCTACTGGGGCCTGGCCTGAGGGCACCTTTCCTTGCTTGACAGTGATTATCAATAGTAACTGTTGTTACTTCCCACCTAGCCTGATGTCTTTCGTTTTTCTTCACCTCATTAAAGGGGCCATGCCCTGGCTACTTCTTAAATGGGCTTATTCAATGGATGGGCATTGCCTCGCCCTAAATGAGCCCCTGTAAAGACCTTGACTTAAAGGGCCCAAGGTCTCCCAGTGCTTCTGGGTCATCTCTAGTCATCCTAAGGAATATCAGATCTCTGGATGCAGATAGATCTGGAGGAGAAGTGAGGCTGGTGACTTGCACAGCCCTCCCTCATTCAAAACAAAGTCAAGTGCAAGTCATGTCATAATTTCTCTGATGGCATAGTATTCTTCAACAACAAAGGACAAACACACAATTTTTAAATTGTTTCTGCTATATCTATTTTCCAGGTCAGTTATTTTTCCAATGTGATATTTCACATTGTCTGCTATTTTATCATTCCTTTTGTTTTTGTTTTATAATTTCTTGATTTTTCATAAAGTTTTTAGCTTCCATATCCTCCATTCCAATCTTTAAGGAACTGTTTTCTTCACTGAGCTTTTGAACCTCCTTTTTCCACCTGGACAATTCTGTTTTTTAAGGCATTCTTCTCCTCATTGGCTTTTTGGATTTCTTTTTGGTTAGTCGATTTTTTAAGGTGTTTTTTTTTTTCAGGATTTTTTTGGTCCCTGTTAGCAAGTAGTTGACTCATTTTTCATGTTTTTCTTACATTACTCTCATTTCTCTTCCCAATTTTTCCTCTAATTTTCTTCCTTGATTTTCAAAATCTTTTTAGAGCTCTTCCATTGCCTGAGAGCAATTCATATGTTTTGGAGGCTTTGGATGTAGAAGCTTTGACTTTGTTGTCTTCTGTTTGTATATTTTTGTCTTTCTTGTCACAGAAGTAAGATTCTGTAGTCTGATTCTTTTTCCATTTTTTTTGTCATTTCCCTAGCCATTTACTTGTCTTTTGAACTCTTTGTCAAGGTAGTTCTCTGCTTTAAGTGGTGGGTTGGAGGGTGTACTGTCAGCTGCTCAATCCCCACACAATCTATGAGCCTAGAGCTCCAGAAACATTACTACCACTGCCTTTGCTGCTGCTGTGGCTGTTACAGGTTCTTCTCCCCCATTCCAGTGCTCTGGGGCTGTGGCAGGATCACTTTACTCTCTCTCACAGGTCGTAAAGGTCTTTTTCATTGACCTTCCAATTTGTCTTTGGCATTTTGAGGTTGAGAAGTCTGTAAACCTCCACAGGTGACAGAGATTCAGTACCCCAAGGCCTGCTCAAGTCCTGTGTATGATGGTGCAGCCTACACTGGACTGTGCTGTGCTCCTAACAAGGTGTAGATTGACATTTCTCTTCCACATTACAGACCGTCTTGGACTGGAGGTTTGCTTCACACTGTCATTCTTTGAGTCCTGCAGCTCCAAAATTTGTTTCAAGTCATTTTTAAAGGTATTAGCTAGGACTGGGGGGAGAGCTCTACTTCTACAATAGCATCTTGGCTTTGCCCCTCAGTCTAGTTTTACTGTTTATTTCCTCCTTTAATTCACTTTGCTTTTTTAAAGAGTTAGGATGCTACTCCATTTGGTGTCCATGTTTAGCATTGATATTACTTCATTGTCTTTGGCATATTTTAGCAAAATAGAATTTTCTTGCTTATCCATTTTAATTAAGTCTATTTTTGTTTTTGTTTAGTCTGGGATCATTATCGCGACTTCTACCTTTTTTTAAAATTTCAGATAAAGTATAATAGATTCTGATCTAGTCCCTCGTTTTAACTCAGCATGTCTCTGTATCATGTGTGTTTCTTACAAACAATGTATTGTTGGATCCTTGTTTCTAACCTATTCTGCGACATTTCCATTTTATGGCTGAGTTCATCCCATTCACAATTATGACCACTAAATGTGCATTTACTTCTATCCTATTTTCTTCTGTTTATCTTTTTTTTCTCTCTTTATCCTGTCCTTTTCTTAAAGTCTATGTTATTTCTTACCATTGCCTCCATTAATTCACTCTCACTTTGATCATCCATCTTTCCCTCATCCCCTTTCCTTCTTCTTCTTTGTTGGGTAAGATAAATTTCTATTTTCAGTTAAATGTATGTGTATGTGTATGTGTGCGCGCGTGTGTATGTGTGAATGTATGTTTGTGTTTTCCTACTTTGAACCAACTTAGTTTTGAGTGAAGTTCAAACGTTGTCCACCCCCCCCACAATTGCCCCCTCAATTGTAAAAGTTCTTCATTTCCTTCCTCTTTTATATGAGATAATTTCCCCTATTTTTCCTTTTCATTCCTTCTTCTCCAAGGGTATCTCTCTTTTCTCCCTTTCTGTTTTGATATACATCATCCCAGCGTAATTGACTCATTTCTGTGCCTTTTTTCGATGTAGAACTCTTCTAATTGGGCTAATGATAATAAAGTTCTTAGAAGATACATCCTTATCTTCACATATAGACATAAAAATAATTTAACATTATTGAATTCCTTATGATTTTTTTCTTTTATGGTTACTTTTTTATGTTTCTCTTGAGTCTTGTATTTGATAGCCAAATTTTCTATTCAACTCTGGTCTTTTCATCAGGAATGCTTGAAAGTCTTCTATGTCCATTTTTTCCATTCTTTGTTGTGATCCTAGCACTTTTACTGTCTGAAATATATTCCAAGCCCTCTGTTCCTTTAATATGGAACCTGTATGATCCTGACTATGCCTCCGTAGTATTTTAATTATTTCTTTCTGGTTATTTGAAATATTTTCTCACTGACCTGGGAGAGGTGGAATCTGACTATAGTATTCTTGGAAGTTTTCCTTTTAGGATCTCTCCCAGGTGGTGATCAGTAGATCAATTTCTATTTTTACCCTCTAGTTCTATGACATTAGGGCAATTTTCCTTGACAATTTTTAGAACTATGATCTTTTCCTTTCTTTTATCCTTTCTTTCAGGTAGTCAAATAATTCTTAAATTATCTCTCCTTAATCTATTTCCTAGGTCAATTTATTTCTGGATGAAATATTTCACACTTAATTTTTTTTCCTTCTTTTGATTAAAAAATGTTTTTTAATGTCTCAGGGAGTCATTAACTTTCAATTCTTATTTTTAAGGAATTATTTTCATTAGTGAAATTCTGTAACCTCATTTCATTTGTCAATTCTTTTTTTATTATTTTCTTTAACATTTTTGTTCCTCTTTTACCAAGCTTCTAATTGTATTTTCTTAATTTCCTTCCTTTCCTCTCATTTCTTTACTTAATTTCCCTTCTACCATTTTAATTGAGTTTGAAAATATTTTTTGTTCCTGTGTTGATTTTGTGTTCAATTCACAATTTTCTTTAAGTGTTTGACTATAGCTGTTTTGACTTTATCCTATTCTGAGTTTGTGTTTTGATCTTTCCTGTAACCATACTAGATTTTTATTGTCATGTTCTTTTTTCTGTTGTTGACTTACTTTTCTGCTCTATTTATTGATTTTTAAACTTTCCATGAAAGTTGAATTTTGTTCCTGATGTGTAAGAAGGGGCACTGGTTCATGCTTCAGGCTTTTTTGTACTGCTCTTTTCAGAGATATGTCTGAGGCTTGGAAGTTTTTAGTGCTTCCAGGAAGATATTAACTTAGGATTGCAATTGATACTATTATCCTGGTTCCTTGATCAATAGAGACCTGAAGTGATACTGTTCTTCAGGGTCCCTGATCCTTTGGAAGTGGAATTGATACTGTTTCTTAGGTCCCTGATTCCTTGTTACCAAAAATGACACTTTCTTTCATGACTTCAGCTCTCTTGAGCAAAAATGCTCCACTTTACTCTTGAACTATGATCCAGAAGTAAAGATAGGCAATAAATTTGCCAAAGAGAGTCTGGTCTTGCATCCGATGCTAACATAGAAATCCAAGAATCCAGTGTAATTTCTTTCTGAGCAATTTGAAGATTCCCCTTACTATTTCTGGCTTTTGAGCTCCAAAAGCTATTGCTCCTATCCCACTAGTGATATTTCATCGATTTGTTCTCTGGGTCAGCAGATCTCTTTTTTCAACTGCCTAAATTGGAATAATATCTCACTCTAACCTTTTTTCCTTGGTCTCTGTCACACCAGAATTTGATTTGATGTGTTATTTTAAAGTTATTTGGAGGGTAATGTGAAAGAGCACAAATGATTGCTTTCTCTACTTTGCCATCTTGGCTCTGCCCCCAGAAGTTCAATTTTTTACATCTTAACCAAGCTTAATATGTAGTATGTCCCTCCTTTTCTATACTTATTTATTTTACTTGATTTGACTCTAACTTCATGTGACTGTGACTTATATTTTTTGATTTTTCATTATGAAACCAAAACTTCATCACATTGAGTTTGTGGGGTTTTTTTTTTTGATAAATGGTCTACTTTTACCAAGTCTAACCATGATTGTATCTGATAGATTTTCAATGGATTATAAATCAGGCAAATTTCCAGAATTCTAAAGCATGTTTATCTCCTTATCTCAGTAATTTTCTTAACCTTTGTTGACACGTAATAGGATAAAATGTTGTATTGCAGTATTTTGTCTTCATTTGAGAATTTTTGTTCTTCTACAACAGTTTTCCTTCTTAGCATATCAATAAGTTTATCGATCTTTATCATTCCCACAGTGATGTAAAGTCTTCCAAGCTCAAAAGAAGTTTAAAGAAATCTTACAAAAATGTTTTTGAAGGAGATATTTTATAGTCTGATGAAAGGCTCAACTGACTTCTTCTGACTATGATTTTAGTACAGTTTTGAATAATGAAAAGGTGAGTTTCATCAGCAAAAATTATCATTATCCAGTCCTCAGTACCATAATCTATGTTGTTTTAACCATGATAAGCATGATTTTATGCAATGTTTTTCTGTAGTTTTTAACTCTTCTCAATGTTTTTTTCTAACTTCATGAAACCTATTCTACAATATACACAACTCAACAACAACATTTTCAAACTGCTAATTCCCTCATAAAGTTTTTACTTTTTTACTGCAGATTAATTATCCAGTTTTGTCACAATAGTTTGTCAGGTCTTTAAAAAAATAACTGAATTTTTCCTTTGGTTATCAAAATAACTTATCCTGTTTCACTGTGGGTTTAAATAACCTTTGAAATATTAACCCTCCTTCTATCAACAGTTTCTATACTATCTCTAATAGTCACTGAAGTATGCTCTTTAAGAGCATGTTTAGCCTATTTCCTTTGATTAATACTCATTATGTAATAACATGTTTTTTTTTAAATAGGAGAGAGAGATAAAACATCTGTGGTATGAAATATAGCAACCCATTCATGGAAGAATGATTCAAAATGGGAAATTATGTCGATACAGTTTTATCTCATTAAGTTTAGAGATCTGAGCCAGCCTAGTGTCAGTAGAAGCTTTGACTATTATTGTCAAAAAATGAAATCATGTTAAAATTATTGCTCATTTCAAATAATTTTTTTCATCCCTGTAAATTAAAAAGTGACTTACTTGTGGTCACATGGCTACTAAATGTTAGAGGCAAGAATTGAGCCCAGGTTAAACCCAGCACTATTTTTACTAATCTTGAAGCTTTTTAGGGTACAGATATTTCCAAACTAGACATAAAAGAATTGCTATGCAAATTAGAAGGTAACAAATATGAGTAAACTTCCACAACAACTTAGTTGAATGTTTTAAGAGTCAGTCAATTTATTAGGCCATGAGATCATAGAACTTCCTGGTTCCTACAAAAATGCAAAGTTTTCAGATTAGTGTTTGCTGTTCTGAACCTTGGAAAGAAATTGAAATTACATATGTGGAGGATTTATTCCATGTTAGTGCATTTAGAACATATGAATAAATAAAATGTCAATTCAAATTGCCTATGAATGTTTACTGGGCTTATAAAACCTGTTACTGTAATTGTAATTTTGTTTGTGCTGTAAATTGTTTTAAAGGCAAACGTGGATAGTGTATTAATGGGCAGCAATTCTCATAACACAACTGCCAAAAGTTTATGATTCTAGAAAAAATGAGCTTCCTAATTAGGTTTCTCTCTGAGGGGCTCGGGGTGTGGGTGGGGATGCTACAGAAGGGGAAGAGTGCAAAATGGAAATGAAAACTGACCTAGAAATGCTGATAGTAACTAAAATATCTGGTGGAAGATGGAATTTCTACTGCCCCACTTGATGGGCAGGAGAATTTGGAGAGGTAGCCTCATCCAACTGGTACTGTTAGAAATAGCTAAAGGAAGGAAGTGGAAACATTTCTCTTGTATTTTTAATTAATGTTTTCACTCATAACCATTCATCCTTTAACCTAACTTGACCTAGAATGAGTGGTAACATTTGTATTTGCTAGATAAAAAGAATGTAGTGGTTTAAAAATATGATTTCGTGCTGAAAAGGCCTCTAGAAGAACAGCTGGCCAATACTTTCATTGTATATATATAAGGAAACTAAATTTCAGCAATATTAAATGATTTGCTCAGGACAACCAGTACTAAGTGGCACAGTGAGAATTTGAACCTAAATCTTTTAACTATTGCTCCACTTAGTCTTAATCCAAATCTATACTATAAGCTTAAAAACTGAACAGATCCCTTCAGTCTCCTGAAAGTATTTCCAACTCTGACAAATTTTTATAAACCGGGCATTTTCCTCACTTGAAAAGGCTTTCTGACTGTCACCTCTTTCCCTAAAGTATTTGTATGAATAGTTTCAGTGAATCAAATTATGGATTTCATTTGGATTTCTTTGTTGTAAAATTTCAAAATTTTTCCCTAGAAACCCACACTCAGAGTTTGTTTCGTTTTGTTTCAAACAAATACAGTCAGTTCACTGAAACAAGTATTTACAAATAAATTTACCTTGACTGTGAAAGAAATTATTTGAGACAGGATTTTATTATCATTATATTACCATTTAAAAAGAATCCAAGATTAACTTATCCATTAAATTGAATTGAAGCTCTATCTAAGGGGAGCGAGTATTTTCCTATACATCCTTCTGTGATGTCAATTGCTTTGTTTTGTAAGGAGGAGAGGAATTGATGGTGAAGTAGAAAGAATTTTGAATTAGCTTCCAGGAGACTTAAGGAAATAGGTTCCAAGGATACATTCAAGTTCCAGTTCTGCCATTGACTAGTAGTGTGATCTTGGATAAGACACTGACCTTCTCTAAAATTAATTTTCCTCATCTGCAAAAGGAGGTAAGTAGTTGAACTAAATAATTTCTGATATTTGTTCCAGCTCTAAGCATCTCTGATAGAGGTAAAATTATCCAGTTAGGTGGTTAAGGAATGAGTCATAAATACTTTGTTTAGGTGAGTGTAGATAGAACAGAAGTCTTTATAATCTAGATTTATTGAGGTAAAAAACAAAATAAAAAAAACACTCCTGTAGGTATGGTATACTACACTCTGTGTACCAACTGTGAGTGTTTTCCTTGACTGTGTCCCATGCCTCCCATTTAGAATTATCTAAATCCTCTTCTACATTTCCTGGCTTCCAAAGTTTCCGGCAAGTACCAGCTAAAACCTCACCATCTGCAATGAGCCTTTCTTATAAATGCTAAAGCACTTCCTCTAAGATTATCTCTAATTTATCCTATCTATGTCTTGTTTGTATATTGTTGTTTGCAGGTTGTCTACTTCTTTAGAACGTGAAATCCTTGAGAACAGGGGTTATTGATTATTTTTTTCCTTTTTTTTTTAACCTTTGTATCCCCAGAATTTAACACAGTTCCTAGCACACAGTAGGTACTTGATAAATGCTTGTTACTTCAATTTAGCTATTACTCCTAATGACACAAGGGCTGAAATGTAACATGTACTTCAGATCAGACTTGAGGAGCATTTTTAGAGATTATAGAGTGAAATGAAGAAAATACTGGAACTGGTGCCTATAGATTCCTGAATCTACCTCTTCCTTCTGAGGCTTACTAATTGTATTGAGAAGTTCATTAAGTTCTTCTATTTTCACTTACCTCATACGTAAATAGGAATAATTACAGTTAACATTATCAGCTTATAGCACTATTGGGAGAAAGTGCTTTGAAAAACTTACAGTACTATGAAAATGTGAGTTCTCTTTTTTAATGGTTTTCAGACAGAAAAAGTCCAGAAATTAATCTCTATCCTGCTATTCTTCTTTTGTGATCAAAGTTCTATGAAATGTTAATTACACTCTCTTTTGAGCTAATGTGAAGAAAGAAATTTGTAACACTAAAGAACTCTGGGGTGTGAGTTCAATCATAGTAACTATTATATTTGGGAAACTAGAGAGTCAAATTTATTATTCTACTGCTTACTGCATGGATTCTCTGAGGAAGGCTCTTTGTTATCTGAAGACAAAATCTGAGTTTAAATCAGGATGAAATAAAAATGTGCTCTGGGAGTTCAGTAACATCTTGCAACTAAGGGAAAGAAAGGCTCAGGAAAGTACTGGGGAAGCTTTCTTTGGATTCTCAAATCACTTAGAATAATTTATTACGTGACATTTTTCTCTCCCAACAACCACAGGTTTGGATATTTGTTCTCTTTGAAATGGACTCTGATCACACCCCAGTAGAAGATAAAATCTTAACAACTCTTTTCTCATCTCCCCTGCAATACAATTAACAGATGACTAATTTTGGCAAATATCCTTAACTTTGAATTGCAAATGATGGCAACCCAAGATTCAAGAACTCATCTGCAGGAGTCAGACCCTTATGTGCAAAGTAGATGATAGCTGAATAAAATTATAATGGCAGTTTTTAAAGAACTGATTGACAGATTTTTTTGATGGGGGATATTAAAGAACTGTACATTTCTAAATGAGAGATTTCATTCAAATTGGATAGAGCTGACCTAAATGGATCTGTGCAGAAGAGCTGGGACTGCTCATTCATCTTAATCAGCCTGTCACCTGTCTCTAATATACTTTGGAAAGAGAGATATTGAGCAAGAGAAAGGGAAAAACATCATCTCACAGAAGAACAAGAAAAAGGAGGCCAATCTGTCTAGCCAGAGGCTTAATGGGTATTCCAGTTGTTTAGTTTTTCTCATATAAAGGAGAATGAACTGGGAATCACAAATGAATTGTCTATTGTAAATTGTGGCGTCACTACAGGGTAGAAGGACTTTGCTTCCTGCCATACTTGGTAGTACTGGTGATGATTACAGTAACATCAACGATAATAGCTAGCATTTATATAGCGTCTCCTTTATGCCAGGCGCTGTGCTGAGTTCTTACAGCAATTATTTCATTCAATCTTGGGAGGTAGGTATTATTACTATATGTATTTTGCAGTTGGAAAAAAAAAATTAGATGAACAGATTAAGTAACTTGCCCAAGATCACCCAGTGTCTGAAACCAGATTTGTTCACATATACTTTTGAAGCCCATGAACCATGCTATATTGGTCCTGGGGTTTTATTAGCAAAGATACTAGAGTGGTTTGTCATTTTCTTCTCCAGTGGATTAAAGCAAATAGAGGTTAAATTATTTACTGTAATGTGAGTTAAAGATCCTCCCCCTTACCAACCTTCCCCATGCAATTAATAGGCCTCAGGTGGAACCCATTAAGGGAAGCTTGATTAGAAAGGCCGATCTCTTTTGTTTTCTTTTCTTTTTGGTTTTGTTTTATTACATAAATAAATTTATTTATTTAAATTTTTACATTCATTTTCACAAAATTTTGGGTTCCAAACTTTCTCCCCATTTGTCCCCTCCCCCCTCCCCAATACACTGAGCATTTTAATTACCCATATCATCAATCTGCCCTCTCTTCTTTCATCCCTCCCTTCCCTTACCCCATCTTCTCTTTTGTCCTGTAGGGCCAGATAACTTTCTATTCCCCATTACCTGTATTTCTTATTTCCTAGTAACAGGAACAATACTCAACAGTTGTTCCTTAAACTTTGAGCTCCAACTTATCCCCATTCTTCCCTCCCCACCCATTCCCTTGGGAAGGCAGGCAATTCAATATAGGCCATATCTGTGTAGTTTTGCAAATGACTTCCATAATAGTCATGATGTGTAAAACTGACTATATTTCCCTCCATCCTATCCTGCCCCTCATTGCTTCTGTTCTCTCTTTTGATCCTGTCCCTCCCTGAGTGTTGACTTTAAATAGCTCCTTCCTCCCATTGCCCTCTCTTCCATCATCCCTCCCACCCTGCTTATCTGCATCTCCCCCACTTTCCTGTACTGTAAGATAGGTTTTCACACCAAAATGAGTGTGCATTTATTACTTCCTTGGTCAAATGTGATGAGAGTAAACTTCATGTTTTTCTCTCACCTCCCCTCTTTTCCCCTCCTCTAAGAAGTCTCCTGCTTGCCTCTTGTATGAGAGACAATTTACCCCATTCCATTTCACCCTCTCTCCTCCCACTACATTTCTCTCTCAGTTTACCTTGATTTCTTTTAAGATATGATCC
>CM053769.1:513828190-513875803 GCA_028658325.1 Potorous gilbertii
TGTCTAACTTGATTTTCAAAATCCTTTTTGAGCTCTTCCATGGCCTGAGTCCATTGGATATCTATTTCAGATCTTTGGGATACAGAGGCCTTGACTCCTATGTCTTTATCTGATGGTAAGCATTGTTCTTCCTCATCAGAAAGGAGCTAAAATGTCTTCACCAAGAAAATAACTTTATATGATCTTATTTATTTCTCCTTTTCTGGACATTTTTTCAGCCAGTTACTTGATTGCTGAGCTTCCTCTCCACCCCTGGGGTCTGAGATTCAAATGTTGCTCCCCAGCCTCAGGGCTATCAGCGTCAGGGGCTTGGCTGCTATGCAGGGTAAGATTAAATCAGGTTCTCAGGTGGGGGCAGGGCTGCCTCCCAGGCTCAGTTCCCTCAGGGGGTTTATGCAGAGACATTCCATGATGGAGCTCCTGCTGAGGTCCTGCCTGCTCCAGGAGCCTCTGACCAACGCTGCCTCTGCCACTTCCTCTGCAGCTGCCTCCCGAGGGGTCCTAAGTTATGGAGACACCCCACTCCCCTCTTGGACAGCCCAGAAGTCTCTCTCACTACCCTGCCGCGCCTGTGGGTGGAGGGACCCCTGTGGCCACTGGAAATTCTGTCCCTGAAGCCTGCTCAGGTCTGCTCCTCCCGGGGCTGTGCAGCCAAGGTAGGGCTGGGTTGCACTCTGGTCCAGTGCCCGACGGACCTTTGGTGAGGGTTTTTCAGGTCTTTCTGGAACAGAAATCTCCATTCTGTTGTTCTGTGGCTTCCACCACTCCAGAATTTGTTAGGAGTTCTTCTTTACAGATATTTTATGGACTGTGGTTTTGGAGCTAGCATAAGTGTGTCTTTCTACTCCACCATCTTGGCTCCTCCCCCCACAACCTCTTTTGTTAATTGATGAGACACTGAGGTGGAAGAGTTGTGCCCTCCAGTTATGAAAAGTATGTATATACTCTGAAGTGAGGTTTTCCTTTGGGGGCTTAGTCTTTGGAAGAAGGTTTGTATGCCATATGAGACTCTGGAAAGCCGTTAAGGAGCCCTTCCCCTGACTTTGAAAACACAGATGTTGGTGTTTCTCTCTCTGCTAACTATGTATGTATATAGTAATCAGACAGTTGGATCTGTCAGTTGACCTGTGATGTATGTACTGTTTATGGTCAGACAGTTAGAAGTCATATCTGTTAGACTTTATTTCTCTGCTGGCATTTTCTCTGTTAGTATATGTGATTTTTAAAAATAGTTTTATTTATTTATTTTTAAATTTCAGCATTCATTTCCACAAAATTTTGAGTTTCAATTTTTCTCTCCATCTCTCTCCTCTCTCCTCCTCATAATACCTTGCATTTTGATTACCCCTTCCCTCAATTTGCTCTACCTTCTATCACACCCCACCCTTCCCTTATCCCCATCTTCTCTTTTTACTTCAAGTAAATTTCTTTCGAGATAAATTTCTATACCCTATTCCCTGTATTTCTTATTTCCCAGTTCTATGCAATAACAATTCTCAAGGAAGGAAATACCTGTTCACCAAGAAAGTAACCTTCTATGGTCTTATTTGTTTTTCTTTTTTGGGCATTTTCCCAGCCAGTTACTTGATTTCTGAATTCTTTGTCAAGAAGAGGGTCTTAGTGCTCCTCCTCCTCACTCCAGGACTGTGCTAAGGACTGAGGTTCAGATCAGCTGCTCAATTCCCCAGGGGCTTTATCCTAAGTGCTTCAACAATGGAACAATGGATGTCTGACTTCTGCCTGTCTGCCATGGCTACCAGAAACCTTTGCTGCCCTGTCTCTGCCTCCACCTTGAACTGGGGCCAAGGGTAGATCCTGTTCCCTTCTCACTCTGGTTGAAAATGCCCTCTTACTGACCTTTGGCAACTATGGTTTGAGGGATCTGTGAACCGCTGCTACTTCTGGGGATTTTGTCCCCAAATCCTTCTCTGGTCCTGCTCCTCTCAGAGTCATGTGACTGAGGAGAGACTCCACTCCATATCCAGACTTTTCCCTTTGGCCTTCCAGTTCACCCTGGGCTGGAAATCTCCTTCACTCCATCTTTCTGTGGCTTCTGCTGCTCTAGAATTTGTTGAGGGTCTTTCTTTACAGGTATTTTATGGGCATTGGGGGAAAAATTAGAG
The DNA here is from genome assembly GCA_028658325.1 of Potorous gilbertii. Taxonomy (NCBI): domain Eukaryota; kingdom Metazoa; phylum Chordata; class Mammalia; order Diprotodontia; family Potoroidae; genus Potorous; species Potorous gilbertii. Next base: position 513,830,314 of record CM053769.1, read on the forward strand.
TATATACATCTTTCTACTCTGCCATCTTGGCTCCACCCCCAGTATATGGGATTAAAGAAGATTGCTACCACTCAAAATTTGCTTTCCTTTTAGAAAGGCAGGTCTAAAAACCTGTGCTAGCAGTCCATCCTGGATGTATCAGGGTACTTGCTGCTACACTTGCCCAGCATCAGAGGGTTAGTAAATATCTGAGGCCAAATTTGAATTCAAGTCCTCTGTATCTAGTCCCAGTGCTCTCTCCATCAAGCCATCTTGTGTCTCATATGTGTCTCCTAATACATAGTAGGTATGAAATCAGTTGAGTCAGGCTAAACCAAATTGAATTAATAAATGAAGAATCATGGGTTCATAATTGCACTAAACGTCTCTAAAACAGTAAGTAGTTGGATGAGATACCACATCCAGGTTTCTTCTGTGTGTGTATTTGTTGGGAGGAGAAAGAGAGAGAGAGAGAGCAAGACCAAAGTGAAAAAGAGAGAGAGATAGGAAGAAAAGAGAAGAGGGAAGGAGAGGAGAGTAGAAGAGAGTGCATTGGAGAAGATCAAGGGATTGAGATTATTACTATCTGTAAAAATTTTGGCTATACCACCTTAACAAATCAAATTAAAATAGACCAATAGCAGGACTGTCTTTTCAAAATATGATCTATCTCAATATGATGATGTTTTTATCTTATTGATCTGTTTTCTATTGCTTTTCCTTTACTGTTGGGTTCTCCAACCTAATACTCCATTTAATTCTCTTCTTTTATTCATACCATTCTTTCCATGTAATTATTTCTCTCACTCTTCACCTTGTTTTCAGTGGCATATATTTTATATCTTTGCTTTCCCCTTCCTTTGTATATGTTAATAAATATGATAGAAATGAAAAAAGAAGTATTTCTTAAATAGCAAAATGTGAGACTCCAAGGGTATTAATCAAACAGCAAGTATTTATTAATCATGTACTATATTCTTGGCACTGTCCTATGCACCAGGAATAAAAAAGATAAAGAAAGAAACAAAGTTTTCTTTCACAAAATTTACATTTTAATATAGAATACAGTATTTATATATAGATATTTGTAGAATAAATGTGAAAAGAATAAATTAAATTAACTACAAAGGTGGATAGAGGTTTAGGGCTCTAGGAGTTGGGGAATCAGAAAAGGGTTCATTTAGAAGTAAATCTAAGGTATTCCTGTATGTTTTCTACAATGCAATCATGAGCTTCAATTTTGATGTTTAAGGACTAGTCTATTATCATTTTATTGTCAATTTAAAAGAACAACACTTGAGTGGTATTTGAATTTTTATGTCCATTTTGGAAGAGGACTCTTTCAAACTCATTAGAAGTCATGATTCCTTCTAAGGTTTATTAAGCTCATTGTTTTTTGTTTTTTTTTTTTTTATTGAGGGAAAATTTTCTTATTTTTCCTTGAAAGCCACAATTACTTTAGTCTAGCCTTTATCCTCATCTTACAGTTAGGTCAAGATCCAGAAAGGTTAGGTAAACATGATATTTCCCAGATTGGCCACCAGGGGAATACATGGTATCCAATAATTTTGGATCTCAAACTAGTTGGAAATATTGCTATTTAAATTGTCCTATTCCCACTGCGTGTGTGTGTGTGTGTGTGTGTGTGTGTGTGTGTGTGTGTATTTGTGATTTCCTTAATGTAAGGAGTTCACAGTAAGAAATTTCCTGTACCAAGGCAGGATAGCAGCTGCTCTGACTTCTTTTGTCTTTTGAGATTTGCCAAACCTAACCCTAACCCTCTTCTGCCACAAAGAGTAATATCAAATGATTACCTGTCTAAAAATAATCCATTAAAGAACTTACAAGAAGACTTTAAAAATCAAATGAGAGAGATTGAGGAAAAACTAATAAGAAAAATAAGAATAATCCAAGAGAAACACATAGATTATGAAAATAAAGTCAATCAATCAGAAAAGGATATCCAGAAGTTTATGAAAAATGTGACCCTGGAAAATAAGAATTGGGGAGAGCAGGCCTAAGATTGTGAAGTGAAAGCATAGACGCACCTGAGTTCTTCCACAAATTCCTTTAGATGCCTTTAAAAAGTGAATCTGAACAAATCTTAGAGTGGCAGAATGCATTAGGAGACAGAGTATTATAGATTTCTAGTCTAGGACAACCCAGATTGGTGACACCAGGCTGGGGAAGCACAGAGCTTACAGGCTGTTCCAGTGCACACTAGGCCATAGTGGAGTGGAAATGGACATGGGTGGACTGAATAAGCAGCAGAAGTGCCTGCTCTCAAACCTCTCAGCACAGAATGAGAGTCTGGTGGAGCTGGCTGAGAGGGAAGAACAAGGCTCAGAAAAATCCTGGAATATTGGAGCCAGCAGAAAGGCTGCAGCAGTCTGTTAGGTTGGGAAGCTAGGGAGACTGATGGAAAGGGTCCCTCTTGCTGTAGCTGAAGGGAACCAGTGCAGGACCAGAGCCATCCCATCAAGCCCCTTCTCAGTGGACCAGCAGGAGCACCTGAGCCCCAGGAGTGTGGAGACAGTAAACACCAACATCAGGATCCCAGGCGTGCTTTAGCACAGGTTGGGGATTAGACAGACACCAGCAAAGTCAGTGTTCGTTAGTCGCTGAGCCTGTTGGTGCTCTAGCACAGCTTTAAGGGAGGAGGATACATACTACAACCAAACCATCCTTCCCCCACACCTCACTCTGTGAACTTCAGTGTAACCATGGGGAAGCTCAGCCTTCACCTGGCCTCGAACTTGACACACACCAGCTAGCTTATTACCAGGTAAGCTGCAGCATTATATAGCTTCTAGTTGGAAGAACCAGAAGTTACAGCATACAGAGCCAGTAACCAGACCCCAAGGTTCCAGCACAAAAAATGTGGAACAGAGCCCTCTGTACCCCAGAAGAGGAGATCTATTTTAAAAGCCAGGAAAAAGGCAATCAACATGAGTAGGAAGCAAATAAGAAAAGCAAAAACTACAGAATCTTATTACAGGGAAAGGGAAGATCAAAATACAAATTCAGAAGAGGACAGCATTGATACTAAACCCAGATTTGGAACCGCAAAAAGGAACATGAACTAGTCTCAAGTCTAAAGACAATTCTTGAAAGAATTCAAGAAGGATTTTAAAAATCATATTAGAGAGGCAGAAGAAAAGTTGACCAATGAGTTTAAAAATACAATAAGTTCCTTAAAAAGTAAAATTGGGCAAATGGATAAGAAAGTACAAAACCTAACTGGAGAAAATAACTTCCTAAAGGGAACAATTGGACAAATGGAAAAGGAAGTACAAAAGGTAACTGAAGAAAATAAATCATTGAAAATTAGAATTGGGCAAGTAGAAGCTAATAACCATGAGACATTATGGGTCAGTCAAATAAAATCTAAAGAATGAAAAAAATAGAACAAAATGTGAACTATCTCACTGGAAAAACAATTGTCTTGGAAAATAGATCTGGAGAGAAAAATCTAAGAATTGTTGGTCTACCAGAAAGCCTTGATGAAAAAAAAATCCTTCCAAGAAATTATGACGGAAAATTGACCTGAGGTCTTGGATACAGAAGGCAAAATGTCATCAAGAGAATCCACTGATCACTTCCTGAAAGCTCCCAAATTGCGAATACCAAGGAATATTGTTGCCAAAATACAGAATTATCACATCAAAGAGAAAATACTGCGAACAACCAGAAAGAAACTATTCAAATATTAAGGAACTACAGTTAGAATCACAGAGGACATTGCAGTTTCCACATTAAAAATCAGTGCTATTGGGATGTGATATTCTGTAAGGCACAGGAGCTTGGAATACAACTAAAGATCAATTACCCAGCAAAATTGAGCATAATCTTCCAGGCAAGAAGATGGATATTTATTGAAATAAGGGATTTCCAGACCTTCCTGATGAAAAGGCTGGAGCCCAATAGAAAATTTAATCTTTAAATACAATACTCAAGAGAGGCATAAAAAGTCAAATAGAAAAAAAAAAGAAAAAAAAAGTTTGTTATTTAATATGGGCAAATTGTTTCCATCCCTATATGAGAGGATGATACTTATTAATCTTGAGAATTGTGTATTTATTATAACATTTAAAAGGGACATACATAGATAGAGAGTGTAGGTATAAATTAACTGATGTGATGATAAAAAAACAACTAATTAAGCAATGGAATGGAGAAGAGGAAAGGAGGAGGCAAAAGGGGTAAATTACGTCACATGCAGAGGCACAAAAACATAGTAGGGGAAAAGAAGGGAGGGAGATGAGCATTGTTTGAGCTTTTTACTCACTGGATTTGTTTCAAAGAGGCAATTACACACTCAGTTAAGTGTAGCTATCTAACTTGCCTACAGACAGTAGGAGGGGAAAAGGGAAAGAAAAAGAAGGGGGTGGTTAGAAGGGAGGAAAGAAGTAATAAAAGGGAAGGGGACTGATAGAAGGGAGGGAAGATTGAAGGAGGCAGTGGTTAAAAGTAAAACTCTTTTGAAGAGGGAAGAAGGTAGAAATAAAAGCACAAATGGAAGGGCAGTGGAAATAGGATGGAGAGAAAGATGCAGATAGTAATCATAAATGTGAATATGAATTGGATGAACTTTCCCATAAAACAGAGGTGGATAGCAGAATTAATTAAACACTATCATCCAACCATATGTTATTTACAAGAATTACATTTGAAATGGGGGGATGCCCACTAGGTAAAAGTAAAAGGCTACAGTAGAATATATTATGCTTCAGCTGAAGTAAAAAAAAAATGGGTAGCAATCCTAACCTCACACAAAGCAAAAGCAATAATAGATCTAATCAAAAGAGACAAGGAAAGAAACTACATCCTACTGAAAGACATCATAGACATTGAAGTAATATTACTAAACCTGTATGCACCAAGTGGTTATTGTATCCAAATTCTTAGAAGAGAAGTTAAGGGAGTTATAGAAAAAAATAGACAGCAACACTATGCTAGTGGGAAACCTCAGCCTCCCTCCTCTCTGAACTTGATATATCTAATTTCACAATAAAGAAGAAAGGAGGTGAATAGAATTCTGAAAAAGGTAGATATGATAGACCTCTGGAGAAAACTGAATGGAGATAGAAAGGAATATGCTTTTTTCTCAGAAGTACCTGGTACATCCACAAAAATTGGCCATGGACTACGGCATTAAAATCTCACAATTCAGTGCAGATAAGCAGAGATAGTCAATGCATCCATTTTATTGAATAAAATTATACATAATTAAGGGACATGGAAAGATAAAACACAGATTTATTGGAAACTAAATTATTTAATGCTAAAGAATGAGTAAATCAAGCAACAAATCATAGAAACAATCAATAACTTCATTCAAGAGAAAGACAATAATAAGGCAACCTATCAAACTTATTGGATGCAGTGAAAGCATTTCTTAGGGGAAGTTTTATATCTGTGAATGCTTACAGGAATAAAATAGAGAAAGAGGAAATCAATGAATTGTGCATACAACTGAAAAAACTAGAAAGAATAATTTGCAAATCCCCAATTAAATAACAGTTAGAAATGTTGAAAACCAAAGAATAGATTAAGAAAATTGAAATTAAGAAAATTATTGTTTGAACTAATAAATAAAATTAAGAGCTGATTTTATGTCTTTGTTTGAAACCACATATATTCAGGGAGTTTTATATTGCTTTGGGGAGAACTTGCCTTAGGGGATTTGATTATGGAGAGTTGCTTGTAGGGAGGTTTGCTTATGAGAAAGGTAAGTCAGATGGTGATGCTTCCTGGTCTGGTGAGGTATATAAATATTTCTATTACTTTGTTAAGTTCTGTTTTTTTTATATATCTTTTTATCATGATGTTTTGTCTCACCTTTGCATGCAGAATAAATGTACTGGTTTAGTTTTGAGTGAAGACAGCTTATTATACCATGCAAACTAATCCTTACAATACATATCATAGCAGCTGCCCATATTTTATTGGTGATAGTCACTGCATAGTGTAGCAATTACTGTGAACAGTGTTCTCCTAGTTCTGCTCACTTCACTCAGCATCAGTTCATGTAAGTCTTTCCAGGTTTTTCTGAAATCTACCTGCTCATCATTTCTTATGGAATAGTAGTATTCCGTTACATTCATATAACACAACTTGGTCAGCCATTTCCTAACTGATGAGCATCCCCTCAGTTTCCAATTCTTTGTCACTACAAAAAAGAACTGCTATAAATATTTTTGTACATGTGGGCCCTTTTCCCATTTTCATGATCTCTTTGTGATTCAGACCTACTAATGGCATTGCTAGATGAAAGGGTCGACAGACTTTGAGAGACACTGAAGGATAAAAAGGCCTGGCATGTTATGGTCTGTAGGGTCACAAAGAGGTAGACATGACTGAACAACTGATAAACCACATGTATATGTCTGTATCTATATCTATCTATTTATCTATCTATCTACATGTGTATCTACAGATAGAAGAGATATAGACATATCTACATCTATGGATAGATGTAGATAAATAATCCTATATTCCAACTCAACTGCCATCTATCTAATCTAACTTTTATTTTTTTCTATTAAAATATTAACATCTAACATATTATTCAATGTTTTCAATGCACTTTACATTTATTAGTTCATTTGATGTTTATAATAACCCTATGAAATAAGTGCTCCTCCTACTTGATCCTCTCCTATTTACATAAAAGATAATTGAGGCTGAGAAAAGTTAAGTGACCCATCCAGTATCAGACAACTAGTAAGTGTCTAAGACAGGTTTTGAACTCAGGTCTTTCTGACTTCAAGTTTGACACTCAGATTTGCCACCTAGCTACTGGTTGCTGACAAGTTTTCCTCTCATACTTGAAACTTTGTTATATATCTTTCTGATGTACTCTTATGGATCATCCTTTTTTTTACATATGTATTTTCCCTTTATACTAGCCCACATGTTCCTTAAGACTAGAGACTTCTTTAATTTAGATACTTTGTACCTCTTTCTCCATGCATCCTACAGAGAATCTCAAATACAGTAGGCAATTAACCAACATTGGTTGAATTGGAATGAACATTTGGTGCTTATATTATTGAAACAATGCAGTTTACATTTGAATAAGGTTAAGCTTAGAGATAGAAAATTATTTTAATATTCTCCCACTAAGCATCTATGTATCACTTAAAGGTTCACAAAGCACATTTTACAAATATTATTTCATTTGATCCTCATGACCTAATTTAGATACTATTACTGTTGGGCCTCTAAGTGAATTCTTAGGTAAAAAAGCTGACCTGAGTTCAAATGTGATGTCAGCACTTACTATTTATGTAACCTCAAGGGAGTCACTTAACACTCTTTGCCTCAGTTCCATATCTGTAAAATTAGCTGGAGAAGGAAATGCCAGGAAAACCCCAAATGAGGTCAGAAATGCCCCCTAAATCACTCAATAGCAAGTCATGTAAAAGGTGGAATTTTAGCTGAGAATTAAAAGAAGCTAGAGATATCAGTAAGCAAAGATGAGGAAGGAGAGCATTGCAGGTGTGGGTAACAGCTGGGGAAAATGTGCAGAACTGAGAGATAGGGTATCTTATTCAAGGAAAAGCTAGGAGACCATATTATTGGATCAAAGAATATATTTGGGGGAGTAAGGTATAAGAATAATGGCAAGGATTGCAATGTCTGACACAGAAAATCTTTAATAACTATTTGTTGGCTTGACTACCATATTTTCAAAGACTCATCCTTCCTTTATGCAAAGCAATAATACACTATTTTCGGAGAATGTACTTTGTTAGTAAAAGGTGTATAATATGAGTTTCTTGAGAGGGATCTGTGTGTATATATTTATGAGTTTATATATATATGTATATATATATATATATATATACATATATATATATGTGCATTGTGTGTATAGTTTATTTTTAAAAAGGAGTTTGAAATTTTCGGAAAAAGATACTTTTGAGTTAGAAATAAGAGTCCTGCTTCTGACTCTTACTATTTGTTGAACTGTAGGCAAATCACTTAAGCTGACTTAGCTTGTTTCCTTATTTGTAAAATAAGCATAGTAATAAACTACTTATCTCACAGGATTATTTGAAGAAGATGCTTATAAATGTAAAATACTATATTTAGAAAGAAAACAAAACAAGAATCACATGTGATTTTATCCTGAACACCTAGTAATAGATGTGTGTTGAATTGGATGGCACGAAGTGGTCACGTAATAATTGCTGAACTGCTTTGGGGTAATATGTACATACATATAGAAATATATTCGTATATTTTATATACATATATAGATAGATACACATGTGTGTATCTATACATATTTATATATACACACACATATATACACACATACTTACATACAAAAAATGAGGTATTAGTTCAGAAAGTTAGTAATCCAGGTTAATTAGTCAAGCTACAAACATTTATTATGAACCTACTATGTGCTAAGTGCTAGGAACACAAAAACATATATAAGAGATTAGATTTTAATTAAGGAAAAATGTGCTTATATAATCAGTATGCACACAATCTATACATGGTTATATTGAAATGGGGATCACACTAGTAGGGATGGGAATTAGAAAAGTCTTCATGTAGCCAGTAGTATTTGAGCTGAATCTTGACAGAACACAGAGATTCTAAGAGGCAGAGTTGAAGCTGGGATATATTCCAGGCATTGGGTGTAGCCAATTCAAAGGAATAGAAATGGAGGAAGTGCCTTGTATAAGGAATAGCAAGAAGGCCAGGTTGACTGGACCATGGAATGCATGAGGGATAGTAATGGAAGGGATAGTAGTGTCTGGAAAGGTAGCACAGAGTCAAGTTGTAGATGTCTTTAAATGACACATAGGAGTTTCTATTTGATCTTACAGTAACAGGAGGTCACTGATATAGGGAAGGGATAAATACTGCCAGAGGGGTGCTACTTTACCAATGTCTGTCTGACTGCCAAGGGGAGGATGAATTAGAAGAGGAAAGACTTGAAGAAGGGAAACCAATTAGAAGGCTATAGCAACAGTACAGGGGATGGGTCCTGAACTAGGATCCAAGCAGTGGAGAGTTCAGTAGGGGTGTAGAATATAGGAAGAAAAGTACATGAAATAAGGTTGGATGAGATGAGAGCCAGATTGTGAGAGTCAACTTGCCTTCCTCTTAATCTAAAACATCCATGCTTGCTTCAAAATAGGAACAGAAATAATATTAAGTAAAGGTAACAATTCTCTCTTCCTTGATTTTTCCTATCGCAGAGACATTCCCTAGGTTGTTGACACACTGAGTATGGTGGGACAGAGTCATCAAAGTCAGATCACAGGATCACAGATTCACAATGAGTTTATTTGCCTAACTGCCTCATTTTAGAAATGAAACTGTACATGAACAGAAAATAAGCAACTGATATAATATTACTTAACATTTATACACAATGTTCTGAGCTTTGAAAAGTGCTTGTCAAGAAATTGTATTTGATCCTCACAACTACACTGTGAAATATGTCCTATTATAGCCCCTATTTTATGGATGAGGAAACAGACTGGATGTCATCATGTCTTGCTCTAAGAACCTCAAATTGTCAAGGGTCACAACAGCTATCGAGACATAAGGCAAGATTTGAACTCAGGTCTTCTTCGCTACACTATTTATTCTCCATAATTCACTGTGAAATTTAAAGAGATCTTTGAGCTTTGTGTATGAGTTCCATGTTGCTGTTGTTTGCCCTTTTTTTCTTGAAGAGGACCATGACATCAGGAAGATGATGCTGTGACTTGCAAGTGAATTGGGTTTAAGTGAGGGAGGATTGTGCAAAATCACCATCCTCACTTTCATCTCCAGAACCATTTAGGTACAGTGGCAAGATGTAGGTCAAGGTGACTGGAGATGACCCTCATGTGTTCAGTGTATCTTCATCATCAATTACATAATATGAGAGGTGAACAATGTTTAGAAAGGTTAACACTAGAAGGTCTGTTTAAAATGATAGAGAAGGTGTGGAAGAGAGCTTCAAAGTTAGCATTTTCATGCATTGGTTGGTATTTTAAAGCCCTTCATTTTGCTTTTCATGCAGTCTGAAAGTCAGTTTTGACATACGCTAGATTGCTGCAAACATGTCGTTTCAGTCGAAAGGGAGGTTTTTGATAGTTACGGTAGAATATCTTTCTTTCCTCACTAAATTTCAAGGAGCTTATGTCTCCTAGAGCTTTCCAGATTAATCATTTAATGAAGCTTTTCTAAATGGTGGCAAAATATAGGTTATTCAGCTGCATGAAAGTAACTCTCTCCCCTTTATCTCCCATGGGAATGAAAGGATGGCATAATTATCTATCTTTGAAACGGTTGGCTATGCAATCAGATGGATTTCTTACATTCTCTGTAATAGACCTTACAGTGGAAGCAAGCTCACCAAGGAGATCTGGACATTTCAAAGAAGGGGGCTTCTGGCTTCTCCATCATTAGCTCATTGGAGAGGGGTTCAAGGGAATCCTTACCACCTACCTCCCATCTGCTTCTGATTTAATGGCATCACAATATGGACTGTGGAATTCAGGAGACTCCTTGGTGATACAGATGCTTCTGTGATTGAGTGATTGAGTCTATGGTCCAAGGAAACCTCAGTAAAATTAAGTTTAAAGGTCTTGTGAGAAGAAAAAAATGATAACACCCTTAATTGATCTATGTGAAGTAGACTCTAGAATCAAGTTTGGAAAACCTGTTATATATTAAAAAAAGAATAATAATAGTTCAGTCATTTAGATGTGTCTAATGCTATGTGATCCCTGTGACTTGGTGGAGTTTTCTTGGCAAAAATATTGAAGTGGTTTTCCATTTCCTTCTCCAGTGTGTCCCATTTTATAGATGTGAAACTGAGGCAAGTAGGGCTTAAATGATTTGCCCAGGTTCACACAGCTGGTAAATGCCTGAGGCTGGATTTGAACTCAGATATTCCTGACTCCAGGGCTAATGCTCTCTTTCTCTTCTAACTCTCTACAATTGGACATCTGACCTTATCCATCTGAAATTTCTCTCTTTGAAGGGTGTAGGGTGTGTTCATAAAAAACTAGTACCTCTGATGTGAGAGATGTCAAGCCCTCTTCAGGGTTGCTTTCCACTTTTGATATCTCTCTGATCCACCTAACTCTCATTTGTGGTTCCAAGAAACTGCAAAATGCGCAGTGGCCACACAATGATAAACTGTTTTAGGAAAAACTATTGACGGTAACTGTGGGATATCACACTTAGCAGTGAGTTGGGGGGGGGGTGTCTACCCCAAGCTTGTGAAGATGTTGCCTAGCAGAATGAGTGGATGAGAACAACTTGTTGCCACAGCCATAAGGGCAGATGAAGTACATGCTGTGGAATGCTTAGAACTTTGTAGACATTGAAGATGCCAAGATCATCCACTACATCCCCAGTTGTCTAGACTCTGTCCTGCCACTGGACTTTGACAACTCTACAAGAACCAGTGAGGTCAACAACTTAGTGCAACTTTTCCTCACTTAAATCCAATTTTATGCACAAATCAAAAGATATAATCCATACTATTTTACCATTTTTACCTATCTCAAAGTCCTGTGGTGAAAGAAAAGTGATGAAGCAGGAGGTATGGATACACTGAAAGCTGTAGTTACAACCCTGCTCATAGGCAGTCCAGGCTATAGGGTCATATTTTGGCTGAAATAAAGCAGTCACGGGATTTTGCAGTCACCTGGGAGTCTGAGCAGTCTTCTAAGGATTGCACTGTTCATCTCCTTGTGTGAGGAAGGGGCTAAAAAGGTACCCTAAAAATTGTCTGTTTACCCAACCCTGGCCTGTTTACTGAAGCAGGTGGGGATCCCCACTATGGTCAAAATAAACCAAAAAATGTATAAAGATGATAACAATTTCAATCAGTATGTAAAATATGTGCACAAGTATAGACAATTCAAAATCCAGTGAACCTGAAAGACTAACAGCTCTTGTTGTGAGAGAGTTCAACTTCACATCTAAATAGCAGCCCTGAGTAAACCAAGGCTGGCAAATGAAGGCCAGTTAAATAAGGACTAACATGGCATCAAGGTCAGCTACCTTACTTACGGTAAATTCTTCAATTTGAAAAAGGTAACTAGCCAAGAATAAAGTAGAGGGAATGTTGGTGCATGACTTTCTGTTTGCAGATAATTGTGCACTCAATGTAACTTCTGAAGGTGAGATGTGAAAAAGTATGGATCTATTTTCTGCTGCTTATGCTTATTTTGGCCTAACAATTAACACCAAGAAAGCACAGGTGCTTCCACCAGCCAGCACCACACCATCCATAGGTGGAATCATTGGTCATAGCAAATGGAGGAATTTTGAGTTCTGTCACTGAGTTCACTTATCGTCACAGTATACTTTCCTGGGATGTCCACATTGATAACAAGGTTGACAAACATGTTGCCAGAACTTATTCAATGTTTGGGAGGCTCCAAAGGAAAGTGTGGGAGAGAAGAGGTTTTAGACTGACTCCCAAACTGACGGTCTACAAAGCTGTTGTATTGACTTCTTTGGTGTATGCCTATGTTTTTCTACACCAGCACCATGCTGGCAAACTGAGTCACTTTCATTTGAATGTTTTAGGAAGATTCTGAAAATCTTCCAGCAGGATAAGATATCAGACACTAAGATCCTTTCTCCAACTAAACTGTCAGGCATTCATACTTTACTGCATAGAGCATAACTGTGATGTGCTGCCCATATTGAGTGCCAAAGATGCTTTTGCCTAAAAGATTATTTTATGGAGAATTCACAAGGCAAGTGCTCAAATGGTGATAAGAAAAAGTGATACAAGGACACTCTCAGTCTCTCTTAACAACTGTGGAATTGATTAAGTGACATGGGAAACACTGGCATGGTGTGCCCTCATCAGAGAAGGTTCTGTTCTCTATGAGCAAAACAGAATTGGAGTAGCAAAAGGAAAGCTGAGATGCACAAATTTAGAGAATCCACTCCACATTATTCACATAGATTACTTGTGCCCAACATGGTGGTAGAGTATTCTAGGGTTGTGTTGATCTAATCCACTACAACTGAATACAGTGTAACTTGATTCTAACATAGTGGTGTCATTTTGGTCCTCTTTGAGAACAAAGGACAACAACCAACTTTCTCTCAAATTGCCAATCATCTTTTAATTACCAAATCCAATGGCCTTTCTCAATTCTCATCTTTTTCTGGTCTTTCTGCAGCCTTTGACACAATTTCATCCTTCTTCTTACTGCTTTTTTCTCTCCAGATTTTCATGACACTGGTTACTCTGGTTTTCCTCTCTGACCACTTTTTTTCAGTATCTTTTGTCAATATTCATCTGTATCAGCTCAGCTAACCATGGGTTAATATGGGTAACCTCTAAATCTCTGCCCTGAGTACTTTTCTCTTTTGCCTTTAGTTTTTCTTGATTCCATCATCAGCTCCAATGGATTTAATAATCAATTCTGTTTGATGATTATCAGATCTACTTACCTAGTTCAACCTCTCTGCTAATCTTCAGTGTTGTATTTCCATTTGTCAATTAGATACCAAGAACTGAAAGTCCTGTATACATTTTAAACTCAACTTGCCAAAAACTCAACTCATTTTTCCCTCAAAACCCTCCTTTGTTCCTAAATCCCCTATTACTGTCCAGGTAGTATCGTCCTCCCTATCACCCATGCTCATAACCTAAGGATCACCACTTTATATATCCAATCATTTGTTGAGTCCTAACAATTCTTCTTCTTTAACAATTTTTGTACAGGCCCTCTCTCTCCTCTGACACTAGTCACAGAAATGCAGGTCTTTATCATCTCACGCCTAGACTATTGCAATAACCTGCTGATTGCTCTCCTTTCCTCAAATTTCTCTCCAAACTAGTTTGTCCTTGACTTCTCTGTCAAATTGATTCTGACTACATCATCCTCCCATTCAAAACAATCAATTGGCTTGGTATTAATTCTAGGATCAAATATAAAACCATTTATTTGGGTTTTAAAGCCATTCATTCCCTGACCCTTTCCTATCTTCCCAGTCTTCTTATACTAATTGCCTCTATCTATTCTGAGATCTAGTGAAATTGTCCTCACACATTATATTTTATTTCCATATTTTTCATATTTTCACTGTTTCTCATAATACCACTCTCTCCCCATTTATCTTCTCCTCCTGTATTACTAGACTTCCTTCAAGTCTCTGCTAAAGCCTCTCCTTCTACAAGAAGCCTTTCCCAATCTTCCTTAATCTTAGTGCATCCATTTGAGATCATTCTTAGTTTATCCTGTATATATCTTGTTTATTTATAGTCATTTCATATTGCCTCCTCCCCCAGTACTTAGCACAGTGCTACATTTGTTAACTGACTGATGAAGTCAAATTTTGAATTTCATTTTTGTTTCTGAAGGTAATACAGAGCCATTGGAATTTAGTGAACAGAGGGGTGATATGGTCTAACCTACAATTTAATAAGTTTACTTTGGCAGTTATTAAAATGATTGGAGGGTGTGTGAGTGAAGATAGGTAGACATATTTGGATGATGAGGCAAAGGCAGAAAAAACACAATTTGATGGCTGATTGGTTAAATGGTGTAACTGAGTGTTAAAAGTAGAAGATGACCCTGAAATTGCCATCCTGAAAGATAAGGAGGAGTGTGGTATGTTCAATTGTAATGGGGAATTCTGGAAGAAAGGGAAGTTTGTAAAGACATAATTAATACCATTTTTGATATGTAGGGATTGAACTGGGTATGGCACATCATTTCAAAACCTCAGTAGGCACTTATATATGTAGGTTTAGAGCTAAAAAGAGAAAACAAAATGGATATATAGATCAGAAAAATCACATGCACTAAAACAATTACCCAAGCTGGGGGAACTGATGATGTCATTAAGAGAGAGAACATAAAAAAAAGAAGACAGCTCAGGGCAGAGTTTTGTGACTCTGACCAGAATTTGATTACTTTCTAGTTTTACTTGATTTGCATTTTGAAGTAGAGGTACATTCTTCCAGCTTGAATTTTTTTCCTTTTTATATTACTTCATATTTTGCTGATTTCTTTGAATTTATCATATCTGATAATATATTAGTATTTTTTATTCATATATTTGTCCATCATTTGGGAGCACATATCTTATTTCCAGTATTTTATTGTCTCTACTTTCTACCTTCTCTACAATCTCCTCATCAAACATTTTGCCACCCACATCAGATGTAATCTATTTATCTAGAAATCTAGATGTGCCTATCTTTATATAAGAGTATATCTAAAAATCTTGAAAGCAATTTTAGGCTTTAATAATTTCAGAAATGTAGATGCTATGAAGTTTCAAAAATATGTGAAAATTAAATTTTACATGAATTTATTTCTGAGAATTTTGAATAAAATTTTAATTTTAACAAGATGGAAGAACCCGATAATTATGTATTAAATTGCAGCAGGTTCTGGATAACATTTTTTCAGACCAGTGAGTTAGTGGAGGGGGTATTCTTGCTTGGCTACTGTGATTAGCTCATATTTCCATTGAACTTTTCCTTTCAATATAGCATCAAAACTGACATTATACACACACACACACACACACACACACACACACGCATAATTCTTTGGATATTCTTAAATCTGTGATGGTAAATTTAATCCTTTCAGTAACTCAGCAGCAGCTGGTAAATTTTTTTACAAAGTTCAAAAACTGACTAGAATTATATAGATCATAAAACAGTGATTATGCTGAATTATAATATGAAAAATCAATATTTCTAAACATCAGTCTTTCAAATATTGTTATAAATTTGAAGCATTGATACTCCTAAAATTATTAGAGTTTAAAACACTCACTAATGTTTTTGAGACACCAAGTATGTGTGTCTTAAACATAGTAATAGTCATTTTGATAATATTTTATTTATGTACTTTGTACATGGTAAGTATTGATGGTTTTTTCATTTATTTTATCAATTTATGTCAATATGACTTTATGATATTTGTATGACTTTCCTTCTCTGATTTTTCTTATTCTGGTTTGTATTTTTGGAATGTAATTTTCCCATAGAAGTTCAACACACATTCTTCTCTTCTTTTAAAAACATTTTCGGGGTGGAGCCAAGATGACAGGGTAGAAAGATGCACATACACTAGCTCTTCCCCCACAGCCTATAAAATACCTGTAAAGAAAGACTCTCAACAAATTCTAGAGCAGTAGAAACCACAGAACAATGGAATGAAGGAAATTTCCAGTCCAGGGTGACCTGAAAGGCTGACAGGAAAGATCTGTCGCACAGGTCGCAGAGTGCAGACTAGTCCAACCTTGACCTTGCAGCACCTGGAGGCTGGCACCAGGAGGAGGATCCAAGCAGGCCTCGGGGGCAGAATCCACAGCTCAAGTAGCAGCAGTGTGCAGATCCCTCAACCCACAAGCATCAAAGGGCAGTGAGAGGGTTTTTTCAAGTGGCTGAGAAGGGAAAAGGGTTTTCCCATAGTTCTGGCCTCAGGAGGCAGCAGAGGCCACAACAGATTGCAGCAGCTCCCACAGCAACCCTCATCCATTGTTGGATAGTAAAACCCATGGGGGAATTGATCACATTGAATGGCCCTGCCCCTACCAGAAAACCCTGGGGGAAATGAACAGTTTTTCTGTGTCTCAACCACCAATGCTGGCTTGGTGGAACTGGAGGCCAGGTAGTTGTTGAGAAGAAACTCTACTACTCACAGACTCTGGACACAAAATTTTCTGGTTGCTCCCAGAACAGTGTACATGCTTGATTGTGCCACCTTGGAGGAAGTGAGAACTTACAAATCCTTAGAATATACTCGACTCTTGACAAAGGACCCAAAGTCAAGCAACTTGTTGGGAAAATGCCTAAAAAGGGGGGAAAAAAAGACTATAGAAGAATACTTTCTTTGTGAACAGATATCTTTTCCCATCCTTTCAGATGAAAAAGAGCAATGTTTACCATCAGGAAAAGACATAAAAGTCAAGGCTTCTGTATCTCAAACATCAAAAATAAATATTCCATGGCCCATGGCCATGAAAAAGCTCAAAAAGGGTTTTGAAAATCAAATAAGAGAGGTGGAAGAAAAATTGGGAAGAGAAATGAAAGATACAAGAAAATCATGAAAAATGCGTCAACAGCTTGCTAAAGGAGACTCAAAAAATACTGAAGAAAATAACACCTTGAAAAATAGGCTAACTTAATTGGAAAAAGAGGTTCAAAAAACCAATGAGGAGAAGAATGCTTTAAAAACAGAATTAGCCAAGTGGAAAAAGAGGTTCAAAAGTTCACTGAAGAAAAGAGTTCTTTAAAATTAGAATGGAATAGATGGAGGCTAATAACTTTATGAGAAACCAAGAAATCACAAAACAAAACCAAAAGAGTGAAAAAATGGAAGATAATGTGAAATATCTCATTGGAAAAACAATGGAACTGGAAAATAGATCCAGGAGAGACAATTTCAAAATTATGGGACCACCTGAAAGCCATGACCTAAAAAAGACCTAAAAGTTTCTTTCATGAAATTATCAGGAAAAACTGCCCTGATATTCTAGAACCAGAGAGCAAAATAAGTATTCAAGGAATCCACTGATCACCACCTGAAAGAGATCCAAAAAGAGAAACTCCTAGGAACATTGTGGCCAAATTCCAGAGTTCCCAGGTCAAGGAGAAAATATTGCAAGCAGCTAGAAAGAAACAATTCCAGTATTGTGTAAATACAATCAGGATAACACAACATCTAGCAGCTTCTCCATTAAGGGACTGAAAGGTGTGGAATATGATATTCCAGAAATCAAAGGAACTAGGACTAAAACCAATAAAACTGAGTGTAATACTTCAGGGAAAAAAATAGAGGACTTTCAAGCATTCTTGCTGGAAAGACCAGAGCTGAAAGGAAAATTTGACTTACAATCACAAGAATCAAGAGAAGCATGAAAAGGTAAAGAGGAAAGAGAAATCATAAGGGACTTAGTAAAATTGAACTGTTTATATTCCTACATGGAAAGACAATATTTGTAACTCTTGAAACTCTTTTCAGTATCTAGGTAGTTGGTGGGATTATACACACACACACACACACACACACACACACACACACACACACAAACACAGACACATAGAGAGAGGGAGAGAGAGAGACAGAGCACAGAGTGAGTTGAATAAAAAGGGATCGTATCTAAACAATGAAATTAAGGGGTGAGAGGAATATATTGGGAGGAGAAAGGGAGAAATGTAATGGGGTAAATTATCTGTCATAAAAGAGGCAAGAGAAAGAATTTTCAATGGAAGGAAAAAGAGGGGAGGTGAGACTGAAGAGGTGAATCTTACTCTCATCACATTTGACTCGAGAAAGGAATAAAATGCACACTCATTTTCGTATGAAAACCTATCTCACAATACAGGGAAGTGGGGTAGAAGGAGATAAGCCGAGATGGGGAGTTGATGGAAGGGAAGGCAATGGGAGGAGGGAGTAATTAGAAGTCAATACTCTTGGGAAGGGACAAAGTCAAAAGAGACAATAGAAGAAATGGGGGGCAGGATAGGATGGAGGGAAATATAGTTAGTCTTACACAACATGACTATTATGGAAGTCATTTGCACATACTACACATATATAGCCTATTTTGAATTGCTTGCCTTCCCAATGGGGATGGGTGGGGAGGAAGGAAGGAGGAGAAGTTGAAACTCAAAGTTTTAGGAACAGCTGTTGAGTATTGTTCTTGCATACAAATAGAAAACAAGAAATATAGGTATAGAAATTTATTTTGCCCTACAGGAAAAAAGAGAAGATGGGGATAAGGGAAGAGAGGTATGGTAGAAGGGAGGGCAGCTTGTTGCAAGGAGTGATTAGAACGCTTGCCATTTTGTGGTGGGGGGAGAGGAGAGACGGGGAGAAAATTTGGAACTCAAAATTTTGTGGAAATGAATGTTGAAAACTTAAAATAAATTTTAAAAAAATTAAAAAAAAAACAGTTTATATTTCACAGGAATTATCTCTTCTTAAATGTTAACTAATTCACCTACACATTTACACAGGGTATGCCAAAGGTTTAGGACAGTTTTAAATTATTAAAGTTTAATACACTCTGTATTGTCCAGAAATACACCCACTTTCTTTGGTTGTTATCTGTGTCTTACTAAATATCCCTTTGTGGCCAGCTATTGTTGCCTTGATTTTATATTTTTCTTTTATAAATTGGGTACATAAAAAAAGAGTGTAGTTCATAAATTTCATCTATCCTTGATTCCTCTTTGTTGAATATTATCATTTGTGCTAACTAATGACAAAAAATATTGTCTTTTTCTTCCAGGCTCATTCCTTAATGTATTTGTTTTTAAATCATATGTGATGTAGCTTGTCTTTCTTCTCTCAAAATAATGCTTAAATGGCAACTTTTCAGAGATAGTAGTATTTATCTCTCCTTTCAAAATATAAGTTTTTAACCATCACTTAGGCCTTTCAAGTAGGCAGGTGGCACACTAAATATAGTGGTGGATTCAAAATCAGGAAAATGAGTTCTAATAACTTCAGATACATTTTAGATCCATGAACATGTTAGATGCAGGACATTTAACTCCTGGCTGATTCACTTTCGTCATCTGTAAAATATGGTGACAAATAGCTCTTACTTCAAAGGGTAGTAGTGATAATAAAATAATATTTATAAAGCCCTTTGTAAAACTTAAAGTGCTGTATGTTACCATCCTCATTATTAGTCATGACTATTGCTATCAAAATTTTCCCTCTTCACCTTTATTTTATTTCTTTATTCTATTTACATTTCAAAGACTTTAACAATGGTTATTTCAAATGAGTGCTCCTAAATACATAATTCTACAAAAAATATTTTCCCTTTATGAAGGGAAACTATAGTAAAGTTTGCATGAAATGTTATTGAATGCAAGCCTCTGTTTTTTGGTGTTAGATTTTTTTTTCTTCTTTCCTATCATATTTTTGGTAAACTGCTTGAATGGAGTCTTTTGGCATGTGATTTTTCTGTTATTGACCACTAAGATTATTTACTCTTTGATTAACAATAGTGAAGTGTGAAAATTACATTCCTGAATGAGTAAAACACCTCTCTAGCATCATTTTTGTTATTGAGCCATTTCAATTGTGTCTGTCTGTGACCCCATTTGAAGTTTTCTTGGCAAAGATGCAAAAGTGGTTTGCCATTTCCTTCTCCTGCTTATCATTACTCATGAAGAAATGAGGCAAACAGGGTTATGTGACTTGGCTAGGGTCACACAGCTAATAAAAAGTGTCCGGGACCAGATTTGAACTCAGGAAGATGAATCTCCTTGACTCCAGGCCCAATGCCACTTAGCTGTCACAGTGTTCTATCTACTACACCACATAGTTACCCTTGCCCCTAGTATAATTACTTGGGGCCTCTCTTTCTGTACTTTGCCCTCTTAATTCCAATATCTATGCAAATTTTATCTTATAGTATCTTGCAGTAGTATAACTTTTTTTTTGTTTGTTTCATCATATTATCTGACAGGACAATGCTTCTTATATTATCTATTTGCATCCTGTCTTCCAATTCAATTTTACTTGGGAAACAACAGGTGGTGGGAAAAAGAGTTCTCTTTGAAATCAGAGGACCTGGGTTTCATTAATCACCTTCTCTTCAGTTTCTTAATTATAAAAATATTTGGAGAACTAGATGATTTCCAAGTTATCTTTCAGAGAGTTAGTACTCTCTCCCTCTCTCTCTCTCTCTCTCTCTCTCTCTCTCTCTCTCTCTCTCTCTCTTTCTCTCTCTCTCTTCCTCTGTGTCTCTGTCTCTCTCCATATATATATATACATATATATGCACATATATGTATATATACATATATGTGCATATATATGTATATACACACATAAAATCATAAAATCTATGATTGAATATGTGATTCTTTCCATTTTCTTTATTTTATCTTTCCTCTAACAACCTTGTTTTATTCAGTCTCAACTCTTTCATTCTCCATTCCTTTCACCCCTCCCCCAGGTAATGTATTGTCTAGTTAAGGTTTACTAGCTTCTGTTTTAAGCAGTTGATGATCCTCTTGAGTTTTTCATTTAAAAAAGTCTTAATTCTGCTCTCTATATCATCTTTCAATTTTTTTTATTAGGGATTCCAATCCCTATTGGAGTTTTTGTAGTCATTCCATTCTCTTTATGGTATTTAAGTTGTAGTTACCTAATTATTATTTCCTGGAAATTTCTTCTGGCATGCTTTGTCCTACAGTATTTCTTATTCCTGTTAGGTGCTTTATTATTTTTGCCTATTCATTTCTTCATTCTCTTTCCTGCTTATTTTGTAGAGATTTCTTTTTGATGACTTTTTGGTTAATTATTCTTTATTATATCTGATGAATTTTTATTTGTTTTGAATTTGGGAGAGGAGGTTGAACTGAAACTGACTTACTCCTTAGCTATTTTCCCTAAAGACTAGGCTTATTCTTCATATCTCTACTAAAGGCCTATTGTTTAGTAAGGAGGCAAGATCTAGGATGCCTAGATGGCAGCAGCAGATTGGAAGCTGGGAAAACCTGGAATAAAATCTCATCTCTGACACATGGTACATGGATGATTCAAGGGCAAGTAATTCATCTATTACCTGCCTTAGTTTCAGCTATGAAGTGAGGGTAACCATGATTGTATTTCCTGGTGTTGCTATGAGGCTCAAATCAGATAATATTTGTCAAAATATTGATAATATCTTGGATAAGAAGAGGGAGAGACAATGAAGAATCCAGGATAACTACTAGGTTGCAAAACTGAAGAACTGAGAGGATGATGTTGCCTTCCACAATAATAGCAAAACTAAGAGAGAGATGAATTAGTGGAGAAGAGAATGAATTCAGTTTGGTACATGCTGAGTTTAAGATGTCTAGAGGATACCCAGTTCTAGCTGTCTCATAGACTGTTGGAGATATGAGACTGGAGGTAATTAGAGGAATTAGGGCTGGATAAATAGATCTGAGAATATTCAGCATAGAAGTAATCAATGAATCCATAGGAGCTAATGAAATTATCAAGTAAAATAATATAGAGGGAAAAGAGAAAAATGCCAATGTCAGACCCCTATGGTACACCCTTGGAAATAATAGTGAATAGTGTAGAAATAAGAACTAGTTGACCCTGCCTGCATATCCCTCATGCTATTTTTTTTTTGTAATTTTAAAAAAAATTTTAAATTTAAATACAAAAATGCAAAAAAGACCATTGCAATATATGCAGAAGACAATAAGAGAAGATTCAATATAAAACAATAAATTTCCATTTGAAGAAAACCTATATAATAAATACTGCACTTGTTTTCAAAGCTGCCCAGCTTTCTTCTGTTTCCTTGTTGGTTTACTTTTGTTCTCCACTGTGCAGTTTTTACTTTATTTTTCCTTCCCTCCCCCCACCCTAACAAAGGCTACAATTAAGCATGGATACAACATACATACATTGTATCTGTAAACATACACATATATACACATTTGCACTCATACATATATCTGTAAGACGGTACTGTGTTTATTTCCATCTGTCATCTGTTTAAACCATTCCTGATGAGAATAAGGTTTCAACACTACCTGCCATCCCCACTACTAGCTTTTTCTTTATCAATTTTTCCTTTTATGCCTCATTTGTATGAAATAATAACTCCCTTTTATCTCTCTCTGTGCTTTGATTTTTTAATCATCCAATCATATGCAGTTCAGCCCAAGTTTTTCTTTCAAATTACCCAAATAAAATATTTTCACATATATGAAGTAAACAATTTGACCATATTGAGTCTCATATAATTGATCTTTGATGTTTACCTTATATTTCTGCTGGATATTATATTTCAAATTTTCCCTTAAGTTCTCAAGGTTTTGTCACAAAAACCTGAAAGTCATTCAGTTCATTTAACGCCCCTTTTTGTTTTTTCATTCAAGATTATACTTAATTTTGCTGGATAAGTCACCCTTGGTCATAATCCTAGTTCTTTTTCTTGATGAAATATGATATTCCAAGACCTATAATGCTTCAAAGTAGTAGCTGCTGGATCTTCTGTCGTCCTTATTATACCTCCATTATATTTAAGTTTTTTTCTTGTTATTTCCAGTATTTTCTTCTTAACCTGGAAGCTTTGAAACTTGTCTCTGATATTCCTGGAAGTTTTTCTCCTATGATTTCTTTCAAGTGGTTATCAATGGATTTTTTTCTATTGCTTATTTGCCTTCTTTCTCTAGAACTTCAGGGAAATTTTCCTTGATAATCTCTTGTAATACTGTACCCGGATTCTTTTTTGCATGTCAGAATTTTTAGGCAGTCTGACTTTTTAAATATTATTTCTTTTCAATCTATTTCCCAGGTTAGTTGTTCTTCTGATGAGATGTTTCACTCTCTTCTGTTTTTCATACTTTTGATAATGTTTTATGATTCTTGATTTCTTAGAATGTCATTAGCTTGCCCTTGCCCAATTCATTTTCAAGGAATTATTTTCTTCCTTAAGTTTTTGATTCTCTATTTGAAGTTGCTTGACTTCCTTTTTATAACTTTCTTGATTTTCATGGAATGAATGATCTTATTTTTTTTCCCAATTTTCCCTCAATATCTTTTATTTGATTTTTAAATACCTAAGTTCTTCAAAGAAATTTTTTTTTGTTCTTTGGACCATTTGATGTTTCACATTGAAAAAGGAGCATCTTTTTTAGTTCCATTGTGTATGTGTGTGTTTGCTTTTCATTGCCAAAAAAGACTATTCCATCAGAGAAATAATGGCATGACTTGCACTTGACTTTGTTTTGAGTGAGGAAGGGCTGTGCAGGTCACCAGTCTCACTTCTCCTCCAGAGCCATCTGAATCCAGTGACTAGATACACATCAGGATATCTGGAGATGACCCAGGATGAGGCAATTGGGGTTAAGTAACTTACTCAAGGACACACAACTAGAGAGTGTCAAGTGTATAAGGGGAGATTTGAGCTCAGGTCCCCCTGAATCCTGCACTGGGGCTCTATCCACTGCACCACCTAGCTTTCCCTTTTAGTTCAATTATCTTCTTCTGAATATGAGTCCTGCTCTTCTCTATCCACATAGTGACTATCTATGCTTGACTTTTTTCTCCTTTGCTTACTTGTTGTTATTTGTTTATTTATGTTTTATTTTGTTTTTAGCGGCTATTAATGTAATTATGTTAAAATCCTGAGGTATGAGGAATGATACCCCAAGTTTCAAATCCTTACTGTTAATTTCTGAGGTCTGTCTCAAGGCCCAACCTTTGGCTCTCTCCTGTATTCCTAAACCACGACTAAAGCTCCCAGTCACATTGTCCCACAAATGATCATTCTCCCTATGGGCCCTCCCATGCCTGCAAACTCTAGCTGTCCTCTCTGCCCTAGAACTGAAACCAGAAACTCTTCTCTCCTGCAAGTGTCCACAGCCAACAGGGTCCTTACCCTACCTTCTCCCCACAGTCACAACCTGGGACATGTCTTATCAGCACTAAGCTGTGCTTAGTGTACCTCTGACAGTGAAAGGTCCTTCAATCTTCTCCTGCTCAGTCATCAGACCTCCACACTGTGTGTAAAATGAAATTTTCTCAGTCTGAGGCTACCTTTCAAACCAGCTGCCCCTGCCCCCTTCCCCCCCCCCCCACCCCGGTCTTGTTATTTATTGATTCTGTAGAATCAGCCTGGAGATGTTTACACTTTTCTAAGGTCCAGCCTCCAGCCTTGGATGTCCAGTCTTTCTTGGGGTACTCTGAAATTATCTTAGGGGGATAACTGCTTTATCCCATGTGTATTTCTGCTGCTTTGAGGTGATGTCTTTTTCTTGTGTGGGGAAGAAATTTGGAGAGCCAAAAGTTTTCTGACCTATTCTATCATCTTCTCAGAATCTTAACTCTTATGCTTTGAAGAACTCTACATAGCAGAATAGAAAGAGATGGAACTGCTATTTGTACTGTATTGAATATCCAAGTTCCTAGACCTTCTAGATAAATTCTTCTTCCATTTTCTGGGCTTTCAACTACTTCAGGTAGCTAGAACCTAGATAACTTAGAAAGTAATTAAGTAAGTTTCCCATCCCAAAGTTGAGTTTTCCAGGTCCAGTCATGTGAAAAAGGAGATCAGAATAACTAAACTTTGAAAGTAGAAATACCCTGTAGTGGAGTATAGACAGTGTTGTAACCTTTTTCATATTTAAGTCTGAAGTTTCAGTAGTGAGAACTGCATTATTTAATGAAATTCATCTCATTTATGCGTGTGTGTGTGCTTGTGTGTCTTAAGAAAGTGACCAGTAGACTGGGATGAGACTCTGAACATTAGATCTGGAGAACGGATAATAAATTAGGACTTGGGCAAAAATCCAAGTTTGACTATTTATTGGATGAGGAACTCAAGTCAAACCAGGTCACATCTTGGTCCTTCAGTTTCCTCATCTGTGATGGTATTAGACTAGGTGAGGGATTCTTAAATTTTCTTGTGTCATAGACCTGCCTGCCACTCTGTTGGAACCTATTGATCATTTCTCAGAATAACATGTTTAAATATGTAATAAATAAACACAATATGTTTAGATGTAATAGATATGTAGGATTATAAAATAAACAAATTGTATTGAAATATAGATATAAAATGTGAAAAACAAAACATGATCATGGCTTCAAGTTAAGAATCCTGGACTACTTATGTACCTTCTAACTCTACCTCCAAAATCCTGTAGTCATGAACTGCAATAAAGATATGCTTTGTTTCCAAATCTTTTATCACATTTACAAAGTATTCTTAGTTTTTAATTTTTGCCTTAATACACAATTTTTTGAAGATTGCTTCAGAGGGAGACTATGACTTTTCAAACATATTTTTAAGATCATCTTGTTATTAAGTGGCATTTCATTTATAGGATAGAAATTAACAAATGAAAAATATCCTCATTAGTGACCGGGAGGAGGAACAACCTCATAAAGTATCAATTATATTAGTGAAGCTCTTGAAAATGGAAAGGTGATAATTTTATTCTCAAAGGAAATATTTAAGAAAAATGAGAATAATCCAATCTCAGAAAAGGAAGGAAAAACAGTAGCTATAAAGGAACTACTAGACATAAAACTTCTGGTTCTGATGGATTTATGAGATCTTTATCCAACTTTCAAAGAACATTTACCATCAACACTACTGAAATTATTCTCCAAAATTAAGAAGAAAAACAGTTTACCAGGCTCTTTTTATGAGGCAAATATAATTTTAAGACCTAAACCAAAGAAAAATAAAACAGGAGAACTATAGACTAATTACATTAATGGTATCTATTAAAATTTTAAAAGACAATCTTATCAAATAAAGTATTATAATTCCTTCAAGAAATTATTCATTATGACCAAATCAGATCTATACCAAGGATGCAAGGATGGTTCATTATTAGAAAAAAAACCAATCAATATGATTTGTCATATTAAAAATAAAACAAGAAATCACGTCATGATTATATAGAAACAGAAAAAATCTTTGACAAATTGATTATATATATGATTGATATATGCATGTGATACAAACCATACTAAAAACCAACAAACAATAAACTTAGTGAAACTGTAGCTGGGCAACTACTCCTGCAAATGCTACAGACACACATGTTACAGACCCAGAAAAGAAAGTTCTCGCCAACAAAGTCCTTGATACTGTAAAATAATTGGCCATCAGAATCTAATAGGACTTCATTAGTATGAATGCTATTATAGAAAAGGAGTCACTATATACTTTGCTGCTACAGCCTAAAAACAAGTGACATTTGCATATGACTTACATCTAAAAGCCTTTCCTATGTCTTGGGCACCCCATGAGAAGGTGAACTCTTTGAGAGTAGGGATTCAGTTCTCTTACTGTTCTAATTTGCACCTTGAGAACTTATCACAGTGCTTTGTATAGTGTTGATAAATACTTAATTATAGAGATAAAAGGACATTTTTAATAGCATAAAAAGTATCTATCTAAAACCAAATATATACAAGTTGATATACTAGAAACTTTCCCAATAAATATAAGACTTTTCTGTATTTTTATATTCTAGAATGGTTAACACTAGCAATGAGATGAGAAAAAAAATAAAGGTGTAAAGAAAGGTAAAAAAGAGGTTAAACTATATCTATTTTTCTTATGACATTATGGTTTACTTATAAAATACTGGGGAATTAGCAGAGATACTCTTTGAAACAATAACTTCAGAAAAATTAAAGGCTACATGGGAAAACACATTGAAATCAATAATGCTTCTACTTAATAATAATAATAAAATTCAAACAGCAGTAGTTGAAGGGGAAATTCATTTACCTATAAAATATATAAAATATTTGAAGATTAGTTGAACAAAATGATGTATTCAAAAAGACTCAGTCTTACAGTGTTTCTTAATAGGTAACATAAATGCTGGAAGAATATTCTGAAGTCATAGCTGGGCCATACCAACATCATAGAAATGACAAGAGTATGGAAGTAATTAAAAATAATCTGGGGGGTGGGGGTGGGAGTCAATATGGTGAAATAGAAGGATGGACCTGTAGAAGCTCTTCCACCATAGCCCATAAAATACCTGTAAAAAATGACTCAACAAATTCTAGAGCAGCAGAAGCCACAAAATGATGGAATGAAGCAGATTTCTAGCCCTACAGCCTGGAAGGTCAACAAGGAAGGTCTATGACACCAGGCTCGGAGGGGAGTGCATCCCAGCCTGCCACACAGCACAGACAGTACTGAAGTAAGCTTCAAAGCAGGGAATCACAGTAGGAGCTGAGTTTCACAGATTTCTCCACCCACAAATGCCGAAGACTGCTTCAAAGGTCAGTAAGAAAGCTCTTTCACCTGGGTGAGGGGAGTGTGGTCTGGATTCAGCCTAGTCACTAGTGGCAGCCACTGTGGCAACAGCATCCACTTTTGGAGAACCTATAGACAGAAATCAAGGTACTGATCTGGGTCTCAGTCCAGAGTGACCTTGCTGGAGTGAGGAATAGTGATGGCATGTTGGAGCAAGTGGTGGCAGGGGAGAGGGAACCCCTGGGCAGAAAAGAGGGCTTGTGGTTACTCACAGAAAAGAGTGCAGGCCAGGAGAGGAGTAAACTTCTCTCCCTTCCTTGTGCTACTTTGGAGGAACTGAGAACTTACAGGTCCCTAGAGATATCTCAGAGAACACCTACACAAAACCTCTGAAGTCTAGGGTAGAATACCCTCCACTTTTTGACAAGGGACTCCGAAGTAAAGAAACTGTCAGGGAAAGTGCCAAAAAAAGGGGAAAAATAAGACTATGGAAGGTGACTTTCTTCCTGAAAAAGGATTTTCTTCCATCCTTTCAGATGAGAAAGGAATAAGGATAACATCTGAGGAAGACCTAAAAGTCAAGACTTCTCCTTCCATAACCTCCAAAAAATATGCAATGATTTCAGGCAATGGAAAAGATCAAAAACTATTTTGAAAATCAAGTAAAAGAAGTGGAGGAAAAATTGGGAAGAGAAATGAGAGAGAATCAAGAAAATCATGAAAAGAGAGTCAACAGCTTGCTAAAGGAGATACAAAAAAAAATACTGAAGAAAACCATACCTTTAAAAACACACTAATTCAAATGGCAAAAGACGTCCAAAAAGCCAATGAGGAGAAGAATGTTTTAAAAAGCAGAATTGACCAAATGGAAAAGGATATTCAAATGATCACTGAAGAAAATAGTTCTTTAAAAATTAGAATAGAGCAGATGGAAGTTAATGACTTTATGAGAAACCAAGAAATTATAAAATAAAACCAAAGGAATGAAAAAAATAGAAGACAATGTGAACTACCTCATTGGAAAAAAAAACTTACCTGGAAAATAGATACAGGATAGATAATTTAAAAATAATTTGTCTACCTGAAAATCACGATCAAAAAAGAGCCTAGACATCAACTTCCAAGAAATTATCAAGAAAATCTGCCCTTACATTCTGGAACCAGAGGGTAAAATAGAAATGGAAAGAATACACTGATCACCTCCTGAAAGAGACCTCCAAGAGGAAAACTCCTAGGAATATTGTAGCCAAGTTCCAGAGTTCCCAGATCAAGGAGAAAATATTACAAGGAGGCAGAAAGAAACAATTCAAATATTTTCAAATATAATCAGGATAACACAGGATTTAGCAGATTCTACACTAAAGGATCAAAGGAGAATGGCATTCCAGAGGTCAAAGGACATAGGATTAAAATCAAGAATCATCTACCCAGCAAAACTGAATATAATGCTTGAGGGGAAACAAATGGAATTTCAATGAAATAGAGGACTTCCAAGCATTCTTATTGAGAAAAACAAAACTGAATAGAAAATTTTCCTTTCAAATACAAGAATCAAGAGAAACATGAAAAGGTAAACAGGAAAGAGAATACTTAAGGAACTCATTAAAGTTGAAATGTTTATATTGGTACATGGAAAGATTTTGTATGTAACTTATAAGACCTTTTTCAGTTTTAGGGTCATTATAGGGAATATATATGTGTGTGTGTATGTGTGTGTGCGTGTAGGTGTACATATATATATGCATATATATGTATGTGTGGGAATGTATGTATGTGTACATTATTTATGTGTAGATATGTGTATGTACATAGGTTTATATGTACCTGTATGTATGTATATACATACACACATACATATACATACATAAAGAGGGTAGGTTGAGCTGACTTTAAAGGGAGAATACTTAAAAAAATAAAATTTTCTTTTGAATGGAATGTACCAGGAGTAAGGGAAATGGAAAGGTAGAATGTAACAAATCATCTCATAAAAGAGAGAAGAAAGAACTTTTACAATGGAGAAGAAGAGGGGGGAGATGAAAAGAAATAACTGAGCCTTAGTGTCATGGGATTTGGTTTAAGGAGGGAATAATATACACTCAATTTGATTTCCTGTAGGAAGGCAAGGGGATAGGAGAGGGAAGATAATAGAAGGGACAGAAAATTGGGGAAAGAGATACTGAGAAGCAAACACTGTTGTGGGAAGACAGGTCATTGAGGAGAATGGAATAAATGGAGGGTAGGTTAGAATAGAGGGACGTGTGAATAGTCTTTTGCTACATAACTATTATGCATGTTCTTTGCTTTGTTACACATGTATGACCTATATTGAATTGCTTGTTTTCTCAATGGGAATAGGTAGGGAGGGGGGAAGGGAGAGAATATGGAACTCAAAGCTTTAGTAATGAATGTTAAAAATAATCTTAGCATGCAACTGGAAATGAATATATACAGGCAATAAAGTATAACAATCTATTTTGCCCTACAGGAAATTAGAAGGGAAGAGGAATTGAAGAAGGGTGGGTAACAGAAGGGAAGAAAGACTGGAAGAAGGAGTGAATGTAGTGCATACTGTCCTGGGGAGGAGGTTAGGGAGAGATGGGGAGAACATTTTGAATTCAAATTCTTGTGAAAGTGAATGTTAAGAACTGAAAATAAATACATTTTATAAAATTAAAGAAATTGTATAAATAATGCTATATCAATTAAACTACTAAAGAGAAGCTTCAAAGAACTCAGTAAAATAATAACAAAATTCATTTAGAGAAATAAGTGATCTAGAATATCACAAGAAATAAAAGAAAGAGTTAGAAATTAAAGGGGCTATTACTTCTAAACCTTAAGCTATGTTGTTGAACAGTGACCATCACTGTCATTTGTTATTAGTTAAAACTTAGAGAAATAGATTAATGGATCTCACTAGACAAAGGAAAACTAGAAATAATGGAATTAACCCTTGAAAACATAATAAACATGAAAACCAATCAATAAATCTGAAAAATGTATATTCATTAAGAAAAAACTCCCTGTTTGAAGAAAGCTACTAAAAACTCTTGAAAGCAATTGGCAGAAATTAAGTTTAGGCCACTAGCTTACTTATACCAACTCCACTGTAATTTTTTAAATAAATACATTATCTTAATATTTGAAATCTGAAAGAAACAGACCATATGTATTTCTTGGCTAAGGGTAGAAAATGTATTTTTTAACCAATAAAGATAAAGGGACTTACAAAAGATGAAATAATTTTGATTATAGGAAATTGAAAATCTTCTGCAAAAGCAAAATGCATGGGGGCAAGACCAAGATGGCAGAGTAGAAGGATGGACCTGCTTTAACTCTACCCCTTAGATGACAAATACCCATAAAAAATGATACTACACAAATTCTGGAGCAGTAGAAGCCACAAAATGATAAAGTAAAAGGGATTTCCAGCCCAACACAGCCTGGAAGATCAACAGGAAAGGTCTAACATGGGCTAGGAGTGGAGTGCAGCACAGCCTTGACCATGTGGCTCCATAGGGACAGGATTAGAGAAGGTTTCATGGCATGGAATAATGGGCAGCAGCTTCAGTTCCCCTATATCTCAACCCATAAAAATCAAAGAAAGCTTCAAAGGTCAGTTAAAAAGCTCTTTCACCTGTGTGAGAAGGGAGCAGCCCTAGCCCCAGTCCCAAGGCAGTGGAAGTTACTGCAGCAGTGTCCTCTTTTGGAACCCTCAGCATAAAGACCCTGGGAGAATCAAGCAGCTGATCTGAATTTCAGCCCTGAGTGGCAGCTATGGGGTAAGGAAAAGCGCTGGCATAGTGGAACTGGAGGCGGTTGTGGAGAGGGAACCCTACTCACAGATCCTGGTCAGAAAAGTTTGTAGTTGCTAGAGCACAGGACAGGAGAGGAGTAAACTCATCTCCCTTGATTGTGCCACCTTGGGGGAACTGAGAACTTACAGGTCCCTAGAGTATATCCTCCACTTGACAAAGGACTCAAAAGTCAAGTAACTGACTGGGAAAATGCCCCCAAAAGGGGAAAAGATAAGACTATAGAAGGTTACTTTCTTGATGAACAGGTATTTTCTCCCACTTTTTCATATGAGGAAGAACAAAGCATACTGTTAGAGCAAGACATAGAAAGTAAAGTTTCTACATCCAAAACCTTCAAAATAAATATGCAGTGGTCTCAGGTCATGGAAGAACTCGAAAAGGATTTTGAAAATCAAGTAAAAGAGGTGGAGGAAACATTGGGAAGACAAATGAAAGCTATTCAAGAGAATCATGAACAGCATGTCAACAGTTTGCTAAAGGAAACCCAAAAACATGCTGAAGAAAATAACACCTTTAAAAATAGATTAACTCAAATTGCAAAAGAGGTTCAAGAAGCCAATGAGAAGAAGAATACTTTAAAAAGCAGAATTAGCCAAATGAAAAAGGAGGTTCAGAAGCTCACTGAAGAAAATAGCTCTTTAAAAATTAGAATGAAGAGACCAGTGCAGAGTGCAGACCTGCATGGAGCACAGACCAGTGTGGAGCCGCAGGGATAAGACCCAGAACAGAATTCAGGGTGCCACTGGCAGAAGTTCCCAGATTCCTCAACCCTCAAATGCTACAGACAGCTTCAAAAGAGTGAAGAGGACTCCTTCACCCAGGGAGGGGAGCACAGTCTTTACCTCTAGCAGGCAGTGCAGAAGCAGCTGTCATTTTTGGAGTCCTCTACCTAGAGGCCCTGAGGGAAATAAAGGGCTGATCTAATCTCAACCCTGAGTGGCAGCCCTAGGAGACCTCTACCTAAAGCCCCTGGAGGAATTGTGCTACTGATCTATTTCTCAGCCCTGAGCTCCACACAGGAGTAAGGAGGACCACTGGTGGTGGAGCTGAAGGTGGCTGTGGTGAGGAAATTCAATGGCAGTTTCTGGGCAGAAAGGTTTTTAGTTGCTCCCAGACCAGTGTGCTGGTCAGGAGAGGAATAAACACCTCTTCTTTGATTGTGCCATATTGGAGGAACTGACAACCTACAGATCCCCAGAGTATACCCTCTGCTTCACAAAGAACTCAAAAGTCAAGTAACTGGCTGGAAAAATGCCCCCAAAAAGGAGAAAAAATAAGACTATAGAAGGTTATTTTCTTGGTTAACAGGTATTTTCTTCCATCCTTTTGCATGAAGAAGAACAAAGCATAACATCAGAGGAAGTCAAGGCTTCTGCGACCAAAACCTCCCAAATAAATATTCAATGGTCTCAGACCTTGGAAGAGCTCAAAAAGGATTTTGAAATGTAAGTAAGAAAGATGGAGGCAAAATTGGGAAGAGAAATGAGAGACACAAGAAAATCATGAAAAGCAAGTCAACAGCTTGCTAAGGAGACCAAAAAAATGCTGAAGAAAATAATACCTTTAAAAATAGGCTAACTCAATTTGCAAAAGTGGTCCACAAAGCCAATGAGGAGAAAAATGCTTTAAAAAGCAGAATTAACCAAATGGAGAAGGAGGTTTAAAAGCTCACTGAAGAAAATAGTTCTTTAAAAATTAGAATGGAACAGATGAAAGCTGATGACATTATGGGAAACCAAGAAATTACAAAAAAAAAATCAAAAGAATGAAAAAAATAGAAGACAAATGTGAAATATTTCATGGGAAAAATAAGTAGCCTGGAAAATAAACCCAGAAGAGAAAATTTAAAGATTATAGGACTACCTGAAAGCCATGTCAAAAAAAGAGCCTTGACATCATCTTTTGTGAAATTATCAAGGAAAACTGCCCTGATATTCTAGAACTACAGGGCAAAATAAATATTGAAAAAATCCATCGAACTCCTCCTGAAAGAGATCCAAAAAGAGAAACTCCTAAGAATATTGTGGCCACATTCCAGAGTTACTAGGTCAAGAAGAAAATATTACAAGCAGTCAGAAAGAAACAGTTTGAGTATTGTGGAAATATAATCAGGATAACGCATGAATCTACATTAAGGAATTGAAGGGCTTGGAATAGTATATGCTAGAAGTCAAAGAAACTGGTGATTTTTGCACCTACCCAGAAAAACTGAGTATAATACTTCAGGAAGAAACAATGGTCATTCAATGCAATAGAGAACTTTCAAGCATTTCTGATGAGAAGACCAGAACTGAATAGAAAATTTGACTTTCAAACACAAGAATCAAGAGAAGCATGAAAAGTTAAACAGAAAAAAAAACCATAAAGGACTTTCTAAAGTTGAACTGTTTACATTCCTACAAGGAAAGATAATATTTGTAGCTCTTGAGACTTTTCTCAGATTTTGAGTAGTTGGAGGGATTATACACTCCCTTCCACCCCCACATATAGGCAGAGAATACAGAGTGAGTTGAGTAAGAAGGGATGATACTTAAAAAAATAAAATAAAATTGAATGGTGAGAGAGGAATATATTGGGAAGAGAATGGGGGATATAGAATAGGGTAAATTATCACTCATCAAGGAGGCAAAAAATTCTTCAGTGGAGAAGAAAAGGGAGGACATGAGAGGGGAAATAGGGAAGCTTGTTCTCTTCACATTTGGCTCGAGAGAACGACATACTGGCTCAGTTCATGATGAAGGTATATCTTGCACTACAGAAGGGTAGGGAAGAAGGGGACAAGTGGGGTGAGGGGAATGATAGAAGGGAGGGACAAGGTCAAAAGAAAAAATGCAATGAATTGGGGGGCAGGATAGGATGTAGGGAAATATAGTCTTACACAGCATGACTATTATGGAAGTTTTTTTGCAAAACTACACAATTACAGGCTATATTGAATTGCCTGCCTTCTTAGTGGGGATGGGTGAGGAGGGAGGAAAGGAGAGAAGTTGGAATTCAAAGTATTAGGAATGGACGTTGAGAATTGTTCTTGCATACAACTGGAAAATAAGAAATACAGGTAATGGGGTATAGAAATCTGTCTTGCCCTACAAGAAAAGAGAGGGATGTGATAAAAGGGAGGGAATATCAGAAGGCAAGGAATTGTTGGATGCGGGGAGGGGAGAAATGGGGAGAAAATCTGAAACTCAAAATTTTGTGGAAATGAATTTTTAAAACTAAAAGTAATTAAGCACCAAATAATTAAAAAAAATAAAATCATAAAAATTGAAATAGCAGCTGAGATAACACCAATACTTGTAATGGCAGAGATTAGGTACAGTAGAACAGAACCACAATGCTCAGGGACTTTGCAGGGTACTAGAAAAAGTTTATAAATCTTGTCTCCCAGCAACTGTGATTCACTGGATTGAGAAGGCCAGGACAGCTTGGCCAGGATTGGTAGGACCATGGTCTGCTTTGGCCATGTCTGTAGATCACTTGATGACCAGACCAATGCCATCACTCTAAAGCCTTGACTAGGTCAAGGATCATCTCATAACTTGATCAGTCGGAGCCATAAGAAAATGTTTATGACCTCAGACTTCTTCATGGGAAGGGACAAGAAATATGACGACTTCATATGCTTGACTACCATGGCCCAGCTTGATGACAGGAATATTCTGTGTTCACTAGGAGTAGAAACTCCAACTTAAAATTCTAAGAGACTGAGCTGGGCACTGAGATGTGTTAGTGAATTGATTAGGTTCTGCCAAGATGTGACACAGGGCAGGCTTGAGCCAAGACTTTGTGACACTAAACCTGTTTCACTACTCAAAAAACTCTAGTAGCTCCTAGTTACCTCGAGTAACAAATATCAGTTCCCTGTATAGCATTTCAAGCACTTCCCTACCAGACCCCATGCTGTCTTTCCAACCTTACTGCCTCTGACTTTCCTCCACACCTACAGGCCAGCATCTGTGTCTTCTCATACCTAACTCTGTCTTCTCATTGACGAACTCCAACATTCCCCACCTCACTTATGACTTTTCAAAAAATATCTTTTTAAAAATTCTGAAGTTAATGAGAAAGAGAGAGAGAGAGAAAGAGAAGGGTAAAGGGAGAGAGAAAAAGGGAAGGAGAGGGAGGGGGAAGAAAGAGAAGGAAGGAGGGAGAGAGAGAATACTTTTCCATATGCGGAGTAGGACAAAAAAAAAGAGAACTGCATGTGAATTCATGGTGTTGAGCCCACCTTACATTTGAAAATGTCCATAATAAATTTATTGAATTACTTTCCAAAAAAATATAAAAAATTAGAATGAAGCAGATGGAAGCTAATGACTTTATGAGAAACCAAGAAATTATACAACAAAACCAAAAGAATGAAAAGAAATTGAAGACAATGTAAAAAAATCTCATTGGGAAAACAACTGACCTGAAAAATAGATCCAGGAGAGACAATTTAAAAATTATGGGGCTACCTGGAAGCCGTGATCTAAAAAAAGAGTCTTGACATCATCTTTCATGAAATTTTGAAGGAAAAATAGCCCTGATATTCTAGAACGAGAGAGCAAATTACGTACTGAAAGAATCCCCCAATCATCTTCTGAAAGAGATCTGAAAAGAAAAACTCTAGGAATAGTGTAGCCAAATTTCAGAGTTCCCAGCTCAAGGAGAAAATATTACAAGCAGTCAGAAAGAAACAATTCAAGTATTTTCAAATGCAATCAGGATAACATAAGATCTAGCAACTTCTACGTTAAGGGATTGAAGGGCTTGCAATATGATATTCCAGAAATCAAAGGAAATAAGATCAAAACCAAGAATCACTTACCCAGAAAAATTGAGTATAATATTTTAAAGGAGAAATGGTCATTAGTGAAATAGACGACTTTCAAGCGTTTTTGATGAAAAGACCAGAGCTGAATAGAAAATTTGACTTTCAAACACAAGAATCAAGAGAAGCATGAAAAGATGGGGATCTAGACACAGATGAACTTGTCATAAAATAGAGAAACTGCAAGAGAATCCAAATATAAGACCAATATAGAATAGGGTGTTTCATTAAGAGTTTACTGATAGCAAAATCAATTGAAGGGGAGGCAGGAAATAGACTAATGGAAATACCTGAAGAAAAAAGATGAATGTGAAAAGGCAAAAAGGGGAATGTGAAAAACTGTGTCAATTCAAAGGATGCTGTAATATTTCGAGAAGAGAAAAGAAACTCTTAAAGAATAAGAATCATCACAGAGGTAGTTCAAACTTGTTTTTGCATTCATGGTTTCCACAGGAACTTCAGGATTTTAAATAAATTTGGATAGAAAAAAAAATTCACCTGAGTTATAAATGGAAGTAGTTGGATAGAGAAAAAATGTTTGTAGCAAGTGTCTTAGTTAAAGGTTTGTTATCCAACATATTTCAACAACTAATATACAGAGGTATATATATATATATATATATATATATATATATATATATACACATATATATATATATATATATACACATATATATGTATATAGATAGATAGATAGATATAGATATAGATATGTGAATGCTGATCAAAACAAATCTAAGTTTTTGCCTCATACCCAACAAATTAGACAGAGGGAAAAGTGGGGATAATGGTTTTTTAGGTGATTTATTATAGGATCCCTAGTGCATTGTTGATAGAGCCAAGTATCAGTAATATCCTAATGGAAAGTAATTTGGATTTAGGAAAATAAAGTGACTAATATCTGGGCCTTTGCCTCAAAGACTCTACTATTAGACATATACCCCAAAGAAGGCCACTTGTGTAGCAAAATATTTATATCTGTATTTTTTTATAATAGCAAAGAAGTAGAAACTCAGTAGATATTCATCACTTGAGGAATTAATAAAAAATTGGTGCATGAATTTAATACTGCTAAGAAAAATATGGAAAAAGTAGAGTATGGAAACATTTATACCAACTTCTGAGGAATCAAGATACACAATATCCACAAAAATATAAATGTAAAAAACAACTACAAAACAAAAACCAAAAGAATAAACATGTCCTCAGTCAAGAGCCCTTGCCCCCTTCCTCCATT
This sequence comes from Potorous gilbertii, assembly GCA_028658325.1. Taxonomy (NCBI): domain Eukaryota; kingdom Metazoa; phylum Chordata; class Mammalia; order Diprotodontia; family Potoroidae; genus Potorous; species Potorous gilbertii. The sequence goes on from CM053769.1 coordinate 513,867,890, forward strand.
CTACTTCTTTGCAGAGTTAGTAGATCCATGGGTGTGGTACATTGCACATATTTTCACTTTTTATTTATTAGTCGATTAAAAAAATTCTTGTTATCTTTTTCTTTAAAATACATTTATTACAATTAGGTGATTCTTGGGGAGGAGAAAGGGGATTATTAGAAGAAAATGTTGGTGATGTGAAAGCAAAAGAAATCAATGAATATATTTATGTAAAAAAGAACATAGAAGGATGAGGTAAATTACCAAAAATCAGAATATCACTCTGAATAAACACTTCCTAGGATCACCAAGGAGCTAAGAGAGCAAAGGTAATAAAAAAATGAGTAGCTGAAAATCATGGCAAACTGAACAGGATAAAAAAAAAACCCAAAACAACCCTCAATGACCCTCTGAGAGAATTCTTTTCATGCTGCAACACCAGAAAAAAAAAGTTGTACAAAGAACCATAAGAGGTGAAAAATATCAGTAAAGCTAAGATTTATAGGGATGTATTTTGAGGGGGGTTTTGGTTATTGATTCCTTTTTTTTGTTCTACCTAACTCTTTTCATCTCTAACTGGAATGGAGGAGATGAAAGGGGGAGATCCTGAACTCTCTTTGTGGCACAAATAATGTAGTTCAGCAAAAGTAGTGGACGAGTGTCAGTCATGGTTTTGCAAGGAATGCTTTATTTAACTGTTTTTCTTCACAGCAGAGAATTTATTCTAGAGTAGGAAAGCAGAGTCAGGAATGTCTATGATATAAAGAGAAAAAGCCTGGTAAAACACTTTTTTTCTAATTTGCAGTTTTATTAACTACATGCAAAAATAGTAATTCAAGTGTATGTTCATTTATTACAAATCTTTGGTGAGACAACAGCTGGGCCTTGCTTCTCAGCTAACTAAAACTTTTTGTCGTGATTTTTGGTGTATTTTACAGAAAAAGTTTCTCTATAATTTCTAGCTGTCCACTGTTGTTCCTCACAGCTCATGATGTCACCATTTTGGACAATCAGATCAATGTGGTCCACCATAGGGGTGGACCTTCACATTCATGAAGGCGAAAAGAGTCATTTGGGGAGGTCTGTCTAGGAGGTTTCACTGGGGTCTTGAGGCAAAAAAATAGTCAAGTGTAGAGAGCTGAAGTTTCTACATTCCTCCCTCAGGATCATCCAACTGGAAAATCTCATCCAGGGCAAGCTTGGTTGCATTGGATTGAAACTCTGTTGTATTTTGTCTCAGGCCAGTTTTATATTGAATACCATCCACCACAGCAAAAAGGGCAAAAGAAGGACCCATAACATTACCTGTTGCTATAGACTCCTTAAAGTGAAGCTACACAGGCCACATTTGTGCATATTGATAGAGGTCTGACACTGGTCTGACATCTCTCCACATTTGTACTTCATGATGAATGTCTTGGGAATATCCTTTTTACTAAGGAAAGGTTTTGGAGAAGGTCAGCTTAGTAAGTAAAGGAGTGATTCTGTGATTTGTATAATCTTAGAAACTAAACTCCATGTCACAGTGTTATCCAATTCTAGTGAATATCTGGAAGAGGATTCACTGTGGTTGAAGAAGGCTGAACTGGCATGTTCTTGTTCAACTTCTGGACAGAGTGAGGTGCCCCAGACCTCTGAAGACCATGCGTGTTATCAGACATTTTTTTGGGCCTCCAAGGGTTCTTCCCCATGGCTGTCACCATTGCCCTTGGGACCACAATGCTAGATGGGTAGAAAAAACATATTTTTAAAAGACTAATGAGATGACCCTATCTGATGGTGAATGTAGCATTGAGTATGTGTTACTATCTACTACTTCTACAATGCCATTTTTAAAAGTTTTATGAAAGTAATTTGATTAATATATTGTGTTTTAATTTCACTTTTATTTTCAAATATACTACAACCCCCACCAAAGCAGCTGTCTTATGACAAAAATAAAAAGAAATGGAAGAAAAAAATATTTCAGAAAAACTAACTAATATGTCAACGGAATGTGTTAACAGATGCTATGTTTCACACTTACAGTCCTCTATCTCTTTGAGGAAAGGAAAAGGGAGGTGAATTTTTTCTTTTTTTCTTTGGAGCCAAACAATTATAATTTCACAATCTTTCCTTTCTTTCACATTCCCTTTCCTTTGACTTCTCACTTCTCCTTTCTATTTTCCTTTCCTTTGTAGGGTGGTTTTAAATTCAGATCCTATGATGATAGTACTTTTTTTTACTCTACCCTTATTTTCTGTCCCTTTATTCAACTCTGGAATATTGAGCCCATTTGATTCAATTTTTTTTTTGGTATAACCTGTTCTCCTGTTGTGACTTTCTATTTCTTTAGCCAGTACCAAATAATTATATGGAACATTGTTTTATAATTTAATTTGAAGTTTAGAAGTTCTTTTTCTCCTTCATTATTTTTAGAGAATGGGTTTCCCTGTGTTGCCCATGCTGAAAGTGTAGTGGACAATTATAGGCCCAACCCCAGTGTTTATTAGCATGGAAACTTTAACTCTATTTTTTTTTCAGTCAGAACCAATTTGTACTTCTTCAGGAAATATGGTTGCCCTTCCCTTCCATGGATTTATTATCTAGGTGTTGTTCTTAGTACAGATACCTGGCTAGCTTTAGCATCCCACAAAAGGGAAAACAGGAGTAAACTACCATGACAAGTCTCTCCTTCATTCTATTTTTAAAATTATTTCTCCAAGTTTTTTTTACAAAACATTCATTTGGAATGATAGAGTAAGTATAGGAAAAATATAGTTATCATTTTTATGCATCTGCTTGTGTTTTAATACTATTATTGCAACTTCTTACGCAGTTTTCATGATCCCTGTTTGGATGGATTTGTCTGTCTTGTCTATGATTCTTTACAGTAGACATTGGTGTGGATGTGAATGCAAAGCATGCTTAATTATGGCTGAGTGTCCTTATCTTCCCTGATTATCTTCACTCAATGACATAGAACAACCTAAATTGTTGAGTAGTATGAGAGACGCGTGGTGATTTTTCTGTGCTATCAAGAATACTTGATGTGATTGTCTTTGAAATGAGCAAACATTAATGTTGATCCATTTTTTTTTCTTGCCTCAGAAAATATCTGGTGATTTTTTCATTTGAACATTTTAATGTAATGGGCTGATACTGACTTTCTGGAAGACAGAGTTTCACTTCAAATACTTTGCATGAATATGGCCAACTTGAGTGAGATTGCATGAAAAATAACTAAAGTTAATGTGCCTGGGAATATTTTGGGAGCAGTTGGATTATAAAACTGAATGGATGTGGGCTATGGTATCTTTCCTGTTATGGTTACTTGAATATGTTGCCATGTGGAGCTTGAAAAATAATGAAAGATAATACTTTCTTCTTGCCCTAGTTCAATTCCTTATCACCTCTGACTAAACTATTTGTCTCTTTCCTTTCAGTCTCTACTCTTTCTATTACATCTTGCAAAACTACCAATCAGAATTCACTGAAGTCCAAGTCTAGCAAAGTAACTGCTTTGCTTAAAAATCTTCAAACTCTAGGATAGAATATGAAAGTATCAAATTGCCATTTAAATCCCTTCATGATCAAACTCCCCCCATTCTTCCTTAGGAATATTTTGTATTCTTCATCTGCAAATTCAATATCGCAGAAAAAACTATTCCATTTAACTTTCCCCCAAATTATTATGTTTATTCACATCTCCTTGCTTTTGTGCCATCCTCTTCCCCCTTTCCCAGAATTTCCTCTCTTTCTATCTGTTAGAATTCTTTGCTTCTTTCAAGGTTCAACTCAGATACCACCTCCTACAAGAAACCTCTCAGGATCCCCATTGGTAATCATGCCCCAGTTACCTCATTTAGGCTTATCTGTGTATCCCTAATAGAATGCCATTGCTTTATGGCAAGGACTGCTTTTCTGTTGTTTCTGTGTCTCTAACGCGTAGCATGGTGCTGGGCACACACGCAAATAAGTAGGCACTTAATAAATGTTTGAAATGGATTGAATCATGGAACATATTAAAGGGCTGGTTAGTGAACTTATAGACAAGGAAATGAAACTTATAAAGATTCAGAATGTCCTCAGCAAGAACAGATTGTTCTAGAATGACTTTTTTTTTATTATTATTTTTTTTATTAAAGTATTCTTAAATTGGTAAGTCAAGGTAATATGGTAAATGCAGCTTACCAAGAATTTGGTAAAGTATTTAATAAAGTAGCTAATTCTTTTCTTGTGAAAAGGAGGAATAGTAGCTGGCCACTGGATGCAGAGAGTAGTCAGTGACTCTCCAATGTCAAGTCAGAAGAAGGTGTCAAGTAGAATGACCCAAGGACTTGTGTTTGACCTCATGTTAGCAGTTGTTGTTAAAAAAATAATTAATGACTTGGATAAAATAATCAATTTGTCTTTGAGGGGTGACTTACACATTCTGCTGATTGTGATTAGGTAGCATTCCATAGAGATAAATGTAAAAGTGTTTTACTTAAATTTAAAAAAAAATCACTGCGTAAATAAGATGACAGAAGCTTCATTGGAGAGAAGTTCATAAGTTCATCTTAAAGAAATCTGGAGATTGTAATGGACTTCAAGGTCAATATGAATCAGTGGTATGATATAGGAGCCTCCAAAGATAATGTGAACTTGGATTATGTTAAGTGAGACATGCATTTTGAGACTAATAATCCTGTGACCCAATTGGAATCTATCCCCGTGAGACAACATCTGGACTGCTGCTTTCAGTTTTGGACATTCTACTTTAGGATCAGACATATAAGTCTAAAAATGGAAGTGAACTCAGATGCCATCTAATCTAACCCCCTCATTTATTTTGAAGAAACTGAGGCCCAGGGAGCTTAAGTGACCTGTATAAGGCTGCACAGGTAATGTTTCAGAGTTTGAACCCAGGCACTTGAACTATAGATCCTATAGATCCAGTGTATTTTCCCCCATCATTTTAGGGAGAACAGTGATAAACTGAAAACTCTCCAGAGAAGAGTGACCAGAATGGTGAAGATCATCAAATTGATGTTAATGAAAATTTTGTTTAAGGTGCTAATGATATTTCATCTGGAGAATAGAAGAATCAAGGAGAACATCCCTTCAGGAGCTTGAAAAATTAGGGCATTCAAGTGATTAAAACTGTTCTGTTTAGGCCTAGATTTCAGAAATAAGTTCAACGGATAAGAAGCAAATTCAGGTTCGACATATGTGTTGCTGTTGTATAGTTGTATCCATCTCTTCATGACCCCATTTGGGGTTTTCTTGGTAAAATAATGGAGTGGCTTGTCATTTCTTTCTCTGGCTCATTTTACAGATGAAGAAACTGAGGCAAATAGGGTTAAATAACTTAACCAAGGTCACACAGTCAGTAAGTTTCTGAAGTCAGATTTGAACTCAGAAGACTGCACCACCTGGCTGTTCCTAGACATAAAGGGGAAGGGAATAATTATTTATATAATATCTGCTATATGACAAGTACTATGCCAAGTGCTTTAGAAATCTCACAACTTAGGTTTTGTTTTTATCCCTTATTTTAGAGTTGAGAAAGTTGAAGCAAACAGAGTCTAAATTTGCCTAAGCCCTAAGGTCACACAGCTAGTTAAGGCCAGATTCAAACTCAGATCTTCCTGACTTTAGGTCTGGCATTCTGTCCATTGTCCAGATTAGCTGCCTATACACGTCCGTAAGGAAAGACTCACTTTAGGATTATAACTAGAATAATCCTAAAGTGAAATGGGCTTCCTTATAAGGCATGATGACTCTCCTCTCTCCCAAACCTCCAGCATGGCTCAAGCAAGGGCTGGATAAACACTTGCATATATCATAAAGCACATTCTTTTAAAGGGTAAATTGGACGGAGATAATGATTTTCCCTCTGACTCTAAAAAGTATGTGACTCTTTCTAAGTCCTAGGTTTCCCCTCCTCCTCAGTCATCATCCTAAGGTTTTTCAAATTTTTCTCCCATGACAATTTTGCCATCCAAGCTGCTTTGCTATGTACAAATATTAGTTTACCAATGTGTCTACTAACTATCCAAATCTTCCCAAACTCATATCTCTCCTGTTCTGCAGAGACTTCCCCAGCCTAGTGTAGGGGAAAGAGTACTGAATTTGAAGGGTTCTCACTTAACCCTGGTTCTTCTATTGGTTACCAAGGTGACCATGGGCTATAGAATTTCCTCTCTATGAGCCACAGTAGCATTCTCTGAAAATCACATGCATGAAGGAGACTATCTCTAATGTTTCGTTGACCTTGAATACCTGTAATTCATACAAAACCTTCTTCCCTTTTGATCTTTCCCTCTTGTAAACTCATATAGCACTTCAAGTCCATTGCCATTTTTCATAGAAATAAATAATAGAATTTTAGTATCTTGCAAATTATCTTTTCAAGAAAAGATTCTATATCATTATGTAATTTCTTTGAGAGCTAGACATACATGTAGTACTTATGTTCATTAAATGATAGAATTTGGAGTCAGAAGAGGCCTTAAAGAGCATCTAGTCTACAGACTTTTAACTTGAGCTCTAGAGGGAACTCCAGGTTTTTGAACAGATGTCTAGAGATCTGTGAATGTATGTAATCCCTTGTGTTATCTTTTATGTATTTAAAACATTATTCTGAGAAGAGGTCCAAAGGCTTCACCAGACCATCAAAAGGGAGCCATGACCCAACAAAAGATTAAGAATTCCTAATCTAGTCAAATATATACATTTGTTAAAGATTGAGGAAACCAAGTCACAAAAAATTTCAATGAATTGTACAAGGTTATATAGTTAAAAAGTTGCTAGATACAAACCCAGTGAACAATAGTAGAGTTGGAAATGATACTTAATTGGTCTGTGACTAAAAAGGTAAAATATATCTTTTTTATTAAATTTATTCATTTAACTTTTAACATTCATTTTCACAAAATTTGGGGTTCCAAATTTTCTCCCCATTTGGCCCCTCCCCCGACCCAAAAACACCGAGCATTCTAATTACCCCTATCACCAATCTACCCTCTCTTCTAACAGCCCTCCCTTCCCTTATCCCCATCTTTTCTTTTGTCCTGTAGGGCCAGATAACTTTCTATTCCCCATTACCTGTATTTCTTATTTCCTAGTAGCAAGAACAGTACTCCTCAACAGTTGTTCCTAAAACTTTGAGTTCCAACTTCTCTTCATTCCTCCTTCCCCACCCATTCCCTTTGGGAAGGCAAGCAATTCAATATAGGTCACATCTGTGTAGTTTTGCAAATAACATAATAGTCATGTTGTGTAAGACTAACTATATTTCCCTCCATCCTATCCTGCCCCCCATTGCTTCTGTTCTCTCTTTTGCTCCTGTCCCTCCCCAAGTGTTGACTTCAAATTGCTCCTTCCTCCTATTGCCCTCCCTTTCATCATACCCCCCCACTTTGCTTATCCTCTTCTCCCTCACTTTCCTGTATTGTAAAATAGGTTTTCATACCAAAATGAGTATGCATTTTATTCCTTCCTTTAGTCGAATGTGATAAGAGTAAACTTCATGTTTTTCTCTCACCTCCCCTCTTTTTCCCCTCTGCTAAAAAGTCTTTGGCTTGCCTCTTTTATGAGAGATAATTTGCCCCATTCCATTTCGCCCTTTCTTCTCCCAATATATCTTTCTCTCATCGCTTAATTTCATTTTTTAAGGTATGATCCCATTCTATTCAATTCACTCTATGCTCTCTGTCTCTGTGTGTGTGTGCGTGCATGTGTGTGTGTGTGTGTAAGTGTAATCCCACCAACTAACTACCCAGATACTGAAAAGTTTCAAGAGTTACAAATATTGTCTTTAAATGTAGGAATATAAACAGTTCAACTTTAGTAAGTCCCTTATGACTTCTCTTTACTGTTTACTTTTTCATGCTTCTCTTCATTCTTGTGTTTGAAGGTCAAATTTTCTTTTCAGCTCGGGTCTTTTAATCAAGAATGCTTGAAAGTCCT
>CM053769.1:513875903-513891116 GCA_028658325.1 Potorous gilbertii
GTGATTCTTTGTTTTAGTCCTAGTTCCTTTGACTTATGGAATATCATATTCCATACCTTTTGATCCCTTAATGTAGAAGCTGCTAGATCTTGTGTTATCCTGATTGTATTTCCACAATATTGGAATTGTTTCTTTCTAGCTGATTGCAATATTTTCTCCTTGACATGGGAACTCTGGAATTTGGCCACAATGTTCCTAGGAGTTTCTCTTTTTGGATCTCTTTCAGGCGGTGGTCAGTGGATTCCTTGAATACTTATTTTGCCCTCTGGTTCTAGAATATCAAGGCAGTTTTCCTTGATAATTTCATCAAGGATGATGTCTAGGCTCTTTTTTTGATTATGGCTTTCAGGTAGTGCCATAATTTTTAAATTATCTCTCCTGGATCTATTCTCCAGGTCAGTTGTTTTCCCAATGAGGTATTTCACATTATCTTCCATTTTTTCTTTCTTTTGGTTTGTTTTGTGATTTCTTGGTTTCTCATAAAATCATTAGCTTCCATCTGTTCCATTCTAATTTTGAGAGAATTATTTTCTTCAGTGAGCACCCACATCAACCTGACCTTATATTCCACCCAGCTAGTGCTTGGGGTCTGAGATTCAAATGCTGCTTCCAAGCCTCAGGGCTTTAGGGGGGCAGAGCTACTATTCAGTGTGAGATTAAGTTCAGGTGCTCAGGTTGGGGCAGGGCCATCACAAGGGGTCAGTTCCCTCAGGGGGTTTATGTGGAGACTTTCAACAATGGATCCCAGCTCCTTCCTGCTTTGGGGGCCCCTGTCTGCTGTTGCCTCCACTGCTGCCTCCCGAAGGGGCCTGAGTTTTGGAGACACCCCACCTCCCTCTCAGCAAGCTGAAAAGACCCTCTCACTGACCTTTGGCGCCTGTGGGTGGAGGGACCTGGGTGGCCACTGGAGATTCTGTCCCTGAAGCCTGCTCAAATCTGTGCCTCTCAGTGATGTGTGGCCAAGGCAGGGCTGGGCTCTGTTCCAGGTCAGGTGTGTGATGGACATTTGGTGTCAGTTTTTCAGGTCTCTCTGGAACAGATATCTCCTCCACTCCATTGTTCTTTGGCTCCAGAATTTGTTGGGAGTTCTTCTTTACAGGTATTTTATGGGTTGTGGATTAGGAGCTAGCATATGTGTATCTTTTTTCTCCACCATCTTGGCTCCTCCCGAGGTAAAATACATCTGTCATTTAATATCAGTAAGTGTTTTCTTCTAGGTTTGAAACTTCTAGTTTTTATAGACTGGGGCTATTTTTATTTCTGCTTTTGTACTTATTCTTTTCAAATACCTTGCTTGAAATTAACACAGACAAATACACAGTATCATTTCTCACCTCTTTCCTTGCTTTGTGGTCTCTATTTTTCTTTTTTTTTAATTAATTAATTAATTTAAGTTTTCAACAATCACTTCCATATATCTTGGTTTTCCCCCTCCTTCTCCCACCTTACTCCCTTTTTTCCCTTCCCTCCCCAAGATGGCATGCAATCTTATATAGGTTCTAAATATAAATTCTTATTAAATGCATTTTCACTTTAGTCATATTGCGTGGAAAAATTAAAATGAATGGGAGAAATCATGGAAAGAAATCAAAACATATCACAAGAAAAAATGGTCTGCTTCATTCTGCTATCCAAATCCATAGTTTTTTTTGTGGAAGGTATTTTGACTCGAGTCCACTGGGAATTTTTTTACATCCTTGCACTTCTGTAAAGGGCTATGTCTGGCAGAAAAATTCCTTGCACACTGTGGTTGTTGCTGTGTACAAAGTTCTCCTGGTTCTGCTCCTTTCATTCATCATCAGTTTATATATGTCCTTCCAGGAGTCTCTGAAGTCTTCCTATTCCCCATTTCTTATAGCCCAATAGTATTCCATTACATTCGTATAGTACAACTTGTTCAGCCATTTCCCATGGATGGGCATCCCCTCAGTTTCCAGTTCTTGGCCAAATTGTCTCTAATTTTCACTACTTCCCATGTCTGATCCTCTGATTTAACTGACTAGATATCTTCTCATGTAGTAATGTCATATAACCTGAAGTGATGTCTCAATGTGTCTTTCAAACATTTTCATGAAGAACTGCAGTGACTGCATAAGAATGATACCGTTTATGGCCCCTGGTGGCAGTAGAAACACATGGTTATTCTGTTTGGTTAGTTGATTCTAATTTCTGCTAACATCTGACTGACCAGAATCTCTCTTGAGATATGTATTTGTGCTTCTGAAATAAGAATTTTGTCCACAAAGTCTAGAGTGATATATTATCAAAATTAAACAAGTTAAATAAACATTTATGCAGTGTTGTTATTGTTGTTGTGTTTTTCCTTTGTTCTTGAAGAGGACAATGACATCAGGGAGATGATGAAAAGAGTGGCAGTTGACTTTGATTTGAGCAAGGGAGAACTGTGCAAGGTCACTAGCCTCACTTTCTCCTCCTTAGCCATCTAGGTCCAGTGGCCAGATATTCCTCAGGATTACTGGAGATGGTCTAGGATGCAATGGGAGAACCTGGCCCTTTTAAGCTAAGGTCTTTTCAGGTTCTCACTTTGAAGGTATTATGTAACAGGGTAGAGAGAAATTTGTAGCTATCCTCATTTCAAATATTTTGGATTGAGAGTAAACTACCTCTCCTTATGGGTGCTATGTTTAAATTATGATATTCTGGCTTGGCTATCTACTCTTCCTCTCCAGTTAAATAAAGCAAGAACAAAAACAAAAACTAAAACCCTCTCATTTGTGTATGACAGTTTTCCAGATTCCATTTTAAAGAGGGTGAGATTGTATATAGGATTAAATCTGTGGGTGAGAAGGAAACAGTAGGATGAGATGAATTCTCTACACCAAACACTCAACTTTCCTGAACATTTTCCTAGTGAATAGTGAGAAAGATAAATATAGGAAATTTAAGGTATTTAAACGAAATTGTCTCTAAATAAATGGTTTTCAAAAATGCTATGACACATTGTTCAGTCTTTGCTAAGGCTTTTTAAATGTGTTGCAAAAAACACTGACTTCTTTGTCTGCCACAGCATATATTTCATTATGTCTGCAATTAAATTCATCAAGGTTAAAGGAATAGCTAAATAGCTTCTTGGCTTTGCTTCCTCTTGAGATACAGAGGATGAGATTGTCACTTGCATTCAGACAAAGGGATATGGATTCCCTAGAAGTCACTTGGAAGTCCAAGGGATAAAATTTTGAATCTGGGATCAGAAAGACCTGAATTCAAATTCTGTATCATCCCATTATTTGCTTTGTGAGCCTGCAAAAGTCACTTAACCTCCCTATCCTCAGTTACTTTATTTATAAATAGTACAGTAAACAGTAGCTATGGTTGGTATGAGGGTCAAATGAGATAACTAATGTAAAGCACTTAGCAAATTTTAAAGCTCTCTATAGATGTTAGTTGTCTTCATTATTGTTAATCTTCCTGATTTTGCCACCAAAAGCTATGGGATTTGGACAAAATTACTTAAACATTTTGGGGCCTCAGTTTATTCATCTGCAAAATGAAGGACTTGGCGAACGTGATCCCTATGGTCTCTTCTCAAACTAAGCATTCTATAATTCCAAGTAATGTAATCATTCTGTTCTTATAAATAGGCCACTTAGGCCTATTTAGTAAATAAAAAGGCCAGCTGGGTGGTGCAGTGGATAGAGCACCAGTGCAGGAGTCAGGAGGACCTGAGTACAACTCTCACCTCAGACACTTGACACTCACTAGCTGTGTGACCTTGGGCAAGTCACTTAATCCCAGTTCCCTCTCCTGGGTCATCTCCAGTCATCCTGATGAATATCTGGTCATTCGATTCAGATGGCTCTGGAGGAGAATTGAGGCTGGTGACCTGCACAGCTCTCCCTCACTCAAAACAAAGTCAAGTGCAAGTCATGTAATTAATTCTCTGATGGCATGGTCTTCTTAGGCAATGAAGGACAAACACACACACACACACACACACACACACATAAATAGGCTAACAGTACACTTAAGGATCAGCGTAAAGGAAGGGGTGGCAGAAAAGGTCTTACACCTAGATGTTTCAGAATTACTACTAAAACCAAAGACTTCTCTGCTCTCCTCCCCCATCTTGTCCTACTTGAATTCTTTCCAGGTTTTAGAATGATCATCTTCTCATCCTAGATATTCTCTTGTACCCAAGTTGTCATGACCTTGTTCTTTTCTGATTTCATGTTTCATCTTCCTCCTTAGCTTCAGTGCTTTCATCTGCGGGTCATGTGTTGGACTAAATGATTTCTAATATCCCTTCTAGATTTAGAGCCATGATCATGCCCAGTCTCCTTTTTTCTGATCATCAATCATGTTCTGTCCCATTAATGTGAGTGTACTTCAGCCCAAGTATCAGATACATCTGGATCAGCCCATTCTGAAGCTACCAAATGACATTAAATCATATTGTGTATGTGTATTGTATTTATTGATTTGTGTATATGTCATTTCCCACAGTAGATTGTAAGTTTCTTGAAAATAGGTGCTATTTCCTTTTTGTCTTTATATTCCCAATGCCTGCCACATCTGTAACACTTAATATGTGTTTGTTAAATGAATGAAATGGGCTCACTGAAAAAAAAAAACACCTTAGTGAAGTCACATATCTTTGACTCCTTGCCCTCCATTTCTTTTTTATTGACAGAAATGAGAATCAGATTCCGTTGAGGGGAAACATTTTGACTAGGGAACTTGGTGATAGCACCTCTATTAATAATAAGTAAAAAGCAATAAGCCTCAATGTATTTAAATTTTATATAGATTTGTAAAATGAGAACCATCAGGGTAAGGCTTAACAGTGCTTTAACCTCGGTACATATGTAGTTTTGAGGCACCTGGGATCTCCCAGAACCAAAGGGCTTTCCATGGAACAGATTATCTACAATGGTCATAAAAGATGTGTGGAAAATTTAAATAATATTTTTCTTATAGAAAGCAGGAGTCAAGAAAACCTACTACATTCAAGCATGAAGCTTTTGCACTATGCCCTAAATATATATGGGAAATGTACCACTAAAGAATTAGCTAATAAAAATTTATATGCATATTTATATGTATACATATAAATACATATTCAGATATGTGAATACATATTCACATAAAGATACATGTGTACATACTCAGGTATGCTACATATTTACTTAAATAGTCCATTATATACGTTAAATTTTGTAAAGATACTTTCCACTGAACAAAGACTCCCTATAATCTCATACGTGTTCTATCTGAGCATTTATCATAGAGTTAGAAAGGTCTGGATATCTTAAATCTTGAGATTCAAGGTAGTCCTGCTAGCAGTCCTCTTCTCTGAGAAATATGCTGTTAAAAGTAGCTTCTAGATCTGAGTGACTGGCACCCAACTCAAGTACTCTCAGACTCAAAAAACTTTTGAACTTGATTTTGTTACCTTTAAGTCAAAACTCAATGCTTACAGTGGCCAGTAAATTATCCTTCTCTTCTAGAAACCTGGAATCTGGGATAATACTGCTTAGGGAATTCAAAATTCATATTTTATACACAAGGAGTTAGGGTTCAGGAATGGGGATCCTTCAGCTTTTCTCTCAATTAAATTATAAGAACATATCTTTCACTTCCATGTGTTTCTGCAATAAATCACTCTTACTGGTGAAAAGAAGGGGAGAAGAAAAAAAATTCATCTTGACATTTATTGTACCCTTTATTGGAAATCCAAAGAAGAAAGTGTGGAAAATAAAAAGAATAAATAAAGGTAGAACTGTATTACAGAACAGTGTTAAGGACCAGGAAGGAGTAGGGACAGTTGACCCAACAAGAGTCTATCCTCTTAGCCATCAGGCAAAAATCAACATGGCGACTGCAATCATTGGGGATTCATCATAAAAATTCATCATGTTTACTCAGCAAAAGGCTAGTATATATCTTATTTGCTCCATGAGAGAGTCTCCCTTCTATCAAACAGTCATGACCTATAATATTACCATATTTATTGGGGAAAGGACTCCTCAGATTGATTAGAAGTTCTCTATTAAATTATCATAGTCCTTTAGGCTTAAAAAGGCTGATGAATCTGCTATTTAGCTCTCTCTCCTGTTTTCTAACCATTTTTACTCTGGCATAAGTGTGTTCCCAAAGTTTCCTTGAAGTAACTGGAGTAGTTAGATTTCAGGGAAATACAGAGTAGCTCAGGAGGCAATCTATCCCAGCAGGAGAGATATGAGAACCAATCTCAGATCATATGTTAGGATATAAAAGGGACCCTAGAGGTTATCTAGTTCAACCTAATTTTCCAGATGAGAAAACTGGAGTTCAAAGATCAGAAATGATTTGCTCAGGCTTGAACTCACATCATCTCACTCCAAGACTGTTGCTCTTTGAATTATAACATGCTACCTCCCTTGGCTCAGATGATAGAGATTCCCCTGGGGTCAAAGTGCATATGTAACATTCCCTGGGGCATAACTCCTGCCTGGTCACCTAATTAATTATTAAAAATTTGGGGATGGGTGAGGTGTTAATATTCTCAATGTCTAGGGCTACAGACTCTATGTGCTGCTCAATATAGCAATTTTCTTCTTTCAATCTGCCTGTGGTGTCAGATGTTCATTGAAGCTTTAGTATTTCTTCAACTGAGAGAACTATGCCCAGAGCACCATGATCTGTAAAGCCTCCTCCTGAGTCACTTGTAGTATGTCAAAGGCTTACAGTGTTAGCCTCAAGCCATCCTCGTATGCAGGGAGAACAAAAGAATTGAATGAGTTCATCTAACTCAATCTATCTCTCTCTATATATATGGTCTTTGTTTTTTTGTCTATGACTGACATTCTTCACCCCTTCCCTGTGTTGGCATGCCATTGTGCTAATGGAGCGACAATGACAAATTTTAGGGCATACAGTTGAGGATTATCAAAGTGGTTAAAGACCTGTAGACACTGCATACTGTATGAGAATTCACTGGACATGGCTGTGAGATGGAAGAATGAGTCAACTTACTCTACTTTACCCCAAAGGACAGAAGTAGGAACAATGGGTAGGAGTTGCATAGGGTTTTAATTTAAGCTTAATGTAAAGAAAAAATTCCTAATAAGTAGAGCTATCCAAAAGTAGAATGAACTGACTAGAAAGGCCATGTGCTTTCTTTCCCTGGGGGTCTCCAAGAAAACATTGGATGACTACTTTTCTACTTTATTGTAAAGGATGTCATTGTTCATGCATAGGTTGGGCTATAAGAATTCTAGTACCTTTTCCAATTACAAATCTCTGTAATTCTTTGCCCCCTCCTTACTTGGCTGTGCTTATTAGATGGTGACTTTGTTCATTTCCTTTTTCACATTTTTTTCTGTGAAACTATATATAATACATGATACAGCACATCATAGAAAATATGATGCCTTGGTATATAAACTATTACAGAGAAATCTGTGCATTATTTGGTCTTTTCTTCTTCCCCATATTATAGCTGATATACCAATTCCTCTTTCTAAGCAAAACGTTTACATTTTTATTAGAACTTAATGCTTAATAGCAGCAGATTACGTACAAAGCAAAATCAAATTCCACTTATGAAAAAGAAAAAAAAGCATCATGAAAACCAGTTGCCATTTTTTTTTGCTGTTTTTTACTCAGTCTTAAATCCTTTGCAATTCACTCTACATGAGAAACAGTAAATGGGAGATTATGGAAAAGAAAGCCACTGAATTCTATTCCTCCAATACAACAAAATCAATAATAAAACACTTTTTTCTTGTGATAACAAAGACGAAAGTACTGACATCCTGCAAAGAGAGCATTCCTCTTGTCATGGAGAATAAAAAAGCTGAATAATAAAACAATGTGAATGAAAACATACACAGATATTCATTAATAATTCTGTATGTTTATGTAGGACAAGTGGTGTATATGAATTATAAATGAATCATTTAGGATCCAGATTGTGTTTCTGCAAGGACTGACCTATTAATTATGGTATCTTTTTAAAGACAGACATGTTTTCCTTTTCTTTTAAGCATTATTGCCTCAGCAAACATCTGTGTTAAGACAGTATTATGATTCCAAAAAGACATTTGTTGGTGTAATTTATTACAATGGATATATGAATTAATGCGTGCAAATATATACATGTATCTATAAGGGAATACAGATATTCCCATATATTCATTTTAGGCTATAACTCAATGTGGAATCAAATTATCTGCCTGACATCCAGGTAAATAATAATTTGTTCTGTCATTTCATGAGTCTTGCTGCTGTGAAAATAGTAAACCCATTCAGCATTCAAAAAGCAGCCCTGCATGTAGATGCATGATGGATTTAAAAAACACGTATACCTCATGGAAAATTTTCAAAAATAGAATATTGAGAAATATTTCTATTTTACTAATATATTTTTTCTTACTTTATTAGGAACATTTACTCTTAAGATGGAGTTCTTAATTTCCTCAAAGTCTTCTATTTTTTTCCTCCTACAAGCCTGTGAATGAATTGGTAACTGGAAAATATGAAAATTCTGAGGTCAATGTTTGGACTTTGCCCTCTGATCATTTTGTATTTTAAGGACTTGTTGATGGATGTAGTAGTGGCAGATAAGTGACATAATGGATAGAGTGCTAAATTTAGGATTCAAAAAACCCCCTCAATTCAAATCTTACCTCAAATACTAGTTGTGTAACCTCTCTGTGCCTCAGTATCTTTTTCTCTAAAATTGGGAATAGCAATGACATCTTTCTCATGGCGCTGTTGTGAGAAGTTCATATGAGGTAACATGTGTAAAGCTATTTGAAAATATTGAAAGGATATATGTGGTAATATTATTCTTTATTATAACAATGCATGGCATATAGTAGGTTAATAAATGTTTAATTATTATTGTGATAATATATTTTCTCCAAACCTTTACTCAAAGCAATCACCAACAATGAGGCAAAAAGCATTAGAAGAGAATATAATCCCTTAGCCTGGTATTCAAGACAAGCCAAACTTTTCAACCTTAAGTCGTAGTACTCATTTCACATTTGACATCTATCAGCCACACAGAACTATTTGCCTTTCCTTGAATCCATTCCTTGTTTTCTGTCATTGTTCATTCTAATCCCTGTTCTGTGAATGCCATCTATCTCTGCTTATTGAAATGCTGTCCATCTTTCAAAGTCTAACTCAAAGGTCACCTCTTTCATGAAATCTAACCTTGATCCCTTCTCTTGCCCCTGCCTCGACACAGATGGAAGTAATATATTTATTCTGAATATTGTTGCAGTTTTTACTCACCTTTCTTAAAGACCTTGTGCTTATATTTCGGTCAATCAGGGTAAGAGAACCTCCTCCATTCCTACTGCTGGTAGAAAAAGTTGAAAAAGGAGTGAATTGCAGAGATGCCCATCACTGACTTCTCTCTACAACCATTTAATCATTCTGGAGAAGCTTCAACACTCTTCTTTAACCTCAGAATATTTGGAAATAGGAGCAGGGCACAGGAAAATAGCAACATGACTGCCTTTGGGACCATGCTGAAAATCAATAGAATTTCCTTTCTAACTTATTTAGAGCACCTTTAAGATAAGATGACAATTCTCCTTCCTCAACCTTCCTGTGTTTCTGGGTCATATTTTCCTTGTGTTTGGCCAAGTAATTATGTTTTGTTTCAGAATGTCTCTTTTACAGGAGTGTAAAGAAGAGACAGTGAAAAATGTCAAGAAAGACTTTATCATTTAATTACATCAGTGAGTGCTTGAAAGCAAGATGTGCCTCTGATGAGTTCACTGCACATTTTTCCTTCATTTGTTGCATAATTTGTCACTTGTCTTAGTTAAATTTCAAGCTGTTTATTACTAAAAATGTCTTTTAATTCATCAAGGTCACTTTGAATTTTAATGCTATCCTCTAAGGTACTATCCCCCCAATTTAGGTGCCATTCAGGGGCTTAATGAGTATATTTAATCATTCAAGTGATTTATAAAAATATTAAATAATAACTCTGCTCAGCATCAGCCAACTATTATTTAATGTACTTTGAAAACTAGAATTATGGGATTATTCCATAGATGTTAAATCCATAAACAAAGTTACTAAGAGCGTTATTCCTATACCTGATGAATAATCTTTCAACAAATTCATGGCAACAGAAAGGAAAAATGGGACTAGAAATGGGAAAGGTTCAGTTCAACCTGGCTCACATGTTAGGCTATGGTTTTGTTTGCTTAAACTATGTTGTCCCATGGAGTAGGGTTTGTAAATATGTATATACATGTTTATATGCAAGAATATATAAATGTTATAGACATATGCATGTGTCATTTTATATTGCAAAACACTTTATTTGGCGTTAGAGGACCAGTCTTTGTGCTACCTACATGACCTTGGGTAACCCTGTAGAACAGGTCCTGCTTAAAGGCAGGGACTATATTTTTTTTTGCCTTTATTCTCAAGGAATAAACCATGTCAAGCTGTTTATCCATAAGAGCCACTTCATAACTTCTTGCTGAATTTGTTGTTTAACCTCTCTGGAATTTGGTTGCCTTGTCTGTTAAATGATGAAGTTAGACTAACTGACTTCTAATTGCCTTCCAGTTGTAAATGTATAAACCTTTGAACCTTATGTTGTGGGTTCTGTAGATGTCACTATTCTCAGTTTACTGTGAGGGAAGAGAACGAACATTTATTAAGAATCTACTATGACCCTGAAAAGTGGGTGGCGCAGTGGATAGAGTGCTGAGCCTGGAATCAGGAAGACTCCTCTGAGCTCAGATTTGACTTCAGACAGTTACTAGCTGTAAGACCCTGGGCAAGTCACATAATCCTGTTTTTCTCAGTTTCATTATCTTTAAAACCACTGCAGGATCTTTGCCAAGAAAACCCCAAATAAAATCATAAAGAGTCTGATATGACTGAAAAATGACTTAAAACAAGAACTTGAGCATGTCCAACTCTTTGTGACCCCATTTTGGGATTGTCTTGGCAAAGAAAGATAATGGAGTAGTTTGTCATTTCCTTCTCTAGCTCATTTGATAGATGAGGAAACTGAGGTAAACAGGGTTAAGTGACTTGCCAGAGTCACATAGTTAGTAAATGTCTGGGGCCAATTTAAACTCAGATCTTCCTGACTCCAGGCCCAGTGCCCTGTCTATTGTGCCACCTAACTGATTCTATGCCACTTTTGTCATGCCAGTGTACTAGGCAATTTATAAATATTATTTCTTTCAGTCTTCATAACAGCCCTGTGAGTTGGATGCTATTATAAGTCCTATTTTAGAGTTGAGGACTCTGAGCAAATAGAGATTAATTGGCTTATCTGGAGCTTGAATTAAACCAAGATTGGCTGCTGTCAAGCTGCCTAGATTAAGAGTTTATATGTGCTTTCTATGGTCCTTCAAGAAGTAAGCACCAGAGGCTAGATCTGAAACCAGGTGTGCCTGACTCTAAGTCCAACATGCTCTCTTCTGTTGGAACCCATACTACCTGTGCAAATCTTTGGGGGGAAAAACAACACTTAGTCTGATTGGGCTTTAATTACATTTAAAATGAAAGGATTGTACTAGAATGGTCTCAAAGTTTCCCTCTAGTTTTGTGTCTATGATCGTATGATCCTCTGAGCCATAATGTTTCCCAGGGAGAATGAAAACAAAGAATTTAGGCTTGTCCTGTCTTCAGTACTTAGAGTTCAGGATCATTCACTAAGCACAAAACATGAAACTCTTTGCCCAATCTGGCTTGAAATGACTGCTGATGCATGGTACTTCTACTTCATCATTCAATCAGTGCAATTATTAGAGATCTTTGTTACCTTTTTTTTAAACTATTTCTTCCATTATCAGTAATAGTCACTTGGACTACCAAATTCATTTTTCCTTCATTTCTCATTCAGAGCATACTTACAGTACTATTATGTTTCTGTCTTTGTGATATCTAACTAAACTCCTATGAGACTGAGTTAAAGCTGTCACTCAAAAGTTTCTCAGAGGAGAAACTCAAATCTGAATCATATACAAAAGAATCCACCTTCCCCAAAATAATGACGTCTAAGTGATGAGGATAAATTCCTAAGACTTATGTAGTGTTTTTCTCCCCCAAATCCAAAACTGACATCATGTTAAAACTGAGGGAAACTACATCATTCTGTAGAAATGAAAACTCCAAGGTATCCAAACCTGTACTCACCCAAAGAGGTGTTTTTTTTCCTCAATGTGAAAGAGATTAATTTACAGTCATGTAGTTTGTGTTTACAAGGTATTTAATTATCTCAAATAATTCAATCTGAGCACATAATATTTAGTTGTTTCTTGAAAATGAGACATCAAGTGCTTTCTCCTCATTTCACCTGCATTTAGCTAATACCAAATGTCCTTAGATACAATTAGACTTGTTAAATGTACCAGGTAAGGTTCTATTAAAATTTGTCCCTACCGTTTCCAGACTTTAAAGCAACTGATCCATTAGCAGGCATTGATTTTATGTAGGTTTGCCATAAAAGAACTCCAATAAAATTTGCGTTGTTACGGCACCTCCTCTACCTCTACTGGAGGCAGCACTTTGGGCTACCCAAGGTAATTCAGCAAGGTCCAATAACCATGAAGCCATGAAATCATTCTCTCCAGAAAACTGTCATAGAAACCCAATACAGGATCCACTTGTTTTCAGATGTGTGACTTTTTGCTCACCTCAGCTGACTATTTCTTTTACAATTTATTCTGATGGAAGAATGGTGCTAGTTCTACCAGAAATGATCTTGATAGAAACAAGAATGCTTTCCTTGTTTTGCCAAGATAATAGCAGTCTGCTATCTTTGTAAAGGGAGAGCCTACATCACAGCCAAGGGATGCAGAAAATTGAGAGGCAAGAGACAAATCCTTAGGTGTTCGAGTTGAGTTTAGGCAATAATGTTCAACAACTAAAAAACATTCTGAAAGGGTAAAGTGCACCCAAGTTAACTAAGAGCTTCTCTGATTCATGTAAATTATGATAGGGAAGGTTAGTTGGTATCGCATAAAGCACCCCTCCAATGAAATCGCAAAATATCCAGAGATTTTTTGTTGGTCCTTTGTTCGTTTGTTTTGTGCCTGCTGTTTCTAAAACCCTTCATAGGTATTCAGTCTCAAATACTGTCTCCTAGATGGCACCTGCATCCATATTGCCTATTACTATGCAAAGGTGGACTCCAGAAGATTAAGTGCTGTACAGAGAAGGACAGCTTAATACAAAAGAATGGGTTGAAACCCCATATTACTGTGTCTTTGATTCCAGCAGCACTAGAAACAAGTGAGACATGATACTCCTTCACTGGAGTATTTCTGTTTTTCTGATTGTATTTTCCTGACATCATGCAAAAATGCTAAGGGGAAAGTAAAGCTTCTGGTCCAAATAACCCTAGAATCTCTGAATGTCAAGGCTTGATGTGACCTTAAAGATCATCTTGTCCAACCTTTTTATTTGACTGATGGAAAAAGAGGCCATGAGGCATTCAGTGGCTTGTCTGCATTTACACAGCCAGTGACTTCAAATGTCGTCATTTTTATTCAATCCCAGTGAATAGCAGGGGAAAAGATGTTTGGTTAATGCATTAATCTATGTCCTAAGATATTGAATTTAGTTAGCATCTATTGTAATACAACCAACTGTTTTCTTTTTTTAAATGTTTAATTATGGATTTTGTCTATACAAGGGTCACATTAACTCCCCGCTCTTCTTTCTAACTGCAAAAACAAACAGTTAAATAGATCCTTCTGATATAGTAGCCGGAACTAAGGGTATATGTCATGTTCCATGCCTGTAGACTTCCTATTCTCTGATGAAAGAAAGGAATCATCTTTTATCTTAAGTCATTTGAAAACCAAATGAGTTTTGACAGTTAACCTTAATTTTGTTGTCTTAAGTGGCACTCTTATTTACAATAGTTAATTATTTTCCATCTGTATACTGTATATATGCATGTGTGTGTACATATATGCATGAACACGCACACATACACATATATATACACATACATACATATATAAGTATATCTGAATTTTATTATAATACTTCAGTGATGTGAATGGTAGTTGCCCAAATCATATAAACCTTTCCTTTTTGACAACACTGTCAGGTAGGTCTTCCTGATATTTTCATTTTCATATGCAGAGTAGTAAACTGAGGCTTAGAGACAAATATCTGAGTTCCTCTGTTGAGTGCTGGGACATAAATCCAGGTCTTCTGTATCCAAGATCAATTCTCTTTCCATTATACTACAGTGCCTCTCAGTGATGATTAAATGGATATCCCACCTCCTAATCCCTCAGCATTTATTTCAACCCTTTTCACATTTGCTTCATTCATTATTCCAAAGTTCAACTAATTGATTTTTTTTCCCCATTTATCTTGGTGGCTAAGCATTTTGTAGCTTTCAAATTTACTTTGCCACCAAAACATCAGATTTATTTTTTTTCTTCCTAATCAGTAAGTCAGCACTCAAACGCACATCTTAAAGATGTATAATACAGAATTCAATGTAATTGAATCACCCTTCATTTTTGTGTATCCGGACAATATTTAATAATGAACAATTTTTATGTAATAGAAAAATTATAATCGCAGAAGCACTTTTACCATCATATCTGCTTCAACACCTTTATTTTACAGATGAAAGAACTGAGGTCCAAACAATTTTGATTACTTACAAAACATTACATAGCAAGATGGCGAGAGAACTGTGTTTATGACCTAAATGACATTATTGCCAAGGAAATCCCTGTTCAGATAAACTACATTGGGAAGTGGGGAAGGTTCAGTGAGGAGACAGTAACATTTCATTAGACTTTTAGTGCCTGGAAATTCATTATTGAATTTTTAGGACACACACACACACAAACACACACACAATACACATATATTTATATACATTTGCATATAAAAGTATGATCCTCTTACTTACATACATATATGTTATATAACTATACATATTAGCACGTAGTAGCATTTGGTGGTTTCTTTTAAGTGAAATGCTGAATTATATGAACATTTAAATTTAGATTTAGAGCTGGAAAAGACTAGCAATCACCTAGCATTGTTGTTGTTCAGTCATTCAGTCATATCTGACTCTTCATCCCCCTGTAGACCCTAACATGGTAATAATGTCCATGAAATTTTCTTGGCAAAAATACTGATTTGCCATTTCCTTCTTTTTTTTATTTATTTTTATTTTTATTTAACTTTTTACATTCATTTTCACAAGATTTTGGGTTCCAAAATTGTCTCCCCATTTGT
>CM053769.1:513891616-513950643 GCA_028658325.1 Potorous gilbertii
GGGGGAATCATCTTCTCAACAAAATAACCTTCGATGGTCTTAGTTTTTTTCCCTTTTCTGGGCATTTTCCCAGCCAGTTACTTGACTTCTGAGAGTCCTCTCCACCCCATCCTAGATCTGCCCAGCTAGTGCTTGGGGTCTGAGATTCAAATGCTCCCAACCAGTTGCTTGACTTCTGAGAGTCCTCTCCACCCCAGCCTAGGTCCACCCAGCTAGTGCTTGGGGTCTGAGATTCAAATGTTGCTCCCCAGCCTCAGGGCTTTTGGCAGCAGGCCTGACTGCTCTTCAATGGGAGCTAATCTGCTGATGCTCAGGTGGGGGCAGGGTCGCCTCCCAGGGTCAGTTCCCTCAGGGGGTTTATGCAGAGATTTTTTGTAATGGAGCTGCTGCCAAGCTCCTGCCTGCTCTTGGAGTCTCTGGCCAAGCTGCCTCAGCCTCTGTTGCAGCGGCGGCCTCCCGAGGGGGTCCGAGTCCCGGAGATACCCCCGCTCCCCTCTCAGCCTGTCTCTCTTACTGACCTGCGTGTCTGTGGGTGGAGGGACCTTCACGGCCTGCTGGAGATTACGGTCCCGGAAGCCTGCTTGGGTCTGCTCTCTCCTCTCAGTGCGGTGGGGCCAGGGCAGGGGGAGGGGCGGGCTCTGCTCCCATCTGGGGTGCGATGGGCCCCTGGGGTTGGTTTTTCAGGGCTCTCTGCAACAGAAATCTCCTTCACTGTGTTTCTGCACGGCTTCCACTGTTCCAGAATTTGTCAGGAGTTCTTTTTAGAGGAAATCCATTGGCTGTGGGTTCAGAGCTAGCAAATGTGAGTCTTTCTACTCCGCCATGTTGGCTCCGCCCCCAGCCATTTCCTTCTTCAGTGGATTAAGGCAAACAGAGGTTAAGTGACTTGCCCAAGTTTACCTAGCTAGGAAGTGTCAGAGACTAAATTTGAACTCAGGTCTTCCTGATGCCAGGAACAGACCTCTATCAACAGAGCCACCTAGTTACTTCAGTCATCTAGTACCAATCCCTTATTTTTGAGAAGAAACTGGCATCCCCTCTGGATGGCATATGGCAGAGTTAGGATTCCAATCCACATCCTTCGACTCCCAAACCAGCTATTGTTCTTCTTAATCCTGCCACCTTTTCACTTCCAAATTGCTGTTGGATATTATAAATGGATACTTCATTAGTGAATTATGAACTCAGTTAAATCCTGAAGGCTTTACCACAGACTGAACTTGGGCAAAGTTAAATGACTGCCATCTATTTGGGAAATCATTTGAGCAGCAATGTCAGATCATCTAAGAAATTTAATGGCCTTTTACTATCTGGAGCCAGCTAGTTACTGGAATTAATTAAGTATAAAACCAATTTTCTCTTTATCATGTATAGTAAAATCCCATGTAGCTAGGAGAGTAAGGGAATGACTAGGGCTTGTTGATAGAAAGTCACTATATAGCCTCTGTCTAGATCATCAATTTTAAAAGAATTCAAAAATTGTTTCTTTAAAAAATATATATTCAGTGCTCCCATATGTATTACCTTCTGACTTTTTTTGGAAAAAAAAAAAAAGAAAGTATTGCTGATGTAGACATTTAAACCTTCTGAGTAAGTTATATGCCTTTGGCTGCTTTCATTTCTGAATTCTAAGCTATATTTTTTTCAGTATTTCTGTCTTCCCCTCATGCCCATCAGTGTTTCAATATCAAGGAAAATGCTGTCTTCTTTTGGAGCATCTTATCAATTTCCTCGTAGAATTTCTCTGCATTCTCTGCAATGGATTTGGTATAAGTTGCAATTATCTTTTTGCTTCATGGACACAGTAAGACAAGATGACCAAATGTCCCATGAAATGAAGCTTCAGCTCCATAATGAAGCTAACTCTACCAATTCCTTTCATTTTCTCTTGAAGGAGAATTGATGAGTACACCTACCACACTTTACCTTCTTTACTCCTTCTGGGGAGAATGAGAGTAAGAAAACAAATATAGCTATGATTGCCTCAGGAGGTTGTCCATTCAGTTGTAGTCAACGAAGAGTTCACATTTAGGTTGAAGACAGTTAAATGAATGTTTATAGATGTTAAAAAATGTAAGCTTCCTAAACCTGTTTGCCTTTTTTTCCACCAGTTTGCAACCTTTGACAACCAAGATTATTTTATTCTTTGTAATGGTTTCTCTAGCAACTCACCTAATACCTGACACATAGTAAGTGCTTAATGAATACTTGTTGATTGATCTTTATGAAAATAGAAGGGGAGGAGACACGCTAAACTGAAATCCATTTTATATTTGCATATGTTTCATGGTTCATTATGGCAAAAGAAAACATTGCAATCATAACCATATTTGTTTTCTTACTGGACATAAGAATGGTGTCCAAAGACTGGTAATGAGTCATGGTATACTTAAATTTTTCCTTGGATGGTAGGTATAATGTATCTCAGTGACTCAAAGTCTATGTAGTTTTGTTTTTATTTTTTTTAGAACTTTTCAGAACAACCTGATATAGCCTTTGAGAATTTAGGATCAATTCATTATCACAATGAGACATCATGCTGATAAAAATAACAGCTAAAATATTATAAAGAGAACTTTAAAGTTTATATATACACATATTATCACATTTGATCCTCACAACAACCCTGTAGGTTAGATAATATTATTACCGTATCTGTTGTATTTGTCCTTCATTTTCAAAGAGGACCATGACATCAAGATGATGACATGACTTGCAGTTGACTTTGATCTGAGTGAGGGAGGGTTGTGCAAGGTCAAAAACTTCACTTTCTTCTCCTGAGTCATCTTGGTTCAGTTGTCTGATATTAATCAGGATGACTGGAGATGACCCAGGATGCAATGAGAGATCCTGGTCCTTTCAGGCTAAGGTCTTACCACATTTTTACTTTGAGTGAGATCCACCCATTCAATGAAAAAGCTTCTTTAAGTTATTCAAGGCTTGGTCCCTATAATAAAAAAAATAAAAAAATAAATCAAACTTGAATGGGAAAACCCTCAGGATTCCTGGGTAAAAGAGAAACAATTACTATTTAGTTACTACATTCACTCTGTTCTAGGTGGGTAGGGACTTGTACTGACTATGAGCTCCAGAGTGAATTGCGTTTAAGGCTTGATCTTTGAGCAAGAAATGTAGTCAGTAAACTCAAAGGAAAAGAGTCAGCTTTTGGCCATGGAGTATACATTCCCCTGGAAGAAAGAACAGAGGAGAAGAGAGGAAAGGAAAGGAGAAGAGAGGAGAGGAGAGGAACTGTTACTCACAGGTTGTGTTTGTCCTTCATTCTTGAAAAGGACCCTGACATCAAGATGACTTGCAGTTGACTTTGATTTTGTACTAGCTTAAGAGACTCACCAATATGAAGACAATCACTAAGGTGTTTGAGTTGAGATTTAAACGTGGATCTCTCTTGACTCCAAGTCCAGTATCTTTTGACTATAGCAAGTGCAAATTAGCATTACTTTTGTGGCGATGGTTGACGTATTTGCATTTACTGTTTTAAGGGTTATTGGTAACCTGCAGATGTTAATTAAACTAGGAGGTAGATAATGTCATATAAATCTGTAATGGATTTGTGCTGTGAGCCCAAGTTCTTTGAATTTTCAATTCGAATCCATGATTTTATCAAGAATCAATTTATCAGTTTGCAATGTTCAGGACAAAATACTTGTAGCTTAATAAGATTTATCTGAGTTATATGGTTTTGATCTGTGTTATGGACTATTTTATAGGTAGTTATTTTTATTTTTCATAGAAGCAAGATAGTGGGTCCTAGGGATAGGAGGAAAAGTATAGGGAGGAAGACGACTGTAAAATTAGGAAAATGAATATTGGAGGAAAATGCTTTGGGCAGGGAATTAAGAGTCTGGTTCTGGCGCTTTCACTAAGTGAATTACTTTAGTTGGTCAGCTTTGTTAACCTAGGCTTCACTTTCCTCCTATGTAAAGTGAAGGATTTGAATTAGATGACTTTGAAGGAATTCTAAGTCACTATTTGATGCACATAAGTCACTCCCTAATGCAGCTGGTAATGCTCAGGAAGCATAAATTCTAAATCCTCTGCTCAATTCATTGCATTCAATTCCTCTTAGAAAAAATATAATTCTTGATTTAAGAAGATATGAATATATTTGACCTAAATTTTTACCAAAATATGCAGATTTTTCCTTTGTTTCTCATAGTCTCTTCTTTATATATTGAGGGGAATATGTAGGAAAATGTTCTGTTAAATTTAAGTATATTTTAAAAGAGTTGGCATTTGGCGTAACTGCAGGTAACTCTTTTTATTTGTCTCAGTGGACCTGTCATGCCTTGAAATTTTATTTATTTAAAAAAATAATATTTTAAAAATTCAAGTTGCTTAGTCAGCTAACTGTTGTGTTCTTTGGAGTAGTCTATCTCCCTCATGTAAAAAATCCGAGAGTGATCACATCTTGCCCTTCCTACCTGTAATATTTCTTGCACCTAACCTTTTCTCTAATCATCACAGTCATCACCTTGTTTCGGGTTCTCATAACTCCTCACCTTGATCATTCCAGTAGTTTCTTAACTGTTCTTCCCACCTCGAGTCTTTTCCCACTTCAATTTCTTCTCCACATAACCAAAGTGATTTTCCTTCAGTACATATCTGGCTATCAGACTCCACTCAGTAAGTTTCAGTGACTTCCCATTGCTTCTAGAATACAATATAGATGCTTCTGTTTAGTTTTTCTCTAATTTTGTTTTCTGTTATCAAGCATTTGATTTTTCTCTCTTCTGGGTCCCACATTCACTAGGGAGGGGAAAAAAGGGAAAGAAAGAGATCCAGGATGCTTATGTGAGAAACTTGGTTGTGGGGATCATAGGATTTCTCAGGCAGGATCAGGGAACTAACTCAAGATAAACTGCCAGCTGCTTCCCTGGTAGTGTGACCTTAAAAAGATCCATGTGAGACACCCCTTAGTAATTCTGTGGGGATCACAGGCCTTCCCAGACAGGGTTAGGGAGTTAGTCCAGGACGAGTTGCTGCTGCCCCTTGCTTCCCTGGTAACATGCCTTATAAAGATCCACATAATATTCCCCTTAGTACAGAAAATCCCTTCTCACTGAAAGAACTCAGAAACAGAATGGACAGAAGAAGGCATTATTATACTTCCCTCCAGTGAGCAAATGGGTGTGGTGCTCTCTAGAAACACCCACACAGATACCAAGGCAAGAGTTTGGTTACATAGTTCTGTCCCTGCTGGTCAAGTTAGGGTGAGTCAAATTCCTCAAATTCCTTTCCTTACATTCCCTCTGTATGTAGGTGTGGTCATGAGGGTAGTTGTGACCAGGGTACGACCCCTCATGTTTGAACTGCTTTTTCCAGTTTAACCTTTCTAGTTCCCCATGATAGTCTCTTAGTAAAATATAATAAGTAAATGTCCCCACAACTCTTGATTATTTCCCAATAACTTTTGTGGAAGCAAAACAAGATACCATTATATCACTTCTTACACTTGTATCATTTAAATGTAGTGAAGCAAAATAAATTATAGTGTTAGCTATGTCAAAAAAAAATTCAGCACGTTGTTATTCCATCATGTCTCTATCAGTAAGTGGGAGAAACAGTTCTCTTTAGTTCTCTAGAATAAGGGTTGATTTTGTTGTTGGTCAAAATTGTTAAATCTTTCTAAATTATTCATTTTTTTTTACAATATTAATGTTATAATATATATATGTGTGTGTGTATGTATGTATGTATACATACATATATATTCTCCTATTTCTGTTCACATCATCATGAATCTCTTCATACAAATCATCCCAGATTTGTCTAAAGATAACCTTTTTGTCATTTCTTTCAGCATTATCACATTCCATTTCATTCATATGCCATAATTGTGTTATCCAATCTACAATTTATATATATTCCTTTAATTTGTAGTTCTTTGCCACTAAAAAAGAGAACTGTTAAAATATTTTGCTATATATAGGACTTTTCCTTTATTTCTTTGATTGTCTTGGGTTGTAGGCCTGGTATTGACTGGCATCTCTAGATCAAATGATATATATATACATATATATATATATATATATATATCTGTATATATATATATATATATACATATATATATATATATATATATACAGATATATATATATATATATATATATCTGTATATATATATATATATACATACACAAATTAGTAATATTGGTAGCACAATTCTAATTTACTTTTTAAAAAATGTTTGGATCAATTCACAATTCCACCAACAGTCTATTAGTGGGTCTTTTTACCCTTATAACCCCTCCATTTTCCATTTTTCTTTACTTGATAGCTTTGCTAATCTGATGGTTATGACATAAAGTCCAGAGTTGCTTGAACTTAATTTTCTTTAATTTTTAGTGATTTGGGACTTTGTTCGTATACATGAAAATGGTTTGAGTTAATTCTAGTGGTGTGCTAGTAGATGTTTGACAATGGACTCTTGGGGAAAAAAATTGCTCATGGCACACTTTTAAGTTTAATCCACCATATTATTAACTTCTCTATTACTTTTTCAAGTCTAAGCAATTAGTAAAACAACAAACCATGACCTACTTTGTAGCATTTTCCTATTTCTAAGGTAGAAATCCACAAATTAACATTATCTATATTGGATTATATTTTTGTTGTTAAATATTTCCCAATTACTTTTTACATTAAAAAAATTTCAATTCTCAACTTTTCCCTTTCTTCTCCCCCTCCCCTATACTGAGAAGGAAGAAAATATGTGGATTTCTAAGTCAACACACAGCCCACAGGGATTCATTTCTACTTGAATTTTATACCACTGGTCTATGAGATGTTCTTATACACAGGTGTAGTCTTTTTCTCATTGGCACCTGTACTGACCTCCCAAAACTTTGCTAGTAATTGTGCTTAGATTCTGATCTCTTCTGATCATTCTCTTCCCCTACCTACCTGTACTTAAAGTTCACTTGTTTCAACCAGCTGGTAGAACCAATGAAATCATAAATCATCATTATATTACCGAAAACTACCAGAAACATTATAGGGTGGAATAAGTAAGAGGGATACTTTCCCTGTTTTTGTAAAATTAAAACAAAAAAATCAATGTCTCATTTTAACATGACCTATCTTTCCTACTATATCCCTTTCTTCTATCTTATTTTTCCTCCTCTTCTGTAGGTTAGACTAGATTTTCCCTAGAAGTCAACACAGCCAGAATTTATTTTACCCAGTAATGGGGTGCCCCTTGATAACACTTTTCAGAAAAAAAATATATATAATGCACAGAGAGAGAGAGAGAGAGAGAGAGCCACCTATAGTCAATAAAGGTTCTACCCAATAGGTCAGTGTCCACAGAAAGGTATCTTGTTGCATATGCCTTGCTATGACAAAGCTTGGAAAATCTCATTTTGTTATCTATTAAATAACCTACAAGTGCCTCATTTCAATCTGATATCAAACCTGAACTAACAGGGTCCTGGCACCAGATGTTGCCCCTAATACTCCCCTAAATCCTCTAAGAGGATAATGAAAATGGACACTTCTCTATGTTTATCCTAGTGATGGCTCTTGTGCATGTTGGAAACAAACATAAAATCATAGATTTAGAATTGTAAGGGTTTTAAGAGATTATGTACTTTGTCTCCTACTCCTTCCCTCCAGTTTTATAGATGAAGAAACAGAAACTGACAGAAATCGTCCTTTGCTTAAGGTCACATGTTCAAACAAAAATTTGGACTTGGGGCCTCTCACTCTGAACAGAACATACTTTCCACTGTGCCATGGCGATCTCCCCTAACTCCCACACCACAGAGCTTCATTAACCAGTTGTTCGTATAATGGAATTTGTGGTAAGTCACCAAATGGATTTGGGACAATACAAGAAAGAAACAAGCATGTGACACTCTCCTTCCCACACATTCACTTTGGGTACTTAGGACAGCAAAATGCAAAATGATTTAGCTAGGATGGAGGAACTTGGATTAATCTTTTACCTTAGTTACCCTTGGATACCTTTTGGTACATACCTATTGAGCTTCTCTATAAATTGTAAGCTCCTTGAGGGCAGAGACTTTCCTATTTGTCCTTGCATCTTCAGAGGTACCACAAAACAGTGCCTGGTACATAGAAGGCTATCAGTAAGTGTTTCTTAATTGGATAATTTGCTTCAGATTCAGAGTGTTAAAAATGTAAGAAAATTTCACATAATTATAACTGTATCTGGCACACAATATGTGAATAATAGTATTTAATATCATTGTTTGTATTTCCTGCCAACTACTTGTTTTTAGATTTAGTGTTTCCTTTTTAAGAGAGAAGCATTACTTCCAAGGTGCAATGTATATTTATACACACACATATACGTACATATATATATATATATACATATATAATATATCAAGTATAATCTACAGGATTTTCATAAATTCTTTTTGTTCTTTTTAAAATGTAACTTTTGGTGACCTTTATTCCAAGGATTATTGGGAAAAAACATATCAAGAAATTAGAAAATTGTAAGTATGGCAATTTACCTTAAGAAATCCTTGAAGTGTTAAGAAATACTTATAAATATACAATTTCAAATATAGGAGAAGTTAATGGCTTAAACAAAGTAGTTTATGACGTAGAACTCTGCACATCTAAGCCAGGTAAGATATTGCTATTTTATCCCCCTAAAGGAGAAACATGGTCATGATGTTTATACAGAGACATTAAATTTGCATAATCAGTAGAAATATTTCACATTTATGCATCTAAAATTAATATTAAATAATTTATTTTGGACATCAATAATACTACTTGTTCAAATCAGGAAGCTACACCAGTATATGTGCTCTCTCCCTTCTTTGCAATAAACATTAATATGTTAATAGCAGTTCTCATTATTCATTTAGTAAGGGGAAATTACTATAGGTTCTAGGTAGTTGGTGTTATGAGTCCTAATTTCTTCCTGACAGATTGAGATTCTAGGCAGAGGGTGGGTAGGCTAAGGTAGATCCAGAAATAGGAGTTGCAAAGACAACATTATGGAACAACATGTAACTAAACTAACTGGGTGGCTACATTGTGGTTACCTCTCCTTTCACTTTTCTTCCTCATCTAATTTAATAGCCTCAATTCTTGCTACTCCCAATAGACAGATAGATGGATAGAAAGAAAGGTAGATAGATAGATAGATAGATTTTTCTTTAACAATTAGAATAAGCATGTAACTAATCTTTAAAACCCTCTGGTTAGATTTTGCCCTCATTGGTTGACTCTCTCTAGGGTCTGTCACACAGTATTTCTGAAAGCTTCTGAAGTATAAACTTACTCTCTGTTTAATTCATCTTACAGTTCACAGTAGCTGAAAATAAAAATCACCACTGATGTACAGCTGGCTAATTTCATTTCCACCCTTTACCATTTTTTTGCTTACTAGCTCACTGTAAATCTCATGAAAATTTTCTTATAATCTTTTACCAGCTGCTTACTCTCCATCAAGCCTGTGGTGATTTTTTTGGATTTGTCTACTCATCCCCTACCCCATAACTCATTTCAACACCACAGAACATTAAATCAGACCAATATGGAATTCACCTTTTCTTTCCTTAACAATTTATAAAAATCATAGTCTTAGGATCTAAAGAGGCTTGTTTCTACTCCATAAACAATGTGTTCATATTTGTGCAGAGCGCTGTATAATAGGGTATATGTGGGGGTTGGGGGGGTATTGCCCAATTCAGATAAGAGTCAGCCTGTACCCTCATGGAACTTATGGGTTGACTGGATATTCTGGCATAGGTATCCTTTATTTAAAAGTAAATAAATGCCTTAAAGATGAATAGTGACTAAATAAGAGAGGGTTAAAATGGCACATAGATAAGATTTTATTCACATATGTTTGTAAATGTACATATATGTATATGAAATATTTTTACATACTTTAAGATGCCATATATAAACATATATATATTATATATATTTCTCACTATCATACTCATCATCAGGCATTTAGGTGATTTAGTGTAGAGATATCAAATAAGCCTGCAAAATTCCCATGAGTGGTCCAAATCAGATTAAGATGCAACTTGGAAATATTTAAGAAAACAAATAAAATACAATAAAGTTGCTAATATGTGCTTTTCTAAGTCAAGATTCTTGTGTATGGTTTAGTAGCCTCTGGTTCTATTTGCATTTGACACTGCTGGCACAGTGGATAGAGTGCTGGCCTTGGAAAAAAGGAAGATCGGAGTTTGACTGTTGCTCCAGATGCTTAATAAATGTGTGACTCCTAGACAAGTAACTGCCCTTCTCAATCACAGTTTCTTTATGCGTAATATGAGGATGATAACTGCAACTACCTCAGACAATAGTTGTAATGACAATGATGTAGATAAGCCATATTGTGAGTCTTATAGTATTTTTGAAAATAAAATTAATTATTATTTTATATACACATATTCTTCATATACACATATTAACTAATCGTTTGAAATTTTAACTGTGTCCAATGAAGTTGTCAGAAGGTTTGTGGAGAAGCAAACCTTACATATTTGGCATGGAACCTTAGTACTTTAAAGAGCTAATTTATGAGACCCAGAATTTGATTCCTCAAGCAACAAATTTTATTGTCAACTATTTCCACCTCAGCCTCTTGGTTGTAGTTTCTTCATTAGCAAAATTAATATCTCCTTCATATATATATATATTATATATATATGTTACATACGTATGCATATGCAAATATATATGATATAATGATACTTTCCTATCAAAGATGTGCAATGAAAGTAGATTTAGTTAATAAATATTTATTGAGCCTCTCTTTAATGCACTCTGATAGATATTGGAGGTACAGAGGTGAAAACATTATTTAATTTCTGCCCTTACAGAGCTTACATTGTAGTTGGATAGAAGAAGTAATTAAATATCTGAAAATGAATATTATCTAAATAGGTCATGCCACTAAATGTAAGCCTTCAGAAAGTTTGATTTCAGTTAGGTAGAGTTTCTGTTTCACAAATACTTGCTTTTGGGGTGAATATGGGTGTGTGTATGAGTGTATGTATGTATATATATGTATGTGATATGTGTGTATGTATACATATTGTGATATATCATATAGTGTGTAGTTTATGTAACATACTGTATAACATACATATGTATAACATGTTATATATCATGTATATTATATAGTATGTATAACACTATATAATACACACATTCTATACATATACTATATACTATACATGTACATAAGTTATACATAATATATAACATGCACTCATACATGCACACATATAGACCCACATTGAACTATGAGCTGCTTACAAAGAACTATGTTGCTTTTCTTTCTATCTCCAATGTTTAGCTCAGTGTCTGGCACATAATAGGTGCTTCACATACACATATTGACTAATCGTTTGAAATTTTAACTGTGTCCACTAAAGTTGTCAGAAATAGGAGTTTCATGAATGGTCATTCAGCTATATTATCAACTGTGGGAAGCAGAAAAAAAATATCCCTTATGACTCAGTGCTTTCAGGAAATCAGTCTGAGTGCTGAATCTCCCCTTTCCTTCCCTTCTCCTACTCCAGATGGGTTGTACTGTCTGCCTGGCCGGCCTTGGCTTTGGGGTGGGGTAATACAACTCTCCAGATACAATGCTCAACAGGGCCATGTACAACTTGTCACTATAGATCAGGCATCTGGTTCTCAGACTTCATGATTCTAATTAGGGAGGAAGAGGCCCATATGTGGCATGTCAAAGTTGAACCTACAGCAAAGTAGGAGAAGAAACATCACTGCCTTCTAATCCACCCCCCCCCCCCACACCCAAGACTGTTGCCTTCATGAGAACCTTGTTAGAGTTCTGAAGCAATCAATGCCAGATTCATCTATATAGCTGACTCTAATTATCAGAAGGCATTCTTTTCAAGGAGCTACCATTTGTCACTCCATGTGTCACATCATCATTCCACAACTATTTTGACAGGGAGCACTGTTTTATCATATGTTCTGAACCATGTATTGCTGACACAAATATTTTACTATTTTTTTCCTTTTGTTATTTGAACAGATTATTTATTTGGTGATTTAAGGTTTACAAAGTTCTCCCTCCACAATAAAGTTGTTTATTTTTCTCAATTTATTTATTATTTAGTTGACTTGTCCAGGGTCACACAGTTCATAAATATTCTGGCAGAACTCAAACCTAGGTCTTGCCTGACCACCAAACCAGCATGTTTAATGTTATTAGAGAGGGGAAAGGAATGGAATGGAATAATTGTACCTTACACAAGTAGTAGCATCTTCTATCATAAAATTCATTTGTGGCCCAGATGAAATACATCAGACTCAACTAATATGTAGTCTGAATTATATGATGCAAGTTTTAAAAAAGAAATAGGTTTTAAAGAAAGGGTACAGTATACTATTTTTGATTCTAGAGGGCTAAAACTGAAAAAGGATTCCATTTCTCCAGCACAGAGTTAGAGGATTCATATGGAATGCTCTATGTGCTGTCAAAAATGGTGCTAGTGTGTTTTACGATTTTTTTCAAGAGGGAGAAGGAATGTGGTAGTATTGGGTTATAGCAATGATATTTTTTTAAAAAAGCAATGCAGCAGTAATAAATCAATGTATATATTCCACATGCACATTTTCCCCCTTTAAGACTTTAAATTACTTGATAACAGTAATTTTGGGGTATTTTTATTTGTATTGTAAGTAGTTTACAGATTGTAGGTACTTAATAAATATTTCACTTGAATTGAAGGAAAGGGAAGAATTAGCATGCTGGAATGTTTTCCAGAGACAGTATAAAAGAGATTGAAATTGAGAGATCAAAGTACAGCTGAGAGCTTTGATTAAAGCAGAAAAGAAGCAGGCTAGTGTGAGGATGACATAAAGGAGGTGATTATAAAAAGCAGCTTAGTGGACCCCTGGATCCCAATGGATTTTCCTTGCTGTGGAGAGAGGTAATGGTTGATTTTAAGGAGAACAAGTGATTTGGTTGTCACCACAACAAATGGTGCCATAAATAATCTAGAAAGACTGGTGCTTTATTCCAGGGTGTAAAGAAATGGAGAGTTGTCTTTCCTACCCTAGTATTCCTCAGACTTTCTATCTCCATGCTTCCTCATACTCTTGTGGTTTTGCTCCACGTTCTCCAAACTCCTGCCATAGGACCACATATCTGACCTTTCCTGGCCAATCACATCCACCAGTTGCCATTGAATTCATCTCCTGAGACAAAGTGACCCTGTTGGACCGCTGCTGGGTGTGCTTGATTCTTCTTGGAACCAAAGGGGATGATCCTCTCTGTCCTCCCCATTACCCAATCCATCAGCTACTATAGCAGAAGGGTCCTAGGTACTTTATAGATGGCAGAAAATCTGATTCCCACTCATAAAGAATTTCCTTGCATTAGAAAAAGAAAGTGATCCTGACAAAGGTTTTTTGGTATCATTAATAGTTTCCGAATTTTGTCCTGCAGAATCTACATCTGGTCAAGTTTCTGTTCAATAAGTTCAATCTAGTTCAAGGGTAGACCTGGATTTGGATGCATCATTCAGGGATTGATACAATCACAGAGTAAATAAGCCATCTTTGACAGTACACATGAACTGATATATCAGCCCTTTTTCCATGTTATTGTAGCCAGTGCTATTTCACCTAACACAGAATCAGGGACTGAATTTAGATTGATTCAGGGATTTATAATTAATTATACTGTTTTGCTATAATGGTCAGGATGGTCAATGGGGAAAAGAGAAGTCAGAGGATTTCAGTTTGAATTTTGCCCTTGGCAGTTAGAAACTGTATGATCTGGAGCAAGTCACTGTCTTTTTGAGTATGAGTTTCCTTACATGTCAATGAGGATTTCCCTACTTGCAGTACCTACAGGGTGGCATAATAGATAAATCTCTGGAACTGGAATGAGGAAGACCTGTGTTTAGTCCTTCAGATATCTATTCTCTGTGTGACTTTACCTAATTCAATTAACCTCTCTGAGCTTTGGTTTCTTGATCTGCCAAATAAGGATAAAAATATCATATAACTTATAGAGATAGTGCAAGGATTAAAGAAGATTCCTAAAATGTATGCAAAGATAGTATAGACAATACAAAACATCTGGAAAATGTCAATGTCTCATTCACCAGTCATTATTTTGCAGGGTCATCGTGAGATCAAATTATATAAAGTGTGTAAAGTATTTTGTAGTCACAAACTACTCTGTTCTTATATAGCTACCATCTTAGTTCAGGCTTTCATTACCTTTTGCCCATATGATTACTATAGCTTCCTAATTGATCTTCTTGTATCAACTCTCTCCCAATTCAATGCATCCTCCATGCTACTGCCATAGTGATCTTTCTTTAGTTCAGTACTATCCATGTTACTCCATTAATCAATAATTTTCTGTGGCTCCTTATTGACTCTAGGATGAATTATGTGTACAGTTTGACTTCTAAAACCCCACGACTTGTCCCCAAAGGTAGTTAGTTATGTAGAGAATAGAGCACTGGCTTTGGAATTAGGAAGACTCTTTCATAAATTCACATCTGGCCTCAGACATTTACTGGCTGTATGACCCTGGGCAAGTCACTTAACTGTTTAACTCAGTTCCCCCATCTGTAAGATGAGCTTGAGAAGGAAATGGCAAGCCACTCTACTATCTTTGCCAAGAAAACCCTCAAAATGGTCAGGGAGAGTCAAAAATGACTGAAACAACAAAACAACTTGCCCCCAACCTATCTTTCTAGCCTTGTCATACATTGCTATATGTTTTGGAATCTTTGTGATCCATACATGCATCATCTCTGTGTTCCTCACACAATACACTCTGTCTCTAGTCTTTGTGCCTTTGCAATGGGTGACACCACACCTAGAATTCAATGCCTCCTCAATCCTATGTCAGAGAATCTCTGTCTTCTCTGAATATGAAGTTCAATAACTGTCTTATACATAAAATTTTTCCTGATCTCCCCAGCTACAAGTGCCTTCCTTCCCTAAGTACTTTACATTTTTTAAAATTTTGTTTGTTATCTTTATATGTTCTCTGTATATATTTGCTGAAGACCTTTTTAGAATGTAAATTCTCTGTGAGTAATGATAGCCTTGTGTATTCACTCTTCCAACTCCCATTATGCTGGTAATTTTAGTTACCAGATTGTGAATGACTACTGATCCTTTCTGGGGTCTAGGTGTAATCTTGAGAGGTTATGATTTTCTAATATTATTGTTCATGAGCCCCTACCCAGTACACCCTCCATTGATTGCCAGTTAGCCAGCTAAAGTCAATCAGATTAAGAAATGGCTATATCCTAAGGCGGTATAGTGAGAACCATTGGTACAAAACATTTTCCCAAAACCAGAGGCACTATTTTTCACTGCCTCCATATCCACAGTGCCTAGTACACACACTACCTACCATGTAATAAGCATTTGACAAATGTTTATTGATTGATTTATTTTATTATTGTTTTAAATTTCACATCATTTTATTATGAAAGGGATTAAAAAAAAACTCCCTTATTCTTTTGGTCATATCAGTAGGCCCATAACTTTGCAATGAGTTTCAGATGCCTCCTTAAGCAGAAAATGTCTTAGAGTAAGAATATACAGAAACTTAAACAACTCTAGAAACACATTTAGAGTTTACCTAAAAGTTATCTCTCATGAGTCTTTGTGTATGAGTCCTTGAAAAACCAGTGTCTTCATTATAATAATTCAAGAATTTGCTACAAGAGCATGTGATATGACTGAGGCCTGATTACTCAAGGATTATCACCCCTGAGTTGATAATTGAGTCAATATCAGAAATGAGAAGTTAGTGCAGTACTACAGAAGTAGTACAGTAGCACTACTACTATAGTAGTCCTCTGGCTTTCAAACCTTGCATTCCCCACTGGAGAATATCCTCCTTTTCTGTTGTTAACAAGCCATCCGTTTCCCTTGAGAAACTTAGTTTACTAACAAGAAGCTATTTAGAGTATTTTACAAACAATAGAGTGATAATCAGTTAATGCCATTTAAACCTCAGTAAGGGCCAGAGCCTAAACCAATCAACCAGAAGAAGCCTCTTGCCCTGACAGATGCTTTCTTTTGTGTTCTCTGAGTTTATTCAGAGAATTCTGCTTCCTATGTCAATAAGGCCAAATGTGGCTGACTTAAGAGTATTTTTTTCTGTTTATGGCCATTAAGATACTAACTTGAATAGTGGGACTTTTTCTTATCTTAGTATTTTATGTTATGTCATATTAATGGTAAAGAAAACACAGGTATCCTGGATCATAATTTCAATAGATACTTTGTCAACTCTCTTGTCTTAATGTATTTACCACCCATTCAATTAAGAGAATTCCTTTCTCATAATATGGTTAAACATATATGGAGATCATACATTTGAGTGACAAAGAGACTCTGAGTTGGGATTGTTCTAAAACGTGTAAAAAGCTTTTCATTCTTTTATGTTTTGGCTCTGTGCAGCATATATCTGCTAGCTTTAAGGGAATAAACAATATGAATTTATAATCACCTAGCCTATTTGCCTCTTTTAAACAAACTTGCAGGTCAACAATAGTCAATACCAATTACATTTTGTCTGTCCTCTTGCATTAGAAAACAGAGCATTTCCTGTCATCATCTAAGTCTCCACCCACCCCCACTGTTGCACAGTTTTAACCTCTCAGTATATCCTAAATTTAAATTTGACTGATTTAATTACTTCTCATCTATCACTCTCATTTCTATCAGTTTGCCAAAAACTCCAGTGATGAATGTGATTGAAGTAGCATCAGAAGAACAGTTACCTGGCCAAATTCCATGTGGAATTCTTGTTTATTTTAATTTATGGAATAAAGCATTTTTATAACGTGATATAATCAAAAGATAATTGCACATGAAACTGCAAATCTGTTACGTACAACTTGCCATTCCTTTTACATATATAAAAAGTTATCATGTAAATTTCTTTGTTTTTCTTCCCTCCCCCTCTAAGAATTCTTGGAGATATGTAGGTTTACCCTTTCCTGAGCACAGATTTCCACTTTGGGGGAATGGAAGGTTTAGAGGCAGACCTAAGTTTATAAAGTTCTAGGGGAAGTGATAATGAGGAATAATTTCTGTTAATTTTGAGCTTTCTTTGATTTTGTACTTTGCCAATTTAAGTCAACAAACTTTTATGAAGCACCTATCATGTTTATAAGACACTCTACTAAGCACTGGCAATCCAAGAACTAAAACAACTAAGTGCCTGTCCTTAAGTAGTTTATAGTCTATATTACCTTATTTTCATGCTACCTTTAGCTACAACATCTGGGAATATTTCTCATTCATCTTTGGAGTGATATAGTGGAAAGAGTGACAGCAGTTGAAAGAATTGTGGTTTTGTCTTCATTCTGCTATGTGGCATAGACATGGCTTCCATTTAACAATCTCCTCAAGACACCTTTGGATTTCATTCAGGGTCCTGGTGCATGCATAATTTTTCTGCTACCTCTGAGTGTAAAGTCTCTTAATCTGGATTTTCATTTAGTTCTTCTGTGCAAGGGACATAGATGATATGTGCACTGGTATAATGGAAAACCATTAGATTTGAATTCAAGCGACAGCAGAGTTCAAGTACTGCCTCAGATGTTTAGTTGCCTACGAACTAATCATCTAGTGCATTTGAGTTTTAATTTTCTCATCTGTGACACAGGGATGATAAAATCTATGTGGTATCTAAATCATAGAGCTCCTGTGAAAATCAAATGTGATTATAGATATGTGAGTTTAAGAGACCATTTCATTGTTTGTGCTTTGTATAAAGTATACCAATTCTTAGCCTTTTTGCTAGTATATAGTAAGAGTTTATTAAATTTTTGGTGATATATTGTTTGATGTCATTTGCCAATATTGAAATTTCTCTTCTACTCTATTTTCCCTGGCATAAGTGCACATTCTGTCCCTTTATGAATTGGGACTCCATTGAGTATCCCACCTAAAAGTATCCTTGTATCCTTACTACAATATAAGTAGTAAAAGTATCCTTACTACTATGTAATAGGGTCATGGTGTAGCATAAAGGATCAGTGCTCTTCACACTCCCCTCTCTCTATTAGGAAGGGGTAGAAGTCCAGATTGTCACAGACCATACCTAGCTCTGATTACTAGAGCCAACCAAATCTGACTTCCCCCAAGTTTCCATCCATTCCAACCATCCATAAAAGGACAATAGAACAGCCATAGCCAGTTGCTTCAGGCACAAGCTCTCACCCCTCCTTTTTATGATAATGAATATTTTGACTTCTTTTTTAGTTTTAAGGGAATTTAGTACCTTCAAGCTCCCCTTTTCAAAGTTCCATTTTTAAAACTAGACTCTTCTTCAGTAGCCCCTCTGGAAATCTTGTGACACTTCTTTCCCCAGGCAGAACTTAAAAGCTACAGCTTATATACTCTGTGAAATATAAGAACAACTCCTCTGGGCTATCTGCGCATATACCTGGATTACAAGTTAACTCAAGACTGCATGCTGGAGGAACAAACGTGTGTGTGTTTTTGTGTATATATATTGTATATTTGCATGTGTATGTATATATGTATGTATGTATATGTATATGTGTGTGAGAAAGTATATGTATATGCAGGTGTGTGTATTTTTGTGTATATATATTGTGTATATGCATATGTATGTTTATGTACATGTGTGTATATTTGTATATGTATATATGTGTTCATATGTATGTATATATGTACATATGTTACAGATGAACTTGACGCACAAAAAAGGTATCAAGAAAAATTTATTAAAAATGGAGTTCAGAGTAGAGAAGGCCTATGTTCCTTTACCTGAAGCAATGGGTAGCTTCTAGCATGACCACTGCAAGGACTACCACCAAGTCAGGATAAGGCAGGACCCTTATAGAATTCTGAACTTCGGATTTCCTGAGATGATGTCCCCTGGCCATGTGACTCCATGTTCTCCTCTCTGATAGGCCCTTCCTCACACAGGTCCTTGGGTCTGCTGACCTGATTCTGACCTATCCATATTGGGTCACAACCCTCCATCAAAGTGTGGAAATAAAACTTACTTCCTGTTCTCCCCCCCTCCACACATGTATATACACCCACACACTCACATACCCAAACCCACATATATATGTATGTAAAGATATATACATATATCTATACGTATATGTATTTGTGTGCGTATATGTATATACATATACATACATGTGTGTATATGCATACACATACATGCTTACATGCTTACATACTTACATACATACACAAACTGCTGTGGTGGGTTGGGGTTTTGATAGAAACTAGGAAATCATTTAAATAAAACACTACCTAGAATAGAACTTTTTGACTTTATATGTGTGTCATGTAACCCTTTGGGAGTTTGGTAAAGTTTGTGGACTCCTTTTCAGAATCATGTTTTTAAAAGCATAAACAAACTCACAGAAGATTACAAAGGAGACCACTTATATTGAAATATAATTGTCAACACATTTAAAAAACAGTTTTTTGTAACTCCCTGATTTATAAGGAGAGAGGAATGAGGGGAGGGTAAAATTACTCTCCCTGGACTTCTGAGCAGAGGGCTAAGATTTCCTATCTATTAGACTCCTATTGGTTTATGGCCATTTCTTGTGCCTATCATGAAGAGTAATGCTAGCTGATGGAGAGAACATCAGTGGTGCTGGACCACATTCAGCAGTCTCAGTAATCCCTTTTCTCCCTCTAGGCTCTCTGCTGGAGAGCCCAATCTTCCCTAACTACAACTTGTCAGATTTCTCCCTGATCACTCCATGTTTCCTCCATCTTTTCCTAGATTGAGAATTAGAAGGATTACCTCTCCTAGGGGACTGTGTAATTAGCCTCCTGTCCATAGGCTGCATTTAATTTTTCTGAGGGTTTTTCTTGACAGGTATTATGTGGAAATATACAGAGATTTAAAATAGCAGAAGGGTAAGAAAACTACAGTTACAGCAATCATTAAAACTTAGGGTGGATAGAGCTAGTGCTTAATAGTAACACTATTAACCACAATAATGGCAAATAAGTCATGCTAGGCATGGTTTCTGGTTGCTCCCATGATGGTTACACGTTCTTCAGGTCTTTTCCCTGAAATCCATGTTTCTAAACTTTCTCTAGACTGGATATTTTAATACATAAAGAACTTTTCATTTAATCTATCTTGTATATATTTCATAAACACACAAGGGTCTCTATAGACTGAATTATAAACACTTTGAGGTCAGAGACTGCTTTTCTTTCCCTTGTATTTTTGGTATCTAGAACACTAACTGACACATAGTAGATACTTAAACATTTGTTGTTTGGTTGATCTGTATGGAAATTCCTTCTACCTATGTAGATATTTAATTTATGTTTTGTCTACAACGCATGGTCTTGGAAAGTTATGTAAGTCTCAGAATGATCAAATTCCTGGTCTAGTGTCATGAAGCTAGTAAGTTTCAGTGGTAGGATTGGAACCTGGCTCTATTCATTAACTCACACTGGTTCTCTGGAGTGGACACATACTAAAGCAAATTTCCAGATATCTAGCTGAAATTAATTCAAGCTGACAACACTGGGAGGATTCTCTGCATCTTTTAAAAATAAATCAGTTTCTTCATTCTTTCCAAGGTTTGAGGATCCAGGATGAGGAAGACATTTCCATATTTGTCCTACTAAAATTGCTTCCAGGGGCTTTATTTGCATTTCATTTTGCATCTGCCTCCTTTGTCCTCACTGTCCACCTAAGTTATTTCAGCTCCCTGGAAGTCCTTACTCACC
Organism: Potorous gilbertii; assembly: GCA_028658325.1. Classification (NCBI taxonomy): domain Eukaryota; kingdom Metazoa; phylum Chordata; class Mammalia; order Diprotodontia; family Potoroidae; genus Potorous; species Potorous gilbertii. The sequence continues at coordinate 513,912,365 of CM053769.1, forward strand.
TTGTTTTATCCCTTTCTGTCCTGGTCAATAAGTGAAATAAATTTATGATATGGTTGCTAGGGCTCCTTTCCCTTTTCGATGAAACTTGCCTCTTTTACTTCTTATTCCAGGCCAGAATCTGAGCCTGCTTCCCCTCTACTGGCTAGCTCCTAAAGGTCAAATGCAATTACTTGTAAGGCTCCCTCTCCTGCTTCTTATAAATGTCGCCCAGCAAGTTGACTTTCCTTCCTGTTTTCTAGCCCCTCCCCACTCACTTTTATGTCTCTCCTAAAACCACCGTTCTGCTCTGAGGGAGATCTCTTTTTAATTCATTTGCTAATCTCTGACGCCTGAGCCAGGAGCTCAAAGCTTTCTTTTGCCATGTTGAGTTGAGTTCCACCCACTTCTCCCAGTTATTTGCATTTTGGTGACATATCTATCCCTTTGGTGGGTGCTAAGTGCCCACTTGTGATTTTTCTAGAATTCTATCCTTATAGATTTATAATGCTTAAAAATAATTTAACCATATAGAAATAATGATAGATAATTTCTACCTACAATATAAAGAGTCATTTTCTGACACCATGGGAAAATTACGCCATCCATGGAGCTACATCTGAGCCTCCATTCAGAAAACAATAAAAAAAAAATCCTTCATTCTTTGATATTCTATAGCATGGAATTCTTATTGAGCTACCCTTGGGACAGTTTTCTTTTTCTGCCTTGCATTCTAGTTATATATTCATCTATATTACTTCCTATACAAGATTATAAGCTTCTTAAGGGCAAAAACCATGTCATGTATTTCTTCCTATATTTCCAAGTATTTTGTACATATCAAAAATGTTAAATCTTGACCTGGAAATGTTTATGAAATGAATGAATGATTGATTGTTAACTGAAATTCTCCTTAATCTCCTAGGGGAATGAATAAATGAATAAAAAGGCATCTCATATTTACTACATTCCAAGCATTGTGTTAAATGAAAAAAAATGAGATAGTCCTTGATCTCAAGGATCTTGAAGTCTAATTGGATGAGATAATACATAAAAGAGAGTTTAGCTGTAGGAGGTATAGAAAGGTCCAGAAGTCCTAAGGATACATTAGCAGGGCTAATGACAAGGAGCAGGGGTTCTTAGGTTACATCTGTAGGTTCAATGACAGTGCGTGGGAAAAAAAAGTAAGAACAGGAGGATTTTGGGATGCATTGTCAGGGCAGATGATAAGTAATGGAAGTCTTTCATATAATCGGAAGGAATTGAATTGGTAGCTTCCATCTTATTCAAGTGATGTGATATTTTATGGTGATCTTATGGATTGACCTATGTCCTCATGAGAGCTCACTGAACAGAGAAAAGAGGAAGAAAAGCAAAAGGGAATAATATATGGAGTCTAGGTAGCCAAGGTAGGGAAGGGTTTAGGAAAGAAAACTGGGGAAGGCACCTTCCTCCTCTAATTATATGTCTCCTTGTTTCCTATTATTATATAATGACTGGGTCACCTGGAGCTGGGGGAGAAGGCAAAAAAGGGGGGGAGAAGGTAGCCCTCTTCTTTCCACATGGGAATTATTGTTTTGTAGAGGGAGGTTGTCTGTGCATACATGATCAGAGAGACAACATAGAAGGTTCATTGCTAGAACCCTTAGCCCTATTACCAAGAGGAATTACCAAGAGGACATCATTTTCCAATGCTACATATGGCTGTAATTTTATAACTACAAAAGGTTTTTCTAACACTTATCTTTTAAGTTAGAGTTGGGCTGTGCTCTAGTTCACCTAGATTTTTCTTGATATAGACTGGATTCTTTTTCATATTTAATTTTAGCTAAAGTTGAATTGTCTCCCATCCCCCTCATGCTAGTTAAATACTAAATGCCTAAGAATACACTGGCAAAGGAGGCAGTTATAAAAATACATATGATTCATATGAGAGATAGAAGCTGTTATTATATAAATACCTCTTCGGACATTTTTCAAAGCATTACAGCATTTCCTATTTTTAAAAAAGGGTATCACTTTTTACTCTACTTTTTCCACATTCTTTATTTTCCCAAAGCCTTTACCCCTACCTGAAACCAAAGTAGTTGAAAATATTTGGCCAGCATTCATGATGATTGTATTATTAGAAACCTATTTCAGATTTCTTTTATGAGGGCATATATTGTTTCTTTGGGAGACTCTGTTTAAAGACTCTTAAGTGAGGTCATCTTATTCCTGCAGATGACTTGTTGAACCTGTGGAAAGAGACAAGAAGCAGTGGGCACCTTCATCCTATGGTAAAATGCCTTGGTGATTTAATTCTGCCAACCTGGAATTGGCAAAGGATGAGAAACCAGAGAACACCAGTGTTTTCCCTTCTCCCTATTCCCCTCCCCATTCTATCATGCAGACCAGCTTTGGGATAAGTCACTGTAAACAAGAAGGCAGTAAGGAAAGGTTCTCTATAGGATTGTTGTCAAAGGACAAAATATCATCTTCCACATGAAGTCCTGAGCCTTTTTTTTGGTGTTTCTGCAGGATGAATGTGACTCTAGGTTTATTTTGATTCTAGTCAATTTCAATCATGCTATGCAAAAGTCTCAAGAGGTGACTTTCATTGTTTTTGCTGTCATTTGGTTATGTCCAACTCTTTGTGGCCCCATTTAGGGTTTTCTTGGTAACTCTGCTGGGGTGGTTTGCCACTTTCTACTCGAGCTCATTTTTACTGAGGATTAAACTGAGACAAATGGGGTTAAGTAACTTGCCAAAGATCCCACAGCTAGTAAGTATGAAAGACTAGATTTGAACTCAGGTCTTCCTGACTCAGGTCCAGTGCTTTATCCACTGTGCCACCTACTTGCTTTTTTAAAGCATTCCTTGATTCATTCTTTCACTCAATAAATCTTTTCTTTGGTGCCTGAAATTTATAAGACACTGAGGGACAGAACTGACAGAGAAGATCCCTTTGTTTTAAACTACGGGACTAGGAATTGATTGAGAAGGTGTTTCATTATGGAAGGCTCATTTTCTTTTATCCAATCCATTCTAAGCATTTTATAAGTTCCTTCTATGCACAAAACACTGAACTATGTTCCAGAAGTAAAATCCAACAAATGAAATAGTCCCTGCCCTCAAGGAATTTACATTGTATAGATCAGATTGTATAGATTCTTGATACCTATGGCCTTACTCCATGATAAAGTTAACCCATAGTCACCATGCTTTTTATATTTATCCCTTTTCTCCAGGACATTTTTTGAACTTGGCTTTTACATACAGTCCTGCATATGGACCCCTGTGACAAATGAGGTCTCTGAGTTATAGGGCTCTCAGAACTTAAAACACAGTGGATGAATCCCATTAAGGTTAGCAGAGTTATGGACAGGCTGTTTTCATTCTCTTGTTCTTATTATTAACTAGTTGTATTATGTTCAAGCCAATTGTACTAATTTAATACTTCAAAGATCTGTAGTTACTCCTTTTGAGGTAGACTGAACTCTCACTAATATATTAGGAGACAATCTCATTGAATTACTTTAGTTGGAAAACAACAAGAACCCATGGCCATAGATTAACCCTTTGGTGACGAGCCTCTTTCAATTCAGCTGGGTTATAATTTGAACAAATAACACAAGGCACATTGCTAAGACTCTAGTTGAAGACTTGCTAGCTTCATAACATAGAGCAGATCTTTCACTCTGTCTATAGGTTTTAGAAATACAGACAACACTTACCTAAGTAGTAGTTACACTGTAAAGAGAAGTACTGGTTCCACTCTTCTCCTTTCTGGACAGCCTATAGCTGAAGCAGTCTTCAATTCCTGTTGCCTCATTTTAGAAAGGAGTCTTTAACAGTCTAGAAATTGTCAGTAAGAGTGTGGTGAAAGTACTGAAGATTTTGCTATCTGGTACTGGTAGATAATGATGATAGGATCATAGGAAAATATATTGATCATAGGATCACAGGTTTAAAGTTAGAAGCCTCAAGTCTAATGTTTTCTTCTTAGAGATACTAAGGGACAAAGGGTGACTTATCTAGGGCCACCCTACTTGATCTGAACCTAAATCTTTCTTAACTCCAAGTAATGTTTAAAAAATGTTAATATATTACATTAAAGATTAAAATATTTCTATTAGACTTTGAAGAAAAAAATTAGGAGATATGGGTAGAAGTGTCAGAGGTATAGGATTTAGGTTGAAAGAAACCAAAAGAATCTTTAGAATCTGAGGGGTAATTTAAATGGCAATGGGTTCTTTCAGGAGGTGGATGGTTCCATTTTGTCAATTATTTCTATAGCTTTTTGAGTATGATTTAGAGTAGACTACAAAATTCGAAATTCTGTAACTTGATGTCTTGTAAAATTTGTTGTTGTTCATTCATGTCCAACTCTCGGTGACCCTCTGGACCATAACTGTCCATGTTTTGTTTTGGTTTTCTGTTGTTGCTGTTTTGTTTGTTTGTTTGTTTTTCTGGCAAAAACTTTGAAATGGTTTGCTGTTTCCTTCTCTAGCATATTTTTAAGTTCTAAACAAGCAATCAAAAGTTAAGTGACATGCCTGGTATCACATAGCTAACTGAGGCTATATTTGAACTCAGGTTTTCCTCACTCCAGGCACAATGCTCTATCCAGTGAGCTATCACCTGCCTCTATTCTGTAAAATATTGTTCTCTTATTTCCACAAGCATAAGATTCATTATAAATTGTAGATACCTTCCCCTCACCACAAAATACATACAGTTGATTCAGTTAGCTCTTCTTGATTTAAAAAAATGTATTATTAGTCACGTATAACCAGGTCAATAATCCAAACAGACCTGCAAAGTGTAAGGCCAGTATTTAGTATGAGTATCACAGAGACTCAGACAATCAATGGCCTTCTCTGATTCCTGCACTCTTTTAATTAATCCTAGAGCAATAGATAGTATACTTTAATGAGACTGTCATTAATGGAAACACTAACTGAATGTCAACACTGGGGTAGGTCACTAAATGATACTTAGCTGCTAAAAACCAAGGAGATCACAAAGAGATCACAAAAATAGCAGCGAGATACATGGAATAGCAAGGAAAGAAAGGGAATAGGGGAAATGATGAATGATAATGAAGTAGAGAAGACATAAGGTTATTCTAAGATCTAGAGTTAATGAGAATTTTATTTTCTTCCTAATTAGGGCAGGCATAGACTATAGAACAAAGGTAAGTGCATGATATGGTAAGCATAAAGATAATAGTTATGGAATATTCAATAAGAGAAAGCCCAGGAGTAGTCTTTACCTCTGTGTATAGGAATAATATATACCTGCACTATCTTTATTTATATGGGTGTGGATTCTTCCTATCTCACCTATTAATTCAGTACTTAAGCCCTCTCTGACTTTGTCCATCATATTTAAACACTTCTATGACTGAATAAAAAAAAAGTGACTCCAGTCAAATGCATGCTGAACTTTTCTGAACTGAACTCTTCAAGTCCGTGGGCCACAGACAGTTCAACACTGAACCCACACTCAAAATATTTTCAGCTCAACAGGGCCTGTTAAAGCTTGTGTTCTAATAGTGCAAGCTTTGCCAAGAATTTAATGTCATCTGCCATGGAGAAGGTCTTCAGTGGAGAAAGGAAAATAAATATTAAAAAAGTATTTACTAGAAGCTATATGATTGGCATCTGATTGCAGTTATTCTCAGCATAAATATCTAATCCTTCTTCATAACAGAATGACATATGTCAAAATTAAAGTAATTAAAACTATAACAAGAAGATGGGAAAAAAATCCAACCTCCACATAGTGGAAAATCTCCATAAGTAAGAGTGGAGAGCTAAATTACCTCACCCTAACCAACCCTAGTCTCTCTGTACTTTGATTGGGAATAATGCTAACATTCTGATAGAACTGGATTTCAAGCTCTGGTTTCAATGATCTTCAACATAATACAGTCTCCTCAAACCCCCAAAGGATGACCAATTTCCTACCTGTCCCCTTAAAGAAAGGTGTTCAAGTGAGAAGGGTTGGAAGTCCTAGTAATGTGTAATTGCCCAAAGGTCAAAGGGTTCCCATATATAAATGTAGATGAGGTTCCTTTCTCAATAATTCATTTTAATAATTATTAAGTGCCTATCAGTTATGATGCTAGGGAGTAGACATAGAAAACATGAAGGAAAATTGATATTACCATCAAAGAATTTATATTCAGAGAAAGAGAATAACATATGAACACAAATGTTTAAATACAAAGTCCTTAAAAAGTAAGTACAAAGTAATTTTTAAGGAAGGGACACTTTTAACTAAGGGGCTCTAGAGAGACTTCATGAAAGAGATGGAACTTGATCTGAGACTGAGTTTATACACCTTCCACAAGTAAGGCAATTGAAACTGTTCAGACATGGAAGCTGGAATAAGAGAAAATTGTTTACCAGGATGGTAGAAAATGGGAGGGGACAAATACCAAGGAATGCAAATTGATACCAACTATTTTAAAGAAAAAAAGAAGATGAAGAACAAAAAGACCAAGAGAGAAACTCAATATAAGTACAGTTGTCAAACATCTAAGGTGAGTGGATTTCATAAACAAAGGTGAAAAACAACCAAGTTAAAAAATATCACAACACAATGAATTTGTATTATACTTTAACAGAAAGTGAACCAAAATTTGAAAAGGGAGAAAAAAACAAGCAAGACAGTAACTTCTCAGGATTTTTCAGAGACTCATGACAGGAAAATACAGGATGGTTCAAAATGGAAATAAAATTTTTAAAGGAATATGTTTAAATAAAACTTTAGGAAGACATCAGAAAATTCAAAGGAAAAATAAATAAAACAAAAAATAGACACACAATGGAAGATTACTAAATAAATAATGCTAGAGGTGCTGAAAAAAAAGAGAATCATAGAGTTGGAAGTCTAAATTTTGACAGTGAATTTAAAATTTGATAGAAGATAAGCAAAAAATTAAAAAATCCCCACAAGCTGCATAAAAGATAAATTGATTTGAGGGAATAATTGAAGGGATAATTCAGGAATATTAATTATCCTGGGGAAAATGGCTAAAACATATAGATTGAAGGTTAATGAAAGAACAATGAGAAATCATGAGTAGGGCAAAAAAGACCCAATGTACTAAACGTTCCCTTTAGGAAGGTAAAGAGCCCAAAGAAGGGAAGGAAAAAGGGTTAAATTTTTATTCCATGGTCTAAATTTCAATTTTCCCAAAACTGCATCAATATTTGGGGTTAGGGGTTCTAGTAAGGAAAGAAGTTACCTGAATGAGGAAAGGGAAGGAAAAGCACTAAGGGGAAATTGAAATATCTCCCTGTCTTGAATGTGAATAAACAACTATAATTATTTTTGTTTGTTTCAAAAATGTAAATGATCATGAGAAAAGAGAGTAAGAGCAGAGGAGTGGTAAGACTGAGGCAGAAGAGATATCAACTAGTTTTAGAGTCGATTTTTTCCTAGAAGAGAAAGTTATGGAAAGTCATAGAAACACCCCCCCCCCCCCACACACACACACATTGGTGAGGAAAGAGAATGGGACCTTACAATGGGTTTCATTTTGAGTAATGTTTAGAAAGCCATTTTCTTTGAGTAAGATAGCATTTCATCACAAAAATGAGATGTGCGTGCCTTTACAGAGGGCTGACGTCCAGGACATGACACAGATTCAGAGGAAAGATGTATTATCCACGTGAGTAGAGAGTAGTGATAAGCAGTGATGATTTGGATTGGGCTTCATGATTCAAGATACAGAGCAGTTTCTATCATATTAAACAGTCTCTTTAATGAATTGGTATTTTTAGGAGTGAGACAAAACAGAACAAACACCACAAAACAAAATAAAACAATATTTTTTTAAAAAGGGAAAATGGAGAAATATCATTTGATTCAGCAATATGCAGCTGAGATTAGGGAGACAGATTTTTGACATCCATGGACACCACTTTTCATGAGGGACAGAATGGAAAAAGAACATGTAAGTGTGAAGGTGGTAATGGTAGAATAGAATTCAAAATTATTTTGATGTAAATACAAATGATGATTCGGAGTAAATGAATATTTATTATTTAAAAGGCACCAGAATAGAAAGAAAAACTTTCTGAGACACAAAGATATCATAAATGTACTTTGCAAACTTAAAGTAATAAATGCATTTTAAAAGAAAAACCCAACAAAAATTACTAATACAAGAAACACAAAACACAGGGCTAGATGGAGAGTCAGTAAATAAGTTTTTGAGCATTGAGTGAATCAAGGAAAATATAGAAGTGATGAATAATTATATAAAAGAGAGTAATAATGAAGATGACATCTTTTTTTAGGATAATGTGAATGAAATCATCAAAGGAAAATTTATATTGTTGACAATACATTAACAAATTTCATAAACTATTGATTGAATATGAAACTTTATTTATTAGTAGAAAGGTAATCACATCATGGTTCATACAGTGAGAAACTTGGACACCATTGAGTTTTCACATCTTTTTCTTTTTACAAGGGATAGTTCATTGGTTTTGTGAGGCAGGTGAGGATATCTCCAGAAAAGCATGTTATATAACAACCAAAGGCTTCAATAAAAATTTATTTTTTTAAGTTGATATTCATTTTAGTAGTTTTCAGTACCAATAAAAGGACAAGAAGAAAAATGGTGTGGAGGATACAGAACCAGCCTTGAAATCAAGAAGACTGAAATTAAGAGCCACCTTTTTCATGTTCTAGTTATATGAATATTGACAAGTCACTCCATACTTTGGTGACCCCTCAAAATTCTCTAGAATTCAGTGAGTTGCTTATGTCTGTGAAGGAAGTTTCTATAGTGAGACTGCCTTACATTGTGGAAATCATAAGTACGGAGCCCTAGTAAATAAAAGGACTGAACTTCTACTTTGTCCCTTTTGCCTCTAATCCACATACAAATTAGGAGGAGAAAAGTTCTGAATTTAGAGTCTGAAGTTCAAAGTCCAATCTTTTTCTACACTTTACTGTTTAATCCACAGCAAGTCACTTTACACTCCCTACCCCCAGCCTTCAGTTTCCTCAAACATAAAATGAGAATGACAATGCCAACTAACATTTATAACACATGTTAAGGTTTGCACAGGACTTTACAAATATTATTTGATTCTCACAAAAACTCTGTGAGGTAGTTGCTTTTAGTATTTCTTTTTTATAGATGAGGATGAATTAGAGCAATTGCTGCCTTCATTACTGAGGCAACAACTGAATCTGAGATCGTGACTTGCCCAGGATCACAGATCCAGTAAATGTCTGAAGTAGAATTATTGATTGCAAGTCCTATGCTTCAAGCTCCAAGCTAGACTTGTAGCAACATTTTAAGATTTCAGTGAATATTAAATAAGACAATGTGGAAACGATTTGCAAACATTGAGTACTATAAATGAGAACTATTATGGATTCTCAATTCAAAATGTATGTGTTTACATACATATTTGTGCGTGCCCAATGTGTACATATAGATACAGAAACATCATTATTCAGGAGGCAAAAAAAAAAATCTTTGAAAGATATCAATTATTCCAAGTACCAACTGTCTTCTAGTCCTTGAACATTCTGTTTTTCAGCAGTCAATTCACTTAGGGAAAATATCGTTTCAGCACCAGTTATGAAGTGAATTGTCTCTATAAGGTTATAAATTTTTGAAACTAATTCATGAAATATCAAGTTCTGCAAATAGTGATACAGATACTAAAAGTATCATTAGGAAATACCAGGAACTGTTCGAGAAGTAGGCATTTCTAGATCTTACAGTGATGTGGGCTGGGAGTAAGGGATGGTATTTTTTTCATGATAATTTGTATCTGTCCATTTGTTGGAATTGGGGTAGAGAAAGGGGGCAGGAAAGCACTGAGTCAGAAAAGGTAAATATTTTCATGTTTTTCTGGGTATTTTCAACCCTGGTGCTTAATGTAGCAAGACAAAGCTTCCTTGCATGTCTTGCTATTTTCACAGCTGTGCTTTTAAGTACTCTTAACAGTATCTGGAATGTGTTCCCTCTTGCCATGTAAACAAACATAAACAACTGTGAGCTTAGCTACATGTTAGCGAGTCTTTTAATAAACACCATAATTATTTTGTATCGACCTAGCACTACTGTCTTTGTTACACTATTTTTTTAAATGATTCGGCCACTGGTTTTATGAATTATTTCTTAAAACTGGACTTGTTAGGCAGACTCCCCATAGGAAAGAATACCAATTCCAGCACCAATCCGGTTCATTGACATCTTCTTCTGGGATTTTGTTCTTGTAACTAAGTTATCACTTTGGAGCTTGAGACAGTCAATGACCTCCTACTGTTGAGTGCTGGGGGTGTGGGAGGAGAAAAGAGTGTTTTACTTGAGTTGAGTGCTAGGGGTGGGAGAAAGGAATGTTTTACTTGAATCCCTAAAGAACATATCAATGCCTGAAAAAAAATCTTAACTGATTTGTCATTTTTCTCATCTACATATAATCCAGACTACACGGGCCTCCACCATGAACTGGTATGTAAGGATTTTGACTCTTTCCTTAGGTTCTCAGATACTTTTAGAAAGATTTGGGGGAGGGTCTAGGCTCTACACCATTTGTTCCAGCCCCCATTAATGGTATTGCCCAACCCTAGGGGGGGGTCCTCTGCACCCCATTCCCATTTTTCCAAACAAATGAATTGAATTTAAGGAATTAAGGAATACTTACTTCCAAAGGTATAAACACTAATATATAAACACTGTCCTAACATATGAGAGGTATCTTTCTCTCTCTATGGGGAACTAGAGGAGGCAATTAGGTTCATAGTTTAACACTTCAGTGCTAAATAAAAGTCCCAATTCCAAGGTCTAAATATCCTTTGGCTAGAGTCTCAGGCATCCCAGGTTCTCAGGGCTTTCATTCTGGATTGGTTCATTGCACTATCCCATCTGCAATCCTGACTCTAAGGTCACCATAGCTGGAATTCTTATAAATAGGAATTATCTCACCAGGGAGGAAGGTATTATTGCTATACTCATTTTAAAGATGGGAAAACTGAGGCAGAAAAACAGTCCAGTAATTTGTCTGATATTGCACACCTAGTAAATACAGAGGGTGGAATTTAAATTCATTTAGCACACTATTCACTGTACCACCTAATGGTGTGTAAGCTACAGTTCACTGACAACACTCCTACACTGAAGTATTCAGAAGGAAATACAATGCTTCAGATGTCTTCCAATCAGAGAAGCATAAAACAGGACAATACTAAGCTCATTCTGGGCTCCATCTGTTAGTGCAGGAAAAGATGATTTTAGTTTGTGTATGTGTGTGTGTGTGTGTGTGTGTGTGTGTGTGTGTGTGTGTGTGTGTGTATATTTACTGCCATGTCCTATTGTTCGAAGTCCCCATCCAAAGGAATAATTATTAAATATATATTGTGGAATATAATTAAATTATTGGTTTCTAAGAACTATTCTTCTAACAGCAATATTACTTCAGAATAGTTGCAGACTTTATTTTCACTCACAAGGAAAGTAGCAGGGGCTTTGAATTTTAGGCTTAGTGCCTAGGCAAAATCTTTAGAACTTACAAGAGTTCATCTACAGAGTCTGTTCTATGGTCCTTAAAATGTGACGGTCTATTAAGGGACTGGGCAATGTCTTGCCATTGATAACTGAAGATGTGGTTTTATCTCATTTTCACATTTTAAAGTATGGCACAGCATGTAGGCACATATTCTAGTGTCTACTGTCTCCACTTTCATTGTGTGTCAAGTTTAATGCGGCTTCCTAGTTTAAAAATGACATTTTACAAGCCATAACTTGGTTGTCCTGCTTCAGGCCAAGGGCTCATTGCTAGAGTAATTAATTTTGATGGGACTTTGGCCTATTAACACCCTCAGAATGATGCTTATAATCATCTCATGTTCCTGGAGAGAACTGTGTAATTATATTAAGTAGATCCCCAAGCATCACATTCTATCCCTTCTATCTCAGCATTTAGCAGTAGGCTTGAAGTAATGGCGAGAGCATCACAAAGATTAGAGATAGTTGGATAGACATATGTGGTCAAATACTTTTACTATTTAGAACTCAGCTTTATGAGGTCTTTGGTCTATCGTATGAAATTGTCTTTTCTTTTTTATGTTAAGTGTCTTAGCAATTATAAAAAAAAAAGGCAACCTGTCTCTACATGCCAAGGTTGAATAATTGTAGTTTAGACCTCTCAGAGTATAATAAATACCCAGAAAACTGAAGGCAAAGTAATCAGAAACAGTTCTCTAAATAAGTTAAATTAACGACCACCTATAAAGTGTGACTGAAAAGTATACTCACCACCAGACAAACTTAATCATGATAGACTGATACAACATTCTACAGTTGAAGGAATATTTGGAATCAAAGGACCTGGGTTCTAATCAAAAATAGATAGACAAATATAAACTGAAATATTCTAGCAATAGTATCTTGAAAGACCTCCACCATCTTAGAGATTTTCTACCGACGTTGAATGTTCTGATAAGACTAACCTCTGGGAAATTCATTTTCCCACAAGAACGCATCTGACCTTTAGCAATTCCTGTGACCCTAAGGCAAACACACTTGCCCTATTTTCATCTTGCCTTACAATGCTGCTGACTGACAAAATACTTGAATCTTTAAAAACCAGCACAACTCAATTTGTACCCTACCCAGCTGACACTGCTTCCTGTCCAAGAAGTTTTCCTTAGTGAACTAATAAATTTATTTTTCTTTGAGTCCAGCTACTCACTTTTTGACCCCTAGTCTTGGAGACTTCATGATGAGTGATATTCTCTCTGGGCTTTCATGAAATCCAGGCTAGGAAACTTTCTCAACATCAGTAAATGCTAACTAATCATCTTTTTTTTTTTAATTTAATATTTCTTGGCCAAAAATGTAGTGTTTGCAATGTTCTTTACTTTGAGATAGAAAAATAATTTGATTTCTAGAATATTCATAATTTTGCCATAGTTTTTTGAGATTTTCCCAGTTTACAAAATTCTCACCAGACTTTCTTTATTCAGGATAATTGAATTGCAAAACATGTATTTATTTCCCTTTCCTACATAGCCATTCTGCTAAAAATAATGACATTTCTGTTAACACTGAAAGCAGATTTAATGACACTTTAGTAGCTTGAAGAAAGAAAAACCTACAGGCATAAATTACTCCTAATGTATAAAAATCACATGACATTTAACTCTATTTTCTACTAATCGTCTATTTAAGCAAAGTGATTAAGTCTTGGTTTCCTTTTATTTTCATTAACCAGATTTTAAATAAAATCTTAGGAAATTATGCCAAACAACTACAGGAGAGTTGGAAGGACTTTTCATTTAAAATAGATGTATAGAAGTACCCACTATGTCTAAGATACTGTCTGAGGTGTGGGGGAGTAAGGAGGGGGGAAGAGTATATAGGTAAAGGTACAAGGAGTCCTAAAAGAAGGCCTCAAAGGATTTAATAAACTTTGATAAACTAATAAACTAAATTAATAAACTAACATTTATATAGCACTTTGCCAAGCACTGTACTAAATACTTTACCATCTTTAACTCATTTGATCCTCAAAACAATCCTGGGAGATAGTGCTATTATTTTCCCCATTTTACAGATGAGTAAACTGAGGCAAGGAAAGGTACCCAGGGTCACACACCTAAAAGATGTCTGAGATGGGATTTGAATTCAGGTCTTCATGATTTCCTGAGAAGTTCAGAATTTACTGGGCAGTCCAGTACTCTCTTTAGTCTGCCCCCAGCTGCCAGAGAGATGACACTCATACATAAACAATTTTAGATTTTTGTTTGGAAATAACTGTTTCTTTTGGGAAAAAATAAGAATGCAGTGACATTAGGAACTTTTTGGGTGCAACTAATTTAGAGAAAACCAGGAGACAAGATTTTGCTTGAATGTGTGGGCAGGCAATTTGCATATTACCATAGGATATTGAGTGTAAAAATTTGATAAATGCTTTGTGAGATTCAGACTCTCCTTGTGAGATGAGTAGTAGAAATGCTGTCACATTCATTTTACAGATAAGGAAACTGAGGCTGATTCAGATTAAGTACCTTTTGGAAGTTGATGTAAATTGTAAAAATCAAAACCCCACTTATAGGCTTAGGTGTCTTGACTGAGGGGTCAGTCTTTTCTTGTAAAGATGTGTAATAAATATTCTTGCCCCTTGGTGAAGTGATCAGAACCTTGGGAAAGATCTAATTCCCCACATGTAAACAGGGAGAGTACTTGCCTGAGTGCTTAGAGACTGGAGTATGCAAAAATTTTCATATTTCTCATATAAAACTCCAGCTGCATGAAAAAGTTGTTTGAAGAACATTTTAAGTAACACCAGGGACACCACATGAAAGTAAGTGACAATATAGAATCAGAAAAGGATCTGTACTTAAAGTATGCACAATAAAAAACTTCTCTTTCCTAGGTTCTAAACTGCCCGTATTTCAAGGGCTTAACTCTATTAGGTTAAGCAGTTAAATTACTCATCTATGTTATTAATATCTCTCTATTTAAAAGAACTCTCTCCTACTTATAAAATTTGACATGAATTAGGAAAATTATTACACGGTATTTGTGACTTACAGGTAGATTCACTGTCACCTCTTCTCTGTGACTAATGTGGGTAGTTCTTTTTCCATATTGCCTAGGTCAAGCCTTTCCCAAATCTCTACAGAAGCTGGCAGTAATCACAGTAAAAAGAATAGCAGCTACCAAGTTTTCCTTTATATAAAGGTGAATGAAATGACAGGAATCAAAGGACAGAGAACAAATTAGTTATTAATTAAAAAGCCACCCCTTCTTGCCATTGGCAGTCACTGTCAAATGCAGGGGCAGAAACTAACTTCTGCTTTGGACTTCTTAATTGTGGAAATGATGGAGAGAAAAATCAAAAGAATGAGGGGAAATTAAAGGGAGTTTTTTTCATCCTCCTTGCAGGGTCAGAAGGATGAGAGTGTTGTCTCACCATCCATTGCCCTCTGTTTTTAGATAGTCTCTCAGGCCTTTCTGCCTGCCCAATAGAATGACAACTTCACGGAAGTCAGTAGCTTCAATGGTGGAACAAGTGTCAGTAGGAAAAAGTTAGCACATACTCAGGAGTTCTGCTTGATTTTCACTTGTCTACACAACCCCAAGATGAAGGAAAAAAATCTCAAACTCATAAACATCCTCCATCTAACTCCTTTTATCACCAAATTCTCATGAACATTTCTAATTATCTAGGTTCAAAAATATCACTGGCTTGTACATTCTGGAGTAGCATCTGCTTAAAACTCATCCCCATAGCAATCCAAGACTCATACATGCAAATCTTTTTGTAGGAGCAATACCTCAACCACAAGCTCCTTGAAGACAAGGACTGCATCTGAGAGTTCTTTGTCTCTTAAACAGTGCACATTAGGATTTCAATTAATTTTTGTTTGATTGATTTGAATATGATTCTTTCATGACTACACTGTGTTAGGGATTTATTATAGACATCAATGAAAATTGTTGATTGTTTTCTATCATTCCTCACATTGCTTTCTTTTTTAAAACAGTCTCTCCCTTCTCTCTCTTTTACATTTTTGTCTCCACCTATCTTCTTTTCTCTCCTCTCACTTCTACCCTCATTTCCCCCTTTCACCTCTTTTCCTATTCCCCCCTCTTCTCTCTCCCTCCTTAATTATTATTCTCTCTTCCTTCCCCTCCTTTCTTTCTCCTCCTGCTTCCCCTTCCATTTCATTCCCTTTCTTTTTCCCTTCCTTTTATACCCCCAACTCCTCTCCCCTCCTGCCCTTCAAATTCCTTTTTCTTTTCTTTTCTCCTTTCCTCTCCTTCCCTCCTCTTTTTCTTTTCCATCACCTAATCCCTTTTCTTCTTTCTCTCCATTTCCTCTGAATTCCTTTTAATGAGTCCCTTGCTATAATCTTTTTTTGAATTGAAAACAGACTTAGAAACCTCCTCCCCATTTTATGGTTGAGAAAACTTGGACCTACAGAGGTATAGAGACTTGCCCATCACCATGCAGGTAATAAACAAAAAAATGGGACTTGAACCCAGGGCCTTTGATTCCAGAGCCCATATTCTTTTTCTTGTATCAGACTGCCCATGATTTGTTCTTGCAAGTGATGTTTGTGTTGCTTGCTGACCTCTGAGTTCACCTTTATCACCTGTATCTTCCCCCCACAGTACTATAGTAAGAAGTTATAATTCTTCACATGTTCATAACCCAGGAACACTTTGCTTACTGAACAATTTTGCGTGACTGCTATTTAAGAGAGATGACAGATGTTCTAGGTGTTAAGCAGAATATAATTCACTACCCTAAGTAGAAAATTATCCTGCTACTTGGTATGGGTGGGATAAGAACCACAGCCACATCTGTAAAATTTTTATATGCTCATTCAGAGATATACCCTCTATTTTCCTGGAGGAACACAACATACCCTGACTTCAGGAAGAATGAGAAAAACAAACAGTAGGCAAAGAATACATATCCATCCACTCTGCCATGATTCCCATTTTCCTTTTGATGAGTCACAATGCTTTGATGAATGGCATAGCTTGATATGTCTTATTAGTGCATATACAATTAGTCAACTCCCCCCAAACCTTAGAATAATTCTGCTGTATGTTTTTTCTGTAAGTTAGATTTTCTGAAGGTTGTGATTAAACATTTTACTATAGAATTTGGCTACTGGCAGAGGAGAAGGAAATGTTACCAAATCCCCCCCCACAGTTTTTATAAGCAGAGTCTAGAGTCATTTCCTAGGAGATTCTATCAGGAATCCATGGGGATGAAGACTGGGGATGGTGGTGTCTGTACTCTTAGCAATACACAGCTTTCGTATGGCTACCATGAATTCCTAAAGCAATGAAAGTTACAGAAAAAATCTGAAAGGGATTGTAATAAAATTCCCCCCATTGACTAGTGTTCTCCTGAGCCTGTAAATTCAGCGCTGTTTATGGGTCTGTTCTGATCATGAGCCCACAGATTATGCTACTTGATTTAAAGCACTAGAAAAAGCAGTCAGTCTGGGCAGCACTAAAATTTCTGCAGAATAAACAAAACTCATAAACTGGTACTTGAAAACCTTCTCTCATTGAACTACTTCCCCTTCATTGTTTTACATTAACATTTATGGATGGAAATCTGGTGGATAGCATAGTCATACTTAGATATCTGAAAGAAAGAGGACGCATACAGTGATGGGGTAGAAGAAGCCTGAGAAAATAATTAGTTAGTTTGAAATGTCCTTGAACTTTTCCAAGTATTACCGGACTACTCTGGAGGGGCATGAGAAACAGAAAGCCCAGAAATTAAAAGTTGAGAACCAAATGAATAACTTGTACAGAAAAGATCAGAAACAGCAGGAATATGAGTGACATGTGCTCTTCTTTCTTATATAAGATACATAACTAGAATGTGTCACTAAATCAAAGAATTTCAGAGTGGAAAGAACCTCAGGTTATCTTGTTTGAGTTAGACCTCTAATATAATCCCCACAGTCACATATATGACAGATATTTATCTGGCCTATGCTTGAAGATCTCAAATGAGAGTGAATCTGTCACCTCATCAGTCAACCCACTCCACTTTGGGCCATCTCTAAATTTGGGGATGTTTTACTTCTTGACATCAATTGTAAATTTGGCCCTCTGCAACTTCTGCCCTTTGGGCCTATTTCTACCCTCTTTAGTCAAATAGAGCAAGCCCAATTTCCACATCAGTTCTTCAAATTCTTGAACACAATTGTTACATGAGTCTCCTCCCCTCCTATCCATTCCACTCCCTTCCCCTCTCCTCCCCTCTTCTTCCTTCCCCTCCCCTCATCTGGTCTCCTCTCCTCTTGTCTGAGCTGGACAACTCTAGTTCCTTCAGGAATCCTTGAGGCCCTTCACCATCCAGATTACTCTTCTCTAAATGTTCTCCATTAGCAAAATCTATCTGGTAGGTATGTGTTTGTATATATGTGTATGCACATGCACGCATGAGCATACACACACACATACACACATACATACTCATGCACATACACCTTTTGGACATTTTTTCCCCTGAGTTTCATTGCTTTAGGAATTCAAGGGAGACGTGCCAAAGTGGTTGTTTTAAGTACAGACTTCATCAGCCTTATTCTTAATCCCCATGGACTCCTGACAGAAGTTTCTAAGAAACTATTAAATATATATATATATATATATATATATATATATATATATATATAATATGTTAAATACTTAAATATATAAAATAAGTATAAATATATAAAATATAATACTAAAACAGTCAGTTTTTATGCATGTTTTATATATGTTATTGATATAAATAAAAACCTCAATTGATCAACTTTACACACACACACATACCCACACACACAGAATCAAACTAATCACACCAATTACAAATCCTATACAGATTCATTTTTCTTAATTTACCCTCTCTACTTTTCTTTCTTCTCATGAACTCACTCTAGTTCTCAGAGATTTTTATATATGCTTTTCTCTAAATTTTCACAACTTCTTAATGAAGACACTAAGGCAATTCAGTAAATATTTATTAAGCACCTACTATGTGTCAGGCACTGTAGATGGGATAACTGAAATTTAGACAGGTTATAACTTTCTGGAGGTAATATAGCTAGCTGGTTAGTAGGAAGGTTGAAATCAGATCCTAAGTCTTTTTACTGTAAGCTAGATAGCACTTTGATTGTAATTCTTAACACACAAGATTTATTTTGCTTTATTTCAGAGGAAAAATCGGGCACATTCCTCACTCACTATTAATGCAATCCCTCAAGGTCAAATATATAAGCTTTTCTTAGAGATTTCAGAAAAGTCATTGATAATAGTTTACCTACAATAGGAGACCATGGCATCATACTGCCACAGAGGTAGTCGAATGACGAAGAGTTTTTCTGATATTAGCACTACTTAATATTCTTTCAAACTTCTGTATTTGAATTAAATATCAGATAAATCAACCAATCAATCAAAAAGCATAATGGTTTTTTAAAAAAACCTGGAGGGTTTCTTTAAAAAAAATAAATTTCATTTGTCATTTTTAAAGTATTTGTCCTGTGGAACAATTTGAATGCAACTTTTTTTTTCTAAATTTGTTTCTGAATACGTCTATCTTATCCCCATCCCAAAATATCATAGGATAAAGCAAAATCACTTTTGTAAACTATTACAATTATGTTCAATAAGGTGAGGTGATTTTTTCTAGGGCACGTTGGAAAAATAGTTAATTGTTTAAGACGTATCCTAATGCTGAATATATATCTCTGGGAGTAAGCTTGAAATTCACAAAGGAACAAACAAAACAGCAAGGGCACAAAATAGGGCCTTAAACTAAACAGAATATATTGTACTGAAACCTCATCTATCACACTGCCTTCCCAGGATTCTACAGAAAGATAGCGATTGCACCATAATGAAATGATAGATGTATTCAGAGTGGAATCGTAGAACACAAGTCCAATGTATACACAGTCTCTATACGCTGAATTGATAGTGTAAGGATATTTGAGAAGGGAGAAATAGCTGTATAGCAAAGGTGGTGGGGGAATGTGATTGTTCACTTTGCTCTCCAGGACAAATTTTATACTATCATGTTTGATATTATAATTTCCTCTTTGCATGTGAAAGAAATTTAAAAGCACAGTGAGTTCATAAGAAAGAAAGTAGAGTGTAGATTAAGAGATATTAATCTGTATAGTATTTATAATTGGTGTGATTGGCTTGATTAATGTGATTTTGTGTATGTGTGTGTGTGTGTGTAAAGTTGGTTGGTCAAGCTGTGCACTGGGTGCCTAATTCCTAGAGAGGAATTATGGGTGGAAATCTAACGCCTCCTAGTCCCCGTCTTTACCAGATACCAACATTTGATGGGATTAATAATTATGGCAATGATTTTGATGATGGAGATAATTAGTATCCATATAGTAGGTACATGGTTTAGAGGATGGAGCTCTTGACCTGGAGTCAGGGAGATCTGAGTTCAAATGTGACCACAGTTACAAGCTGTGTGACCCTAGGCAAGGCATTTAACTTCTGCTTGCCTTAATTGACCAGGGAAGGAAATGGCAAACTAACCTACTCCCTTTGCCAAGAAACCCCATAGACAATATGCTCCACAGGATCATGAAAAGTCAGACACAAGTGAACAACAAGCTATATAGCACTTGAAGGTTTGCAAAGAACTTTACATGGATTATCTCATTTGATTTTCATGACACTGGGAGGTAGATACTATTATTTTCCCCATTTTACAGAAAGAAAGTTGAGATCAAGAGAGTTCGAGTCACTTCTTAGGATCACTCATCTGATATGGTTTTGTGACAAGATTGAAATTTATATGCTCTCGACTCCAAGTTTAGTGCTCTTTATTCACTGGACTATCTACATGCCTTAACATAGGACCTAGCACACAGTAGATGATTAATAAATGTTTTTTGACTATGAAAATTAATCAGATTCTAAATTGCACAACTTACCTGAATATCACACTTCAGGGCTCCTGGTAGTACTCATAATGGGTAGAGAATATTGGGAGGGAGCGAGGGGGTGCAGAGAGAGACATACACAAGAAAATTCTTAGATTGCTTCATGAGTGACTAAATTGACAGTTTATGAAAAGGGATCATAGATGCTAGGGACTTCAAAGGCTAACTAACGGAACTCTCTTATTTTGTAGATGTGGAAACCCAGGGAGCTTAAATGAGTTGAGAATAAGGTCACACAGAAAGTGTCACAGGTGAGTTTTTAACCTATGTTCTTTGACCCCAAAGTTAGTGTTCCTTCCTACATGATGATTAAATAATGAAGTTGAAATATAATGAAAGATAGCCTGCTTTGGTATATAGATGACTACTGAGGAGGAACTATGATAATGTAGGGTAGACATAATGGGAGTGTTTTTTACCTGACAAAATAGGTGTCACAGTGGATTAGTGATTTGGACCTAGGATTAGGAAGACAAGTTCAAATATGGGTTTAGACACTAGCTGTGAGACCATGGTTGAGTCACTTCACCTTTCTTTGCCTCAATTTTCTACATCGTAAAAATGGAGATTACATACTGTGCAGGGTTGTAGTGAGGATTAAATGAGAAAATACTTGTAAAATGATTAGCATCTGTCCCTGGAGTGTAGGAGACATTATATAAATGTGTATTGCCTCCATTTCTACTCTGGAAGAAAGAGTTAAGGAATGTTGCAGAATTGCATGGGAAGAAGGAAGAAATAGAGTGGGAGAACAGGACAGGAAAACTGTGTCAGGTCACTGCTGGCTCACTACTGAATGGAGAGAACTGAATTGTTTTTGAAATTGGCTCAGAGTAGGAAGTTTTATACAAATCAGTATTATTGGTCAATTGCCATTATGAAAATAAAGTAGAATTTTTAATCATAATTTCTTTCTAGTTATTAATTTAGATGTTACTTAACATAGAAATCATCCAATAACTCTATAACTCTTCATACAACACAGCATTTCAGAAAACTGTATATTACTAAGTCCCTTGGAGGTAACAGATTCTTCTGGAAGTAAGGGGTTTTTCCTCACTAGAAGTCTTTGAGTGACTGGGCAACTGAATGTATTGTAGAAGAGGAGATTCCCATTCTGGTACAGGTCTGATAGATTTCTTCTACCTCTGGGATTCTATGGTGATAAAAAAAATGGCCATGCTAAAATATTCGGAATCACTTGGAGATTAACGTTCTGACAATTTATCTCCCTGATACTTATAAGGCAGGTCCCCAGAAGAGCATCTTTATTCATACTGCTCCATGTTCGAGATGACATACCAGACCTCATGCTGCACTGGTGTACTCTTTGAGAATCAATCAACTAGTAGGCATTTACTGAATGTTCACTGTACATCCCACATGGTGTCAGGTGCTAGGGGTAAAGTTACAATGAAAGAAACAAACTTTGCCTTCACAGACCAGAAATTCTAAAAGGGAAGAGAATCATATATCTATATATATACATATATATGTATATATATAGATATAGATATAGATTGATATAGATACACACTGTATAATTATAAAAATTAATACTTTATGTATTTACTTATTAGGTAAATATACATAATCAAAGAAAAATGTTAATACTCTGCTCTGTGCTGTCAGCAAAAGTCTGGCAGAAACAATTTTTGTTATTATTCCAGATTCCAACACCGTTGTGGTTGAGAGGGAATGTCCAATCTGACAGCATGCCCTTAGGCCTTTAGGTATTCCTCTCCGACACAAGACATTGTGAAGTTATCTTTACAGGATTCTTGAAGAAGGAAATTTCAAAATATGACAAAATGTTAAGGTAAAATTTATCATTTTATTTCATCAATCCAGACTAATACTCATTTCATCTTAGAATATAATTTTTGTAAAAACCAAACAAATACTCTGTGACTGCTCCCTTCAATGGTTCTCACCCTCAGCAGGTCATAGGAGATTTGTAAAGTCAATGTGCTTATTACTTTTAGGAGGTATACTCCCTGGGTTGATGTAATAGTAATTTAAAATGGAAATATCTTGCTTATTAATTAATAGTTCCGTATGATCTGCTTAAATTGCCCTGAAACCTGGGTCACATGTGGTGGGAGGAGCTGGATGAAAAGAAGGATGGAACAGAACCAGGAGAAAGTGAGGGAGTGGGTCAGAACACAGACCAATTGACACGGGTCCAACTAAAACATTGTGACAACTGGTAGTGAGAAAGCCCTGGCTGAGGGAGAGGAGGTTTGAGAATGGTTTTGCCCTCTGCTGTGATCATGTTTATTAACTTCTTGGCCACCATGATGGATTTTGTTTTCTGGTTCTGGGATTTGACTTTCTGGTGTTTAAATAAATGTTTTTCTTTGGCTTTCTATATGGGGAGTCTTTTATACTTTGTGGTTGAGAACTACGTTGGCACATTCATAGTCACCACCAATGCTATGAATATTGCCTTGGTGATACAGCTGATCAACAAAAAGGGAGCAAGGTACCATATCAGAATTGAGAAAGTATTTTTTTCTTTTATAGCAGTCCAAGGGATACAGACTAACATAATTTTTTTAATGCTTTCTTAATATTTCTGAATGGGGAGAAGGTGTTGTGTACTTCTACCACACAAAGCAGTTTAATGTTAGGTAATTTGGGACAGAGAGCACTAACAGTTGGACAAAACAAAAGTATCATCATGTAGAATATAATTGATCTGGATCTTAAAGAAAAGAAGGATTCTATAAGGTGGAGGTAGAGAAGAAGTGAATTCCAGTCATGTGGGACAGTCAAAAAGTCACAGAGATTAAAGGTGAAATGTGATGTATGACAAAAAGAGAGTTCAGTCTGGTGACATAACAGTGCAGAAGAGGGAATGATCTTCAGTGAAGCTGGAAAGATGAGATGGAATCAGGTTGTATAGTTTTTTAAAATATAGAGGAGGTCACACTTCCAGGAGCCAAGAAGGAGGAGTGAACAGAAATTTGTTGTAAATCTCCCGTATTCACCTCCAGAAAACCATAAAATCGTGCTCCAAAACAAGTCCTGAAACAATAGAACCAAGGAAAAGATGGGTTGAGATAATAAGTTAGCCAAGAAACTTGGAAGATCAGCAAGAAAGGTTTGTCTCAGGGAGGTAAAAGTGGAGCACATTCCAAGATAGGAAATGTCCAAGAAAACCAGGAACAAGCCCCACCTCCACAACCCAGGGGGAGATCTTGAACCCCAGTGTAGAGGGGCAAACACCAACACCAGGACCCCCATGTGTTTTTAGCACAGGAAGGGGAATCAGCAGATTCCAGTTCAAAGAACCACTGTGTGCTTCAGCACAGATCCAAGAAAGCAGGCATCCTCTAATAGCCAGACTTCCAGGTGCTTCAAGGTAGCCCTGGAGAAATGCAAAAATATCCCACCAGGGCTCAGCACATGCCAGACACCACCCAAAGGACTCCAGTTCAGTACCAGGTAAGCTGCCAGTTCCTTACAGCCTCCAACAGTACCAGTCACCCCTCTCCCACTCCATCACCACAGCACGAGATGTGAAGGTTCCCTGGGGAACATCAGTACAACACCAGGTAAATAGCCAGGGCCAGCTGCTTAAAGAGTACAATTGGCCAAATGGAAAAGAAAATACAAACGATAATTGAGAAAAACAGCACCTTAAAAGTTAAAATTGTAAGCAGGTGTGATGGTAATTGAAATGGGAAGATCTTTCCCATTCATTAATAGGTCCATGTGACCTGCTTAAATCACAGGGAAGCTTAAGTCACAGGTGGTGGGAGGAGCTTGCTGAACAGGTGGAACAGGAAGGTTGGGGCAGAACAGAGAGGAAGTAAGAGCAGTTAGGGTGGAGAGAGAGAGGACACAGCTAGGGTTATGAATGGGAAGGCCCCAGCAGTTTGGAGAGGCTTCAGAATGACTTTGTCCCCTGCAGTGCTAATGTGTATTGACTTCTTGGCTACTATGATGAATTTGACTTTCGGGTGCCTGAATAAACGTTTTTCTTCTGCTTTCTATATGGAGAGTCTGTTATACTTTACTATTGAGAACTATGCCTGCATATTCATAGTTGCCACCAGTGCTGTGAATACTGCCTTGGCAATACAGTGGAGGAAGTCAATGATTCTATGAGACATCAAATATCAAACAAACAAATTCAAAAAAATGAAAAGATGGAAGTAAATGGAAAATACCTTATGGGAGAAACAATTAACCTGGAAAATAGCTCCAGGAGAGACAATATCAGAATAATCAAGGGAGGATCTGGAAAGCATCTTTCCAGAAATTATCAAGAAAAACTGCCCTGAGGTCCTCAAACCAGGGAGTGAAATCAGCATTGAAGGAAAGGAAAGTGATACCAAAATTAAAAAAAAAATGCGAGGAATGCTATAGCCAAATTTCAGGACACTCAGGTCAGGGAAAACATACCATAAATGGTCAGAAATAAAGAATTCAAATATCAGAGAGTAACAATGAGGATTACACAGGACTTGGCAGCTGCAACATTACAGGACTAGAGGTAATGGAACCTGATTTTCTGAAAGGCAAAGGTCCTAAAACTACAAGGAAGAATCACCT
The DNA here is from genome assembly GCA_028658325.1 of Potorous gilbertii. Classification (NCBI taxonomy): domain Eukaryota; kingdom Metazoa; phylum Chordata; class Mammalia; order Diprotodontia; family Potoroidae; genus Potorous; species Potorous gilbertii. The sequence continues at coordinate 513,937,370 of CM053769.1, forward strand.
ATCTGGTAAAATTAAGCACACTACATCAAAGTGAAAAAAATACTCATTTAATGAAAAGTAAGGATTGAAATTCTTCATAAGGAGAAGACAGGAACTAGACCAAAATTTGACTTCCAATATCAAGACCCAAAAGAAGCATAAACAAGTACAAAGGACAAAGAAAATATTAGGAATTCAATGGAACCGAACCCTTTACACCCCAACCTGGGAAGATGATACTTGTAACTCTAATGATGTTATGTTGTACCACTAAGTGAATAGCTAAAAGGATTATATATGAATTTGAGGGAATGACTTAAAAAAAGTAAGAGATGAGAAAGAGGAGTACAATGGGGAGAGAAGGAAAGGAGAGGTAAAATGGGGTAAAATATTTCACATGAGGAGGCATAAAAATGTATTACAGTGGAAGGGAAGATAGGAGGGTGGGAGATAAGCATCACTTGAACCTTGCTCTCATGAATATTGACTCAATAAGGGATTAATATATACAATCAGCTGAATATAGAAATCTACCTTACCTGATCAGGAAAAAAAGGGGAGACAATAAAGGTAGAGGGATTGACAGAAAGGAGGACTGATCAGATGAGGTGGTAGACAGAAGCAACACACTGGTGAGGAGGGAAAGGGTACAGAGAGGGGACAGATGGGAAGAAGAATAGAATAGAAGGAAATATACAGATGGTAAGCATAACTATAATGCGAATGGGATGAATTCTACCATAAAATGGAAGCAGATAGTGAAGTGGGTCAAAAGCAGAATATTACAATATGGTCTTTACAAGAAACACAATTGAATCAGAGACACAAACAGAGTAAATGTAAGGGATTTTAATAGAATCTATTATGTTTCAGCTGATACTAAAAAAAAAGCAGAAGTAGCAATCCTGATATTAAAGTAAAAGCAAAAATAGACATAAAGATAAAATAATATTAAAAAATAAAATAGAGTTTACATTTGATCCTAGAAGTGTTTGGAGGTCACTGAAGTGGATTACTTCTTTAATTTCTTTATGAGGTGACCTTTTATATTTAATTCATGTATCTTTTTAGTAAATATCTTGGCATATAGTGTGAATTATTTGTCCAAACCTAATTTCTAACTTTGTTTTCCAATTTTCCCGTTGGTATTTGTTGAATAGTAAATCCTTTGTTGTTATTCAAGTGTTTTCAGTCTCTTCTGACTCTTCATGACCCAACCTAGGATTTTCTGAACAAAGATACTTGAGTGGTTTGCTATTTCCTCCTCCAGCTCATTTTACAGGTAAAAGAACTGAGGCACACTGGGCTAAGTGACTTGCCTAAGGTCACACAGCTGGTAAACTTCTGATGTCAGATTTTAAAGTCAGGGAGATGAGTTCCTGATTCCATGTGTGGCGCTCTATTCACGGTAGCTCTTAGCTATCCATTAAATCCTAGTAGTAGAAATTTTTAAATATATTGAACCAAAGGATACTATATTTGTTACTTTTCTGTATTATGTAACTAATATATTCCATGGATCAAATTTTCATTTTTAAGCAATACCAATGCATTTTGATGATTGTTCCTCACAGCATAGTGTAGCAGCAACATGATATTCACAGTGCCTATGGTAGTCATGAATATGCTGGCACAATTCTGAATTGCAAAATACAACAGACTCTCCACATGGAAGACAGAACCAAAACATTTATTCAGACACCAGAAAGTCAAATCCATCACAGTAACAAAGAAACCCATACACAGGCAGCATCAGCCCTACACATTCCCTCTTAGGCTTCCCAAAAACCAGCTCCCTTAAACAAATTACAAATAAGCTCTCTCACTCACACCAACCAGCTACCTGTTTTCTCTCTCTCCCTCAGTTCTGATGGCTCTGACCAAATTCCTCTCAGCTGTTGCACGTGACTTAGACTCATGGGATTCATGCTTCCATGGGGCTTAAGCAGGTCACATGAGCCTATTAATGGATGAGAAAGATCTTCTCATTGTGAAGAAAAATTACATCAACAATAAGCAAAAATGTATTATCAATACACGTAGCTTATTTCTAATACTACTAGGCTCCTTTCCTTTATATTTCCCCCCATTATTTCTCCTGAGATTCTTGATCTCCCATAAAGTCTCATTAAGTTTTTTTTCTCTATAAAGTATTCCTTTCATAGTTTGATTGGTATTTCTTTTAAGTAAATTATTATAAACAGGTACATTTTCTTCAGTAATAATTTACAATTGAGGTGCATTTACTTTTAAAATATTTTATTTAATATTTCTATTTTTCTGAATGCTTTATATTTTTGAGGGTAATCTATTTCTTTTTATTGTCAGGTCTGTTGGCATATAGCTGTGTATCATCAATTCTAGCATTTTTTCTTATTTCTTCTGGATTTGTTGTAATTTAACCTCTTCCTTATGTATTTTGTTGACTTTGCTGATCTCTTCTTTTTAATCAAGTTGGTTAATGGATGGTCTTTTTCAAAGAAATGGCTTAGTAGTGTGTTTGCCAATTTTGAAGCCTTATTTTAGTTTCTAATTTATTTATTTTTGGTATAATTTTCTTTTATGTTTATTTTGTGTTTGGATACTTGTTGATTTTTTAATAAAATTTAAACTTTCTATTATCTCTTTTACTTTTAAATTAATGCATGTTTTAGGGATAGTTTTATTTTTCTCTGAGAGTGTCTTTATTTGTATCAGAAATTATTGTATGTTTTCTTTATCATTATTTTTTCATGTAATTACTAAATCTTTTTTATTGATGATTTTTTTTTAATTTAGGATTTCCTTACAACATCTGTATCCCTTGCTTCCATTTCCAGAAATATTATAGTCTATAAAGAATATTTTTGGTATTTCCTGATTTTGATATTGACTTACAATTCCTTTGTGCTATAATAAATGGTTAATTGTTCAAAAGGTACTTTATGGAATATTGACATTCTTTAGTGGTTCTCTTTAGAAGACACCATGTCTTCTAATTCAAATTTTTGAACAATTTCTACATTCATTTCTATATATTCACATTTTGTTGTCCAACTCAGAAAAGAACATTGCATTCTCTTACTATTATTATGCAAGTCTATATGTTTAAAAAAATATTGGAGTTAGTTTCTCCTTTGTCTTTTACTTAAATGACATTTAGACCATTGAAGTTTAATATTTATACTGGCTTGTTGTTTATGATTATTTAATCATAGTGTAATTTTCTTGTTCATCTATCTATATTGTGAATTTTTATTTTTGCTTTGTTTGATAATTTGATTGTGATGCCTGTTCCTTGTTTTATAACATCAGTACCTGATGAATAGTACATTTCTTCCAGTCTCTTATCTTTATTCTTTGCATGTCTTTGACTTTTAGATGTTTCCTGAAAGCAGCAGATTGTGGGGTTTTGTTTTATTACCCAATCTGTGGCTCTGTTATTGTTTGCTTATTTCATTCACATTTAAATTTTTAAGATTTAGGTTTATGCTTTTCTCTATTTGTCTCACTAGTACTGCTTTGTTTTATCACGATTTGAGGAGTTTGCTTTCCTCTTTTAATTCAGTGTTTTCTCTTTATGATTAGTTTTTATTAATCAGCTTTAAGGCAATTCTATTTTTATATGCTCTCTCCTCTCTCACCCACTTCCATTTATCAACCCTTAAGGTTTTTTTGAATTTTGCTTAACTAATTGATCTCTTATTTCTTTCACTTAGTTATCTAAATCTTCTCTTATATTCCTCTTATTTCCCTTTTCTTAAAAGGAAAAGCTAAGTGGTTATTTCAAAATCTTCTTTCTTCTCTTCTCTTCCAATTTATTATTTTTTCTCGGACTTTTTCTGATAAGCATTTATTTACATTTTCCTCCTCACTGTTTAGATTCTTTTTCTATATATTCAAAACCAGTGATTTTTGAATCATGATCTATAAGCTCATTTATTCTTTCCTTTGCCTCTGTGTTAAAGCTTTTGAAATACCAGTTTTATGTCTCTCTTTCTAACCAATTTCTCCGTTATTGTCTTTGTTGATCATATCTCCTTTTTATTTCTTGTAGTACCTTACTATGAACATGATCAATTCTGAGAAGTATTTTAAGACGGCAGAAAATACTCTCTGTCATAATTCATGTGGTCCACCCATGCTCTGACCTTTCCATGATCTTTCTCTTTCCCATGTGTTCTGCAGTCTCCTTTCTGGAGTCTTTGATACCCTATTCTCTGAGTTGCTGGTTGGTTCCAGGAGCTCTAATTACTCTTCTCCTGAGGGAGGCTATTGTCTATGGAAGCATAATCTTCTCTCAGAGAACATGGTTTCCTTTTTCACTAACTTTTCTAATATTAGAAGCATTATAAAGTTCCCTTTTCCCATTAAAAATATACAGATCTTTTCCTTTGAGAGTACTTAACGATGGAATTCCGATTCCACTGAACTAAGAACTCCCACTTTTATTCCACCCTTTCACTACCTCATTTTTGCCTCTTCTCTCATCTTCCTGTAACTCCTTTTGGCTGAGTGATTAAAAGAGTCATTCCCCCTTTGTTATATATGGATTTGATTTGGATACATCACATTTCTATCTTTCATTTCAAATAAGATAATATTTGTAAAATGTTTAGCATTGGAACACAGTAGATCATTAATAAATGTTTGTTCTCATCTCCTTCTCTTCTACCCTCAGCTGCTCTATATTCATTTTTGCTCTCTTCTAGTCTGTGATTTAGACCTAGAATACACACTGAATCATAAATAGTGAGTTCTAGAAAGAACTTTAGGCTCTTAAGTGTTCCTTCACTTAAGTGTGACCCCAGGGAAGCAGAAACCCTATCTTCCTAATTCTATACCTCCTCTTTCATGGCAAAAGCTGCCTTTTCTCCTTTGGGTTTACTGGAAACATTTCTTGTTCAAAGAATAAGCCTTAAGCCTAATTCATTCTGGAGTTCATAGATTGGATACCAGGACCCTCCTACTTAGCATAGAGTGAATATAATTACTAAATAGTAACTGTTTCTCTTTTACCCATGAACCCTTAGGGTCTTCCCCTCCCAGTTGGATTTTCTGTCTTTTTTTTTGTCTTTTATTAAAAGGGGGGGCATCACTTAAGTAACTACTTAAAGGAGACTATTCATTGACTGGATGTATCTCACTCAAAGTGAGAATCTGATAAGACCTTAGCCTAAAATGGCCAAGGTCCCACATTGCATCCTGGGTCATCTCCAGCTGTCCTGATGACTGGACCACTGGATCCAGATGGCTCTGGAGGAGAAAGTGAGACTGGTGACCTTGCATGGTCCTCCTTCACTCAAATCAAAGTCAACTGCAAGTCATATCATCATCCTCTTCATGGTCATGGTCCTCTTCAAGAATGAAAGACAAACACAACACCCTCATCTTCATATTATGAGATAACATTGATGATCAGGGTCTATAGTTTGTTACTCCTAGGTCAGAAATGTGGAAGGGGTTATTTTTGACAGCAGATTCTCAGCATCAGAAAAGGTGTTTGGGGTCTCAAAGTACATATCCAGCACTTAATTCATATGTGCTGACAGTACATATAAAGGTGAGTGTTGAGTATTACCATTCTCCATTGTTAATTAATTCCTATTAATTTATTGGTCAGGGCAGCTAGGTGACATAGTGCCTGGGGTTAGGGGGACCTGAGTTCAAATCTGACCTCAGACACTTATTAGCTGTATAGCCTTGGGCAAGTCACTTAAGCCTGCTTACCTCCATTTCCTCTAATGCAAAATGAACTGGAGAGGAAAATCACAAACTATTCCAGTATCTCTGACAAGAAAACCTTAAATGAGGTCATCAAGAGTTGGACACAACTGAAAATGACAAAACAACAAAAATTTTATGGGTCATCTTGCTTCCTTGTTCTGTGGATTCAAGTGTTATTGCTTTACTGATGGTGTATAATTCCTCTTCTAGACATTTTTAAAGAGTTAGTGAGACTAAAACAATGGTCTATTCCTAGATATTGTTGGTTATGTGAAAAGGAGATCTTGGCACTCCAATTTAATGTTTTGAAATTGATCTTTGTCTTTTTAGAAGTATATATTCAAAAGAAATGTTAATTTATTTGTTATCTTTGCCAAAAAAGTTGAGATGATGAGTTCCCAATGCTGGTGTGTGTGTGTGTGTGTGTGTGTGTGTGTGTGTGTGTGTGTGTGTGTTAAAAACAAGCAAAAAAACCTTTGATCTCATTTATTTCTTCAATCATTCACTTTTCACATATCACTTCATGATCCATCCCTTTACACCAATTCCTCTAAGGGATGGATCCATCAAAAAAGGACAATAAGCAGTAATGTTTCATTTTTGGCGATTTGAACAAACAAATGATCCTCCTGGTGTTGCTCTGTTTGCCTTTTGAATTGATTGAACAATTTTTGGAATAATTAGTAAATTTCTATAGTTGTCCAAAACCACTGAAAATTGTATTTCAGATATATCAGGCTATAGTTTCATATAAGTTATTCCTCTGAGTATGCATTTAAAAGGAATTATTACTAGAAAGTTGTATTTCAAATGTCAAAGAAGATGCATGGTAAATAACAAAATCATATATACTTAAATATTTAATTCTGGGTTCAAAACAGCCTCAGCATGGTATTAGAGAGACAGGAGAAGAAACCAGGGGACAAGACCTTGGGGCACAGCTTTAATGGATATTAAATCAGCAAAGAGAAAACAGAGAAATAAAGGACAAGATGTTAGAAGGAGATATGGAAAAAGATGAGAGCTGTTTCACAGAAGCAAAGAGCTAACTTGTATAAAAAAAAAAGAGGGGGTAATCAACAGTGTCAAATCCTGCACAGACATATCAGGGGAAAAGAGTAATGAGAAAAGGTCATGGGAATGGGCAATTAGGAGGACTTGGCAATTCGTATTGCTCTTTGAAAGAGCAATTTCAGACGATTGGTGGGGACAGAAGTCAGATGGCTGAGGGTCGAGTCATGAGTTGGTGTTGAAAAAAGCATTTATCAAGTCTAAAGTACCCTTCCAAGAAGACCTATTCAAAAGGACTTATTTCTTAAGGGCTCTGTAAAGCTGAGTTTTACTTTACAAGATTTGGTAATATCAAAGACATATAAAACAGCACTATACTTTGCACGATTCTAAACTCTACTTGGTAATATAAAACACTCAAAAATACCCAATAAATTCTTCATAATGGGAATATACAAGCCCAATGACAAGAGATTCCCAGCAGAAAGTGTAAAATTTTTGCCTCCCTCTCAGACACAGATGTGACTTTTCTTTGTTCAATGCTTGTAAGTCTAGAGGTTTTATGAAGGGAATGAGAATGTCATTGAATTCAAGTGCTATTGTTTTTGTGAGTGATGTAGAAATTAAAAAGGGATTATATTTCCTGGTTTGCATTATTTGATTTCAATAATCTGTAATTGAACAATTTTAAACCAGTTTTAATTATTAAAATCAGTATTTCATAATTAAGCTTAGGTTTGCTGCCTTAATGCAGCAATAGTCATGGGAGAGTTAAGTAGCTCACTAGATAGAACACTGGACCTGAAGACTGGAGGGCATGAGTTCCAAACCGATCTCAGATTCTTGCTAGTTTTGTCCTGCTAGGAGAGTCACTTGACATCTATTTGCCTCAGTAGCCTCATGTGTAAAATGAGGACAATAAAAGCATCTCCCCTCCTAGAGGTTTTGTGAGAGCCAAATGAGATAGTGATTGTAAAGTGCTTAGTGTAGTACTTGGCATATGTTAAGTACTATATAAAACTTTAGCTACAACTCTTATTAATCAACCTTTTTGGCATCCACACCTCTTTATACTCTCAAAAGTTATTGAGGATCCCAAAGAGCTTTTGTGCATGTGTTTGTTTCTCTACTAACATATATGACATTAGAAATTAAAATATCTTCGTATTTTCATGAAAATAGTTTTAATTTCACAGACGCTCTGAAACCCCCAAAAAAGTCCTAGTTCCTTAATACAAGGAATTCTGTCATTCAGATTATTATTGAAATGACAAAGAAAAAATGTGAAATAGATCTTTATTTTAGAAATTAAACCACAGGACCTTTTACCCTGGGACAGTGAGGGGTGTTAGGCATCAGAGCTGGGGAAGATTGGAGGAACCTCTGTGACAAGGAATGTGAGACCCAACTATGCTGCAGAGAGGCAGCGGGGGGTGAGAATGAACCAGCACATGCCTTAGGACAGAAGCAGTGATGCCACAATTAGAATCACACAGGCCCTAGCAGCAGTGACACTAAAAGACTACATGTCTTGAAAGACTATAAATTGTAGAGCAAAAGAACTGGGGTTCTGGCCAAAAATATACCCAGCAAAGCTAAGCATAATCCAGAATGAAAAAAAAAATTAGGCATTTAATGAACTATCAGATTTTCAGGATCTTATTACAAAAAAAAAAAGCAACACCAAACCTGAACTTAATACAAGAATTGACATACAAGAGCCACAATAAATATAAGGTTCATACCAAAGACTAATTACAAGGAACTCAATAAGGATAGACTGTTTACTTTTTATGTATGCAAAATGTATGTCTAAGATATTATTAGTAATTGGGTAGTTTGTAAGAAAGACTGGGGTAGAACTGAGTATGATATGACTTTAAAAAGTAAAACCATTTAGGAACAGCTAAAAAGATTAATTATCTTATAAAAATAAGGTGTGAGAGGAAGAATCGTCTCAGAAGAATTAGATTGGGGGTGGGGTGTGCTGTTAGCTCTGGAAAACCACTTTCATTGGGAATAGGATTAAAAGAGAACAATACACATATATTTAGAAGAATATAAAAGTCTTCTAAATTCAGAGAAAAATAAAATGCTAAAGTAGTAAAGAGAGGGGAGAGGATAAGGGAGGGATCTCTAGAGGGGAGAGTGAGGGAATAGGTCAGAGGGGTATAAAAGGGTGTTTAGATTTATGAGAGTGAGAAGAGAAGGGAGGGATGTGTGTGTGTGTGGGGGGGGGTAGGTTAAATAATAAAAGGGCAAGATAGCCAGAAGAAGTAAAGTATAGGAGTTAGGAGGGATAAGAAATAAGAGATACATACAGACATAAAAACAAAGATCAGAAGTAGAATTTTTTAGGGAAAGTATATGTCTCTATATGTATGCATATAGGTGTGTATTATGTGTATGTATCTATCTACATATCTTTATCTATACGTAAATATGTCCATGCTTAATTGCAACCTTCTGGAGGGGAGGGAATGAGGGAAAAAAGAACAAAGTAAAAACTATGCTGCATAGAACAAAAGAAAACTAACAAGGAAGCAAAGAAAAAATGGACAGCTCTCAATATATTGAATAGTATTTATTATATATGCTTTTTTGAAATGGCAATTTATTACTATATATTTTAAATTCTCTCATGTTCTTCTATGCATATGACATGATTTTTTTTCTTATTTTATATTTAAGTTTCTAATATGTTTCTTTTTCTTTTGTTACTGTGTATTTAAGTCTCAGAGTGCCTAGTGTAGTACATAGTAGACAAAATAATTTTTTTTGAATTAAAAAAAGAAATACTCTTTCTCCCTTATTTGGCATTTGCAATTCATTTTAAAAGTGATTAATTCATTAAATAATATATTTATTTTCAATATAGAAATCATATGTTCTGAAAAGTCTGTTTCTTAAAAGCCCTTTTCTTCCAGGTAGATCACCTCAGTTAAGGAAATAAGTAGGAAGCTTTTGGTGATATATGAAAGAACAGTTCTAGTGGAATGAGGGGTGGAAGTTAGATAGTCAGAAGAGGGTGGTTAGTGAGAAGTGTAAGCTTTAGAAGTTGACCCCTTTCTGAGAAATGTAATAGGGACTATAAGATTTTGTTTCTCTTTTTTCAGAAGATGGTAATGCTTGGGGTTGTTTGGATTCTCAGATGCATGCCCTGCTTAAAAGGTTTCTCATGGAAGGAGGTTAGCAATTATTACCATGGAAAGAAGGAAGGAATGAAGGAAGGAAGGACTGAAGGGACTGAAAAAAGAAACAAGTATTGAAATGCCTACTACATACCAAACCCTATACTAAGTGTTTGACAAATATTTTCTCGTTTGATCCTACAAAGTCACTGAGAAACAGGTACTTTTATTTTCCTCATTTTATACAAAAGAAAACGGAGGCAGACAGTTTAAATAACATTTCCAGGGTTAACACAGCTAGTTAATATCTGAGACTGAATTTGAACATAAGCCTTCCTGACTGTAGGCCTGGTACCTACACTGTATCACCTAACTGCCTTAACAGGGGCTCAAAGTAAGAAAATGGTGTCTGTTCTTGAGATGTTTACAGCCTGATAAGAGAGACAACTCACAAATAACTGAATACAAATAAGGATAAATTGAAGATAATTATCAGAGGGAAGGCACTAGCATTAAAAAGTATAAGAACTTCTAAATGAAGGTCAGATTTTAACTGGGACTCAAACAAAACTAGGAAAGTCAGGAGATAGATGAGGATGGAGAGAATTTCAGGCATGGGAGATTTTCATTGCAAATCCTCAGATTTGAGAGATGAGTGTCTTATGCAAGGAATAGAAAGACATGTTTCATTGACTTCCAGAGGACATGGAAGACAAGAAATTATGGGGAGGTGAAGTAAGGTATAAGAAGACTGGAAAAGTAGAAAGGAGCAAGTTATCAAAGGGTTTTACAATAAAAAATTGTGTTTTATCCTGGCAGTAATAGAGTCACTGAAATTGGGGGGAGAGGAGCAGGCAGGTTGAAATGGCCAAACTTGTACTCTAGGAAGAGCAATTTGACAGCTGAGTGGAAAATAGATTGAGGTGGGGAGACAGGAGGCAGGGAGAACAATTAGCAGATTCTTGCAACAGGCCAGGCACAAGAAGGCCTTCATCACAATGATCACAGTATTAGAAGAGAGGAGAGGGCATATACAAAGCCTGTGATGAAGATACAAGTGACAGAAATTGATATCAAATTGGACTGTGTGTGGTGGGGGTGAAGAGAGAGCAAGGGATTGGATTTCAGATGGCACATTGGTTTTGACCCTAATTGACTTGAAGAATAGTGGCATTCTTCACAGGTAGTAAAATTCAGAAGTGAAGGTATGGAAGAAAGAAAATGAGTTCATTTTTTGACATGTTGAGTCTAAGATATTCAGTTTGAGAGGTGCAACAGGCAACTGCAGATGCAAGAGTAGAGGTTATGAGAGTGGTTAGGACTTGATAAATAGGTTTGAGAGACATCTTCATAAAGATAATATCTGAATACATGGGAGCTAATATTATGAAGCCACATAGTAGAAAGGGAGAAAAAAAGAGGGCCCAGGACAGAGGCTTGGGATATATCCACTGCTAGTGATTGCAACCTGTACAAAGGTATAGCAAAGGAGACTGAGAAAGCATTGTCAGATGGTAAGAAGAAAGTCAGGATAGAGCACGATCACAAAACAAAAACAAAAACAAAAACTGGAGAGAAGACAATATCAAGATGAAAAGGGGGATTTACAGTGTTAAAAGCTTCCAAGAGATAAAAAGGATTATTATTGAGAAAAGGCTATAAGAGTGGGTAAATTTGAGATAACTGGCAACTTTGGAGAAAGCAGTTTCTCCAATGATGAGGGTGGAAGCCCAACTACAAAGGATTCAGAAGAGAGAAAAAGAATGAAGACCCTGATGGATTATCTAGATGTCTCAAAGAAGTTTATATACAAAATGGAAGATAGGGGACATGAAGAGGTCATGTAAGAGTTTTTAACACTTGGAGAGACATCAGTCTGTTTGTAGGAAATAGAGAAGTATTCATTAGACAAGGAGAGATTGAAGATTAGGGAGAGCATGGATGACAGAGGAAGGAATTTGTAGAAGAAGACAGTATAGAACGGGATCATTTTTGCATGTGGATACGTATCCTTTAGCAAGAAGGGCCACTTTTTCATGTGAGATAAAGGTGAAGAAGAGAAGGAATCTGAATGTTTTAAAGTACAGGAGGGGATAAGAGGGAACTTCGGTATTTTCAGTCAAATATGAGGCAAGTTGTTCAACTGAGAGAATGGGAGCAGGGGGATCTATAAGAGACTTGACAAGACATGAAAAGAATAAAATGTAGTGTATGGAACAGTGAATTTACTAGGGAGAAAGTAAAAAGATTTCTTTACCTCAGTGAGGGCCCAGGTGAAATTATCAATCAATGGACATTTATTTAGCACCTATTTTTCACATGAACTTTCCACTTACATTGGATTCAGTCATTACAGTTTTATAATTTTCTTTAGTCTTATTTGACAAAAAATTTGAAAATCTTCAAAAACACTACAGTATCCCACAGACTCATCTCATTTTCCATTTGCAATGTCTGTTCAAGAGAATTGTACCAATGAATAAATTCTAAAGGTTGTTAATTAACCTATATACATTACAGCTTGAACCATAGGCATGAAGGTCAGAAAGATAAGTGGTGGGGCAGAGACAAGATGGCAGACCAGAAAGACACACTTATGCAGGGTCCTCCCCACAACTCATAAAATACCTGTAGAGAAGGACTCTCAATAAATTTTGGAGAAGTAAAAGTGGAGAAAAACAGAGCAGAGGAGATTTCGAGCCCATGGTGACATAAAAGGCCCATGGAAACATTAGTTGCACTGGATGTGGAGCCAAACATGGAGCCCAGCCCAACCTTGGCTGAGCAGCATGGCATGACAAGATTCTGGGAGGAGGACACCTCTGGGGCAGAATCTCCAGTCACAGTGGTGGGGCCTCAGATCACTCGGCCCAAAGGCACCAAAGGTCAGTGAGGGGGAAAAATATGAGACCATAGAAGGTTATTTCTTGGTGAACAGATATCTCCTGCCATCCTTTCAGATGAGGAAGAAGAATGCTGACCATACAGAAGTCAAGGCTTCTATATCCCAAACATCCAAAATAAGTATTCAATGGGCTTAGGCCATGGAAGAGCTCAAAAAGGATTTTGAAAATCAAGTTAGAGAGGTGGGGGGAAAACTAGGAAGAGAAATGACAGAGATGTAAGAAAAGCGGGTCAACACCTTGTTAAGGAGACCAAAAAAATGCTCAAGAAATTAACACCTTGAAAAATAGGCTAACTCAATTGGGAAAACAGGTTCCAAAAGACAATGAGGAGAAGAGTGCTTTAACAAGCAGAATTAGCCAAATGGAAAAGGAGGTAGAAAATCTCACTAAAGAAAATAGTTCTTTAAAAATTAGAATGGAACAGATGGAGGCTAATGACTTTCTGAGAAACCAAGAAATCACAAAACAAAACCAAAAGAATGAAAAAATGGAAGAGAATGTGAAATATCTCATGAGAAAAACAACTGACCTGGAAAATAGA
>CM053769.1:513950743-513964167 GCA_028658325.1 Potorous gilbertii
AAATATTGAAACAATCCACTGGTCCCCTCCTAAAAGAGATCCAAAAAGAGAAACTCCTAGGAACATTGTGACCAAATTCCAGAGTTCCCTGATCAAGGAGAAAATGTTGGAAGCAGCTAGAAAGAAACAATTCAAGTACTGTGGAAAATATAAACAGGATAACACAAGATCTAGTGGGTTCTATAATAAGGGATAGAAGGGCATGGAATATGATATTCCAGAGGTCAAAGGAACTAGGACTAAAATCAAGAATCACATACTCAGCAAAACTGAGTATAATACTTCAGGGGGAAAATTGTCTATCAATGAAATAGAGGCCTTTCAAGCATTCTTGATGAAAAGACCAGCTGAAAAGAAAATTTGACCTTCAAATACAAGAATGAAGAGAAGCATGAAAATGTAAACAGCAAAGAGAAGTCCTAAGGGACTTACTAAAGTAGAACTGTTTACATTCCTACATGGAAAGACAATGTTTGTAACTCTTGAAACTTTTCAGTATCTGGGTAGTTGGTGAGATCACACAAACACACACACACACACACACACACACACGGAGAGAGAGACAGAGAGCACAGAGTGAATTGAATAGGGTAGGATTATATCTTAAAAAAATGAAATTACATGGTGACAGAGAAATATATTGGAGAAAGGGTGAAATGGAATGGGGCAAATTATCTCTCATAAAAGAGGCAAGCAAAAGACTCTTCAGTGGAGGGAAAAAGAGGGGCGGTGAGAGAAAAACACGAAGCTTACTCTCATCACATTCGACTAACAGAAGGAATAACATGTACACTCATTTTGGTATGAAAACCTATCTTACAATACAGGAAAGTGGGGGAGAAGGGGATAAGCAGGGTAGGGGGAAGATGGAAGGGAGGGCAGTGGGAGGAAGGAGCAATTTGAAGTCAGCACTCTTGGGGAGGGACAGAATCCAAAGAGAGAATAGAAGCAGTGGAAGGCAGAATAGGATGGAGGGAAATATAGCTAGTCTTACACAACATGACTATTATGGAAGTCATTTGCAAAACTACACAGATATGACCTATATTGAATTGCCTGCCTTCCCAAAGGTAATGGGTGGGGAGGGAGGGATGGGGAGAAGTTGCAACTCAAAGCGTTAGTAAGAATTGTCGAGTATTGTTCTTGCTACTAGGAAATAAGAAATACAGGTAATGGGATATAGAAAGTTATCTGACCCTACAGGACAAAACAGAAGATGGGAGCAAGAGAAGGGAGGGATGTTAGAAGAGAGGGCAAATCAGTGAAAGGTGCAATTAGAACGCTTGGCAATTTGGGGAGGGGGGAGGGGAGAAATGGGGAGAAAATTTTGAACCCAAAGTTTTGCGAAAATGAATGTTAAAATTTAAATAAATAAATTTAAAAAAAGAAAGATAAGTGGCTAGAGATAGACTATTGTGCTATCACAAATTATGAAGGACCTAATTTAAGAAAACTGAAACGATGCAAAATGAAACTAAAAGAATCAGAAAAATCTATACAGTAACAGTAATATTGTCACACCCGTAGCAACTCTGATCAATACGATGATTGATCACCATCCTGAAGGATTCATGACATGAAATGCCCTCTGCTTCCAGATAGAAAACTGATGGATTCAGAGTACAGATGGAAGCATCTTTTTCTGTTCTTTATTTTCTTGGATTTTTTCTGGAAGCATGACTAATGCAGAAATATGTTTTACATGACTTCATATCTATAACGAGTATCATATTTCTTTTCTTCTCAATGAATAAGAGAGGGTTGAAGGAAGAAAGAGGATTTGGAACTGAAAATAACAATTAAAAAAAGCCCTTCCTCTTCAGGATTTCAAACTCATTCCAGACTTTTATTCATAGAATGATAGACTCTGAGATGGCATTTGTGGAAAAGAAAAATGTAGTCATTGATGATCCCTTCCCAAAGATAATAGTCCTGCATTCTACTTATGAGAATAAGGCTAACAGAGTGAAGAACAAAATAGAAATATAATAGGATTCTGTACTGGTTATAGATCTGGTTGCTGCCATTCAAGAATGAATGGAACTTAAGAAATATTACAAAGGAGAAATTAATAAAATCAAAATGTTAAATAGGTTCTGAAGAAGTACAATGCTTTACCCATAAGACGCAATTAAAGTTTGATGAATTGAATTGATCTCTGACTTCTCCAGCCTTTTGAACTCCTATTACCCACATGTCTACTCTACTTTGGCAACCTACTCAATGCACTATACCTGAAAGTTCAACATTACTGTTCCCTGAATTTGTTTGATCCTTTAATTTCATTGCAGACATTATTGTAGTTTCTGATAAAAATCTTTTTTTAAACACCATCACACTGGAATAAAATGCATGGGAGACAGTACTCCGTACACCACGAATCATAATGGCTAAGTAATGGATATATAAAAATACAGAACATAAATATATTTTATGTAAGTGTAAATACATAAATATTTATAAGTATAAAAAAGCTAAAATTTACTGCTAAAGTAATAAAGTTGTTTACATAAATAAAGTCATTAAGATTAAATGTGAGAATCGCCTATGGACCCAATTTTAAGATTTATTCCAATCCAGAGAGAATCCACGGATCATCTACAATGATCAAAGTACTGTGCTAAGTGCTAAGGAAACAAAGATAAGATGAAAAATTTCCCCTGCCCTCAAGGACATTACTTGTAGTTTGTGGATCAAGTATAAATAACAAAGATAGGCATATTTGAGAAAGGAAAGAGCACCATGATCAGAAATTGACCAGAAAAGAATAACAAATGGAGATATACTAAAATGTTGCACTATTAACCCCTAAAATATTGTTCTCCCTCCTCCAACTAGGGAAACATTAAATGCAAAACCACTCCTACCCCATTTAAGTGGAAGAGAGTACAACTATTGAGAGAATACACTCTGCAGTAATGGTGTGATGACTGAAGAAGGGAGTGGTCCCTTTTAGAATTAATAACTAATAGCTTAATTATATACATAAAAGAAGAGAGAAATAATGACAAATTCTCACTTAAGGGACAAGATATAAAATTTTCCATTGTGTGCGTGTGTGTGTGTGTGTGTGTGTATTGCTATTTTATTTTTACTGTAAAGGATTGTCCAAATAGTCTGTGTGAGAGGCAATATGGCATAAAGAATAAGAAGCCATTTTCTAGATAACTCTGCAGGATCCTATTTTTTTTTTACACTTTTATTTTTATTGATCTGTTTTGTTTTTTTACATCACAAATATTTATAGAGTACTCCCACTTCAAGAGAGGGCTCTTGTGATCAGTGGTACACTACTAAATACTTAACAGCTGGCTCTCTTAAAAAAAATGTACACAGAGCATTTAAATTTCATCTGCAACATTAACATTTTCTTCATCTCTTTAAGTCTAGAGAATCAACAAAGCAATAAACTAAATGTGATTCATAACATTTCCTGATTTCTGAGGTACAAATATTTCCACTGACAATTTAGCATTTAATTCTTTTTAACTGACAAGAACTGGCTCCACATGCCATTGCTTACATCTCATGACTTTGTTTGTAAGTTTCATTTCACATGCATATATTTCTCATTGGTATAGACTCCCTTTCTATTAAAATATTCATAGAAATCTACTTCTTCTCCTATCCACCCTCATCCCATTGTTAAAAAGAAAAAAAATAAGGAAAACCAAATATCTTGTACCAGATATCCAGTCAAGCAAAACAATTGCCCTCAATGCTCGAACATAAAAATTTTGCATCTCATTTTGGACCCTAAATCCATCATTTTTCTGTCATGGTTAGCACATTTCATTGAATGGTCACTGTATTAATAACTGTTCCTAAAGCTTTAAAAGTTTGCAGTGTTGTGGTAATCTAGATTAATATCTTGGTTCTGCTCATTTCATTTTTGTTAATTTTTTAAAGAAAGTCCTCATACTTGTTTGTTTTTATAATATTGTTGTAGAGGTATAGCTATTTCTTCAGCTTCTGCTCACTTCGCTCTGCATCTCTTTATAGGTATTTCCATGTAAGACTATAAATTGCAGAGAAGGTGTCGATCTGTATTATTAGAGCTGATTTCTCACCTGTGAGTTCTTTAAAGCAGTACAATATGAGGTCCAGTTTCTTTATCAGTTCTTTTTCCTATATATTCTACCTGACACTCATTTTCTTTGAATTCGTATGGTCCCTGGAAGGAAGGAAGAAGCAAAGGAAGGAATGAAGGAAGGAAAGAAGGAAGGAGAGAAGGAAGGAAGGAAGGAAGCTAGGAAGGAAGGGAGGGAAGTAGAGAGAGAAGGAAAATTATAGAGGGGAAGAAGAAAATAAGTATTTGTTAAGTGCTTATGATTTATCAGCATTGTATTAAGTTCTTTATATACCACATCATTATATACTACATCATAATGTTTATTATTCATATGTTTTAGCCTTTAGAAAGCATTTTTCCTTAAGAGTAAGGATTATTTTTTGTTTCCCACAAGTACAGTGCTATACCACAGCTGGATGGCTAAAGAATTGGACTTTTTTTATTTTAGACTCACCTTCCTAAATTCCTATCCTGCCTAAAACACTTACTAGCTTTGTGACCCTAAGCAAATCACTTACTCCTGTTTGCCTAAATTCCTAATCTATAAAATAGACTGCAGAAGGAAATAGCAAACCACTTTAGTATCTTTACCACAGAAAACCCCAAACGCAGTCATCAAGAATTGGACACAACTGAAAAAACAAAATGACTGAACATTAACGACAACAGTGCTGGACATATTCTGTTTGCCTGATGCA
Source organism: Potorous gilbertii (assembly GCA_028658325.1). Classification (NCBI taxonomy): domain Eukaryota; kingdom Metazoa; phylum Chordata; class Mammalia; order Diprotodontia; family Potoroidae; genus Potorous; species Potorous gilbertii. The sequence continues at coordinate 513,955,514 of CM053769.1, forward strand.
TATTAATTTGTCAGCTGATTCTTTTCCTCTCACAACCAATTATATTTCTAAAGATAAGATTTGTTTTGCAAGGGATAGTTGTAGGTGCAGTCTAAAAATAAATATGGGGCCAATTGATGGTCAAACATTCTATTTCTAGTGATGCAAATCTTAATTTCAAGAAAGTCCTGCTTGGAAAAAGGAGAACATCTGGTCACCAAACAACAGCTGGGCATGATCAACAAAGAATAAGTTTGAAATACAGAAATTTTTACCAAGGACACCTAAAGGTCAAGAAAAAAGTTTAGCTCACAAATAGGACATGTTTTAAATTTGGCTCCTTTTCTTGGTAAAAGAAAACCTGGTGTTACCTCCTGGCATGACAGAGAAAAAAACCATTCCCTTATGGGTGTTTCAATGACCCTCAAGGCTCAGAAGATGAGGAACTTGCTGTCACTATCTTCATTGGGCTTAGCAAAAGGGATTTTTTTTTACTTTGAGTTTCAAACTTCATTGACAAAATTAGGAATGTAGAGTTGGAGTTCTTTAGAGTGTTTACATTTTATAAGCTATCCTGATTTTTATATCTGAACTGCTGCTACTTTTTGGCATTCATCCCAGACAATATCCTAAACTTCCACATCTTTCAGTTTTGCTTTTGTTATTTGGGCTTTTTTCAGTTATTGTTTGATGAGGATGAATCAGTTTAAAAATAGGGAACTTTATTTGATAGCTACAGATATTTGGTTTATTTTACTTTTTCTATGTCTTTGCTATTTATTGAATAGCTACTGATTTCTTTCTCATGTTTATGGATATAGGTACCCTTACACAGATATACATCTTAGACATATTCTAGGGCAGATATTCTTCATTGACATTAATAATGCTTCTTCTGTTGCTAAAAGTATTTTGATAACTTTGAATATGTTTTTTCTTTGAAATTCTATGTGTTTCATACATTTAAATTATCATTTTGACAATGGGAATACCTACTTCACCAGATTTCCAAAGAGATTCAAAGTTTAAGAACTCCTGTTTTAGAATGATACAACTCCCTCCAAAAAGTCATATAGAGTACTTCTATACCTCTTTATGAGGGAGTAACTTCTACAATACAGAATAGACATCCTTATAACTACTTGCATTTATGAATCTTCCTTTCTGCTCCACAAATGATAAAGTTGCTACTTTTTGTTTGTTTTTTCTTTTAAGACACTCTGGATGTACCCTCTATGTAATTTTACATCTGATATATATCTCCAAAGATTCAGTTATTTCATCCTATTTTCCATGGCATGTATGTGTATGTGTGTGTGTGTGTGTATTTCCAATTATAAATCATTTGCTGTTGACTTTGATTTCCACTTCATAGAATCCTTACAATTTCTGGCAAGTTTCATGATTTCCTAAAATTTCCACTCATGAATATAAATCTTTGTCATGTTTTAACACTTTATTTTTAAAAGAGATGTTTGCATTTAACATGTGCATAATTGATGAATGCCTCCAGAAAGAAAACAAGATAACAAAAACTTGATTCATAGATCAATTCATTCAGTTTCTATCCTGGATCTCAGGTGGAAGTATAGAACTGTGGGTTCCCTATGAGAGCTATTTGCTTCATCTATTTATTCACCACCCACCTGGGTTCCTGGGAATACTACATTTAAGTCAGTATCTCTTCCCCTTTCCCTCAGGCTCCTGCTCATTTATAAATTTGTGAAGAATTTGCAAGTAGTAGTATCTTTCTTGACTTTTTGCAGGAAGACATCATGGCTTTTTTCCTGTGATCATCAGATTCCATAATCAATAAATATACAGGAATGCTGCAATGTATTGGCAAATTCTCTCAGTATCACTGCCTACCACTTTGGTCAAGGCAATTTACCATTCTATTGTGTTTTAGAGCTATCTTAGCCCATGACAGTGCTGTACACATAGTATGCATTGAATAAATATTTGTTTAATTAAAATGATGAAATCATTGACAAATGAATATTTTAAAGTATTTTTTTCTTTGGTGTCTAGTATAGGATTAATTAAAACTCATTCAATACCTCTAGGAGCCTTAACAGCTTCTGTAGAAACTCTTAGCTAAAGAACATAAATTAAAAATAGACATTCAGCATTACAGGATGTCTTCCATCCAATCACCAAGACTTAATTTCAAATAAAGAATGCTACAGTGCAAGCTATGGAGGGTACCTATATTTATCAGAACTTGTCTTCAAAAATCTTATCATTTAGATGAGAAACAAGCTCTATATGAACAAGAATTGATACTTAATAATACCTAATTGCTATAAAAGGAAGGCTAGTTAGTATCCCAAATAAAATTCTGAAGACACAAGGGGAAAGAGTTTCAACAAGGAAGAAAAATTTAATTTGTCCTAAGAGATCAATGTGGATGCACTGAGAACTTAACCAATCTAGCTTTTAAAAAATGATATGAGCAGAAAAATTTGGAACTTCATTGATGTCAATTGCTCTTAGAACTCATTATACATGAAATCAATATAATGGATCAGAATTTCTTCTTCAATTTTTTTCCATTTTTATTAATTAATTTGGTTTTAGTTTTCAACATTCACTTTTATAAGATGTTGAGTTCTAAGTGTATCCTCCTTCCTCCCCAAGATGGCATGCAATCTGATATAGGCTATACAGGTACAATCATATTAAAAATATTTCCACATTAGTCATATAGTAAAAGAAGAATTAAAACAAAAGGAAAACCATGAGAAAGAAAAACAAAACAAAACAGAAAGTAGTATGCTTCAATTAGTATTCAGACTCCATAGGTCCTTCTCTGGATATGGATGGCTTTTTTCATCATGAGTCTTTTGAAATTTTCTTAGATCACTGCATTGCTGAGAAGAGAAAAGCCTATCAGAGTTGATCATTGCACAATGTTGCTGTTACTGTGTACAATGTTCTCTTGGTTCTACTCACTAACCTCAGCATCAGTTCATATAAGTCTTTCCAAGTTTTTCTGAAATCTGCCTGCTCATCATTTTTTATAGAACAGTGGTATTCCACTAAATTCATATAACACAATTTATTCAGTCATTTCCCAATTTCTAATTTTTTGCCACCACCAAAAAGAGCTGCTATAAATATTTTTGTACATAGGGGTTCTTTTCCCTTTTTTATAATTTCTTTGGGATGTCGAGCTAGTCATGGCATTGCTGAATCAAAGGGGATCCTCTGTTTTATAACCCTTTGGACACAGTTCCAAACTGCTCTCTAGAATGGTTAGATCATTTCAGAATTCTTCCAACATGCATTAGTGTCCCAATTTTCCCATATCTTCTCCAACTTTTAACATTTTCTTGTTTCTGATGCTAGCAGTCTGATAGGTGTGGTGTGGTACCTCAGAGTACTTTAAATTTACATTTTCTAATCAATAGTAATTTAGAACTCTTTTTTTATATGCTTGTAGATTGCTTTAATTTCTTCATCTGTGAACTGCCTGTTCATATTCTTTGACTGTTTATCAATTGGGGAATGACTTGCTTTCTTAGAAATTTGACCCAGTTCTCTATACATTTTAGAAATGAAGACTTTCCCAGAGACACTGGGCAGAAAAATTGTTTCCCAGCTTTCTGCTTCCCTCCTAATCTTCCTTGTATTGACTTTTTGTAAAACCTTTTAATTTAATGTAATCAAAATTATCCATTTTCATATCATAATATTCTCTATCTCTTATTTGATCATAAATTCTTCTGTTCTCCATAAATATGACAGGTAAACTATCCCTTGCTCTCCTAATTTGCTGATATCATCACTATGTCTAAATTGTGTATGCATTTTGACTTTATCTTGTTATACAGTGTAAGATGTTGGTCTGCATCTAATGTACATTTTTCCATATTAAGCATTTCCTTTTAAAAAGGACGCAACAAAGACTTCTCAATAACTTCATTTCTTCCTACTTAGAACTTAAGAGAACAGTCTTTGCATTGTAAGGAAGTAAGCTCATGCGACCCTTTCCCATTTTTATGATTTCTTTGGAATAGAGTCCTAGAAACGATCTTTCTAGGTCAAATGTGGTGGCCAGTAACTGGAAATTGAGAGGTTAACCATCAATTGGGGAATGACTGAACAAGTTGTGGAATATGGATGTCATGAAATACTGTTGTGCTCTAAGAAATGATGAACAAGAAGACTTCAGAGAGGCCTGGAAGGACTGATGCTGAGTGAAATGAGAAGAACTAGGAGAACACTGTACACAGTAATAATCACAGTGTTTGAGGATTTTTTTCTGGTAGATTAGGCCCTTCACAGCAATGCAAGGACCTAAAATATTCCCAAAGGTCTTTTGAGGCCAAATGCCATCCACATCCAGAGAAAGAACTATTGAATTGGAATGCAGAATGAAACAGAATATTTTCTCTTGTGTTATTTTTTGTTTTGGTTTGGTTTTTTTTCTCATGGTTTCCCCCTTTCATTTTAATTCCTCTACGCAACGTGACTAATGTGAAAATATGTTTAATAAGAATGTATGTATAGAAACCATATAAACCATATAAAATTTCATGCCATCTCAGGGAGAGAAGGTGGAGGGAGGGGGAGAAAATCTAAGACTTATGGAAGTGATTGTAGAAAACTGAAAACAAATAAGTTAATAAAAGAAAAAAGAAAAAAAAGGATTCTATTTTAAAAAGTAGAACAGGGTTCAGCAAACTATACCCTAAAGTTTCACTCCAGCATACCATCTGCCTTTGTGAGGTCCACTGCTTAAGAGTTTTTAAAATGTTTTGAAATATCTCATTATATTTAAATAAATAATAATTTTATTTTATGAAACAAAAAAAACCATTCTTAATCCATGGGCTATGCAAAAACAAAACAAAAGTATAAGCAATGAGTTATATCAAAAATTTTATGACCTCTGGTCTCTATAGCAGATTGGGCAGAATCTAACTAGATTGCATTTAAGAATAACAAATGTAAACATGGGTTCAAAAAATCAGCTGGACAAATATAGGATAGGAGAGGCATTACTTGAAAGGAGTTTATCTAAAAAAACCTGCAATCTAGATTTTAGTGGACTCCAAGTTCAATGCAAGTAAGTACAGTGTAATGGGTGAGGGGGAGAAGCTAGTATAATTGTGACCTTCCCTAAAAGAATCACAGCATTCAGTGGAAAATAGTAATACTTTTTCTGTTTTCTGAGATAGAACACATCTTGAATCTTCTGTCCAGATGTGGATATCACAGTTTTCCATGGACATTTATAAACTAGAAAACATTCTGAGTAGAACAATCAGGAAGATTGTGTGTGTGTGTGTGCATGTGTGTGTGTGTGTATAGTGTATTTAATTGTTGGATGAAGTTAGGATATTTAGTCTAGAGAAGAGAAGACTCATGGGGAACATGACAGCTGTATGTAAAGATATAAAGAACTATCTCACTGAAGAAGACTCAAGAACAGAGATAATTGTAGAGGCACTTTTAAGGTTATATGAGTGACAAACAGAATAAATGACTTCCTAACAATCAGAACTATCCAGAGTTCTGCCACAGAAGGTAGTGAATTCACTGGATTCACTGAATGTTTACACAACCATGACTTTGAAAACCATGGCTTGATGGCTACTTATTGTATATATTTCTTTCAATTATAAACTATATTAGATAGGAATGAAAGTTCCTCTGACTCTAAATTCTGTGATTCTTTATAAAATGAGCAGTGTTAGAATTCAGAGGAAATACAAATTGTTTAGGTTTGGATAGCTAGGCAAAGCCTAGAGAAAGGAATTGAGATGTAAGATGGGCCTTAAACTCTCCAAGTTTAACAGAGAAAGTAAGAAGGGAAGCATCTCCCAATTGGGATACGAATGATATAGAGGCAGAAAGTCTCAAAATATATTCAGAAGAAAATAAGTAGACCAGCCAAGTTAGAGCAGAAGGCATGTATAGCAGTACAGTAGGTGACAAAGTTGGAAAATAGGTTAGGATTAAAGTGAATGCAAAATTTAGAAGCTTCAAGTTCATCCTGAAGGCAGTGGAAAGTCAAAGAAAGTTTAAGTCATGCAGAAAGTAACATGCTGAAGACCACAGAAAGGAAAACTAGGCATCTTTACTTCACTTTTTTCCTGGACCAAGATTAGGCACTTTAGTTACATAGCATGCTGTAGTGGTTATTTTTATTTACACTGTTGTGGTCAACATAATTATTTTTTAATTTGTATTATTATAGTCAGTCATTTTTTTTAGTTCTCACTTCAATCTGTATCTTTTCATATTAAACAAAAAACTTCTTGTGCTTATCTGAATTAACTATTTTCATTGTCTTTTAAGACACAGTAAAAGTCTATTTACTATATTGAAATGTCACAATTTAACTGTATCAATCAACCTTTCCATTTAACATGTAGGGCAGAAGAAGACATTTAGGTGAATGCACTGCAGAGATAGGAAAGTTGAGATCAAGGACTTCAAAGGAAAAACAGTGATGACCTTATGACTAGAAAGCCTAGAAGGGAATATAACTCATAATGAGTAACAAACTATAAAAGTGAAATTCTAATGATGATCATTAATGAGTCACATGAAGAAGAAAAGGTGGAAGAAAATTAGAGACTTATGTGAGCGCATGAAGAGCTCTCTGTTGTGCTAAGAACAAATAGAATTTATACAAATGATTTAAACACACACACACACAAGTCTAACAGAAGAAAATGTTGATTACATATTCAAGGGACTTTAGAAATCAACCAATCCAAACTCCCATTTTATGGAAGAAGAAACCAAGGCCTAGAGAAATTAAACAACTCACTTGAAGTAATATATAATCTAAGCCATCTGATTCCAAACGCATCCGTTTTTCATCATACCAGTGGCATAATGGTATAATCCGATTAAGAGATATGGTCATTTTCTATGGTGGCTAACTATTGCTTTTTCCCTTTAGCAGTTCAATTAAGGTACTGTGCCCTTTGATATTTGCTGTTTGAAAATGTGAATCATTTTTTTAGAGCACCAAGGAACATTGTCCTCACATGTGAGATAGCATTTTGTTTATATATGTTGCCTATAAAGAAAATTTGCAGTGATACATTCCTCTTATCACTTTCCACACTCTTTGCAATTTGTCCAGCAAAGCCTTCCAAAGGAGGGGAGATATATCATGGTGTCATCCTCAGTAGTTGCTCAAACAGCTTTGCAGCAACTGAATAAGATTAGTGAGGTGGCACTGGTAGCATCTCCCTTCAGCATCCAGATGGAGTGAGATTAGAACAGTACCAACCTCTTTGATTTAAGAGGAAAACTACAACCACGACAATGTCATTGTTAGTTTGAATAGTTTTCTTATAGGGCAAGAGGAAGGAAGAAATGACCAAGAATTGAGCAGAGAAATTGAGCAAGGATACAAATACAGAGTTCTTAGCATGGATAGATAGAACTTGAAAATCATCTCATGCCCTATTTTCAGAGTGCCTGACTCTGGTGATTTTCAATCCTGGGCATCCTTCTTTTGTGGGATCTTAATATGCAGATGTACTTTGAGGATTTCATGTTACATGGTTCAAATTGAAATTTACTACCTGGATTTCTTTCTTCATCTCTAAAATGGGAGTAATAATCTCCATTCTATTTTTAATCTCAGTTTGAAAAGGTACCTGACAGATAATGGGTCATTTCAGTCAACCTGTCATCCCATACAAGAATCTTCTTTACAACATCCTAGAGGAGTGGCCATCCAGTCTTTTCCTCATCACTCACAAGGAGAGGAACTTTAGAACCTTGAAAGAAAATTCGTGCATGTTTAGACAGCTCTACTTTTGAAAGGTCTTTTCTTATATTGAGTTTAAGTGCCCCCCATCCCAACCCCAGTCCTAATTACTTCTACTTTCATCTATTAGTCATAGGTCATACCTCTGGAACTATACAGAAGATACTTGAAAACTATCATGGCAGCCATTCAAATTATACTTTAAATAGCTATCATGTCCCCTAAATTTTTCTCTTCTACAGACCTAATGCACCTAGTTTCTTTAGTTATTCCTCATATAAAATAATTTTAGTCCTTTCCTGGTGCTGGATTCTATCCTCCTTGCATGTTCCAGTTCACCGATGTCTCTCTTAAAATGGGAAATCTGGGACCTCAGACAGCGTTTAGACATGTTCTGCTCAGTGCGGAGTACGATGGGATCATTATTTCCCTTGGTTTGTATGTTACAGTTCTATCAAAGTAACCTAAAATTGCCTTAGAATATCACCCATTCTCTCTTTATCCTCATATTCAATCAATTGACAAATCTTATCGAATATACCTGCATAATTTCTTTTGTGTCTGTTCAATTCTTTCAATTGACAGTCTCCACCTGCTGTTTCAAGGCCCCATCACCTCTCACCAGGATTATTGCAATAGGTACCTAATTAGGTCTCCTAAATGGTTTCCATTTCTTCCTTCTCAATTTTCTCTTCCACACAGTTGCCAATCTCTTTCTAAAACTGCCAATAATCTTCCTAAAGCAAAAGTCTGATCATGTCACTCATTGTCTAAAGAATTGGTAGTGGTTCCCTATTTCTTTTTTTTTTTTTTTTAATTAAATTTATTTAACTTTTGACATTCATTTTCACAAGATTTTGGGTTCCAAAATTTTCTCCCCATTAGTCCTCTCCCCCCTCCCCAATACACTGGACATTCTAATTACCCATAT